>LPNX010740345.1:11692-104729 GCA_001517045.1 Pseudotsuga menziesii | reverse complement strand
CTTCGGCCCAGTACTTTGGTGGCAAAGTTTTGGCCTCCATCATGCATGTTGCCATCTCCTTCAGTGATATGTTCTTCCTCTCAGCAACACCATTTTGTTGTTGTGTGTAAGGGATAGAATGTTGCATCTGAATACGTGCATCTGCACAATAATTAATAAACTCAGACTTGACATACTCACCACCATTGTCAGATATGAGGGCCTTGAGTTTTCTTCCAGACTGGTTTTCAACCAAAGCCTTAAAGACTTTGAATAGGCCAAAAACTTCAGACTTGTGTTTCAGGAAGTGAACCCAGCAATACCTGAAAAAGTCATCAATGAAAGTCAATGCATATTTGTCCTGACTCATGGACATATGAGAGAATGGGCCAGCAACATCACTGTGGATCAGCTCGAGGGGTGCAGAGGTTCTCTCATGACTAGCTCTCTCAAATTTGTGCTCTGCATGTTTTCCTAGGATACAACCTTGGCAGACTCCTTTGGAAAATTTTATCTTGGGCAACCCTATGACCATCTCTTTTTCACTAAGATCAGAAAGATATTTGTAGTTTAGGTGGCCAAATCTTTCATGCCAAAGCTTGTTGGCTTCATTAGCATGAATGAGAAGAGCAAAGGGGTTTGAGTAAGGTAGGAAGTGTGAGAACATGTATACCTTTTGAGCATGATTCGCAACTCCTTTTGCAATGACTCCACCAGTTGAGATCTCTGTGATCTCAACTTCATCGGGGGAGAATATGACTTTCATTGGAGACCCAGTGTAGGTCATCTGGTACACTGATAGGAGGTTGGAGGCAAGACCAGGCACATACAGCACATTGTTGAACTGACCATGATCAATATCTATCCTTTCTTTGCCTTTACTTTCAGTGAGAGAGTCATCTCCCAGTACAATAGATGGTCCTTTCGACATGTCCAGTGAGGAGAAGGCCTCCTTAGTCGAAACCATGTGTCTTGAAGCTCCAGAATCAATGATAAAACTGGGTGAGCTTGATGTGCCAGCAACTAGAGCATGAACTCTCTCTCTGTCATCTGAACTTGATCCTCCATCTCTCTTCTTTGAGCTTTCTGGAAGGGAGATGCCATTCTTCTCCAGGAGTTGGGTCAGCATGTCTATCTGCTTTTTCATACAAGAGCTTTCAGAGTGATTGCCCTTATTGCAGTATGCGCACTTGTTCATTTCACCTTTGTTCTTCTTCTTCTGGTAGTTCTTCTTGGGACCTTGTAGATCCTCCAGAGACTGTTTCTTGTCTCTCTTTTGCTCAGGTGGCTTTTTAGCTTTATTTTTGCCTTTTGAATCCACCTTCAAATCTCCAGCAATCAAAGCTTGATCTTTGGATGGTTTGATGGTGCCCATCATCACCAGCTTATTCTGTTCTTGTGTGAGAGATTCCATGAAATCTGCAAGGCTAGGCATCTTCCAAGTTCGAGCTGTCAGTTTTGTGGCATAGAAGGTCGAAACAAACACTGAATAATCAGGGCCCAGCTTCGAGAGGATGGCCAGTACGAGCTGATCATTTTTCTTTTCGATACCACACTGTTTCAGCTACAAAACTAGTGCTTTGAACTTGGAGAAATATAGCTGCAGGGATTCAAAGCTCGTTGGACTCAGAGAAATCAGCTCATTTTCGATTTGATGTCCCCTCATCTCATCTGTCTTTCCAAAAAGATCAGCAAGCTTCTCCCATACTTCATTCGGTGATGTCAATCCATCAAGATGGAAAAGGAGGTCTCTGAAAATACTCAGACACAGGAGGCCATAAGCCTCATCCCTCCTGTTGTGCCATTTTATCTTCTCTGCAGCTGCATTGGGCTCTGCTTTTGTTGCCATAGTCACCTTGTAGAGGCCTTTCGCTCTCAACAGTATCTCCATCTCTGCTTTCCATTCAAATAAATTGAAAGGAGTCAAGATAGTTTTTTGTGATTGATCCATAGCTTAGAAAATCTGTCCCGGCTGTCAGTAGAAGGCTCCCAATGACTGATGTCGAACCTGCAAAACAATTTTTGAAGGAGAGAAACAACCTACAATGGCTCTGATACTATGTGGAAATTGAACCAAGTGATAGATTAATTTTACTCGCAACAATTAACAATTGATCATGCAAAATCACTCACAAAGAGACTGAAAATTGGAGCTGAACACTAAACTGTATTAAATCAGTGTACAATAGCCAACCCTGTAACATAATAGGTTGCTGAATAAATAACATACATCAGGGATTCGAATGCATGAGGAGCAATTCGAATCTAGCATAAAGTAGGCTTACCAAAAATAAGCAAATCCCCCATAGGTGTAAAAAGCTGATCCCAAATCTGTCATGGAGCTCACGAATTGGCAAAATGGCTTAGGCAAGCTAAAGAGTGGTGGAATGGTAGCTCATACATGCTTTTGCATGGAGAAAAGAGAGGAGGATGTTTAGGACAAAAAACTAGTCAACCTCACCTAGTCTAGCTTTTCTATTTGCCTTAAAACACTTAAAAAACAGGCAATAAAGCAGAAAAAGCAGAAGGGCGCCTAGGAGGCCAGGAATAAAGCAGATTTGATTCCTTGGGCTTTCCCATGTGCTACATGAGTCAAATAAGGCAAGTTTGACCATTATGGATAGGCAAATGACAACTTGCACAAGGTGGAACACATGAACTAGGCTAATAAGACGGAAATAATTAAATTAATGTCTAAATGGGTAAACTATGGGTTGATTATTCTAACACAAACACTTCGAGGTACACTATGCTGCTAGTTCTCCACTAGAACTAGTTGGATTTACTCATTCTGATTGGGCTGGAGATTCTATTGACAGAAATTCCACTTCAGGTTATGTCTTCATGCTTGCATATGGTCTCATATGTTGGTAAAGAAAAAAAACAACACACTATATCCCTTTCATCAGCTGAGGCCGAGTACAGAGGAGCAGTGAATGCAACTACACAATGTGTGTGGTTGCAAGGTATTCTTGGGGAACTTGGATTTGCATTTGATTCACCCACGGTCATTTGGTGTGATAATCAAAGTGCGATCAATATTTCCACTGATCCAGTGCAGAAACAAAGGACCATGCACATAGAGATACACATGCACTACATCATGAGCTTGGTGCATGAGGAGGTGATATCATTGCAGTATTGCCCATCTACAAACCAAACTACTGACATCTTCACCAAGAGCTTCACTGAGAAGACATTCACTTATCTAAGATCACTTCTTGGAGTGGGTGACACATGGTGATTGTTGATATTCACTTAGATTAGCTCCATGTCCATTTTTTAAGGGAGTTTTGTTTCCATGAGGTTTTTCTCCTTACCTTGGTTATTTGGACAAATAAACTTTGTAAGAGGTGACTTGAGCCTTAGTTGCCAAGGCCTCAATAATTTTGTGATGTATTTACACTAAGTCAAACTTAAGGGGGGTGTTAGAGCATTATACCACCTTAGTACCATGGTCATACACCTAGAACATAGTTTCATTAGTTTCATACTTATGTTATATGGTCCAAAACTAGTTTGTCTTGGTCAAGCAAAGTCCTTTCAGTGTTTTGGACTCATTAAAGCACCAAAGCGTCCACATTTGATCATTCTGGTTACATGTGCGCCCTCATGTATGACAGTTTAGTCCTTGGTGCACTGCCACTCCATAAAACAGGGAAATTGGTTGACCATAGGCGCCCATGCATGGTTTTGAGGTGTTTTTTGTCCTTTTGGGTCATTTGTTGTTTCCTAGAGACACTCCCACTCACCCATGCACTCCACCATGCCTACCCTACCTTCATTTATGTCCTAGGATGCTCCAACCACGTTCACACTAGCATTTGTGACTGTTTGAGGTGGTTAGAGAGCTCATTGGTCCACCTAGGGGGGGTTTGAGGTCCAATCTAAGCCTGCCACATGTATGCATCCAATTTGCTTCCAAAGGCTAACGATTTTCTCCTATTGTAATATAAACATGTTCCAGACATATGTACATGTTGAACAGTGATAATAAACTTTGTTATTAGCTCCATTCTTATGTGTTAATTTCAGTTTTTTCAGTGTTTTTCTGCGTATTTCGTGTACATCTTAAATTGTGAGGATCTCCTTAGCTTCTAGATCTTGCTGTGAATCATATTTTCATAGTGATCACTTTCGAAAATATTCTAGTACTAACAACATCCAACATTTACTATATCCTTGCGTTGTCGAAAACCTTAATGTTGTCGTATAAAGAAAAACTTAATTGCAAACAGTGTTGAGTACATAGTACAAATCAAGTCTTATATATATACGAGGTTGAGTACATAGTACAAATCAAGTCTTATATATATACGAGGCATTATCTCATTGTAATATCATCATCATTCATTTATTATATCAATATTTATATACATTTATATTACCTTATTCACAATAAATAATATTATAAGCTTTCGCTATTATGTCAATGTACATCCACATAACGAAGGATTCATGTTCCAGTATAAGAATTAATAAAAATAAATAACAATGCAATCGAAAGGGACCAGAAATCTAAGGCAATGATAGGAGAAAACCTTAAACTAATATAAAAAATAAGGAAAAACAACAACAAGAGCATGATAAATATGTGTGAAGAGTTCAAGTATAACATTGAAGAATTAGAGAAGGAAATTATGCGCCCCACACCAAAACTTCTAAGTGTTGTGGTTTCAAAAGGAAGCCAAGGATCAGGAAACCCAATAAGCAGAGGAGGTTACTCCTAAGAAAACTGCTGGTGTAAATAGTGGTGCAAGGGTTGAATCTCAAATGTCTAAAGAAGAGGAATCCAAGGAACAAAGAAGTGGAAGAATTGTGTTCGACAAACAATGGGATTCCAGCATACAATCAAAAGCAGAGAAGAAGGATTTTGAAATTGGAAAGAGCAAATGGAGTCGGACGAGTCCCAAGTCGGAAAGAGCAAATGGGATTCATTGTCTATGATTGGGAAATGTGTTGGTAGTAAAGGTCCATAGAGAGACTGAACCATTCACAGTGTCGGTTCATATCATGATGACTTAAATGTATATCGCTATCAAGGTAGCCATAGGTTGTCACTTCAAAAACCTTTTTTTATTATTAAAACTGATATTACCATAGAGAGATGGCCCGCCTTAAACGGATAATCTGCTAATCCCCCGAAAACAAATAGTTCGATACAGCAGACACGAAAGAAAACTGAAATTAAGAAACTATAAATGAACTAATCTGCTAATCTCCATAAATGAAACTTCTTTACTTGCCAACCAAAAGAAGAAGACTTCTTGGACTTTTTTACAAGTTAAAAATCAATCTTCAAATAACTGCTATATCTTTGAAGTCTTTTATCACAAAATCTCTCTAGCCACCCCCACGAGTGAAATACACAATTACTATTCAAAATAGCTTCAACGACAACTGCATCTTGTATGATGTATACAAGAAAAGGAACCCAACCTCCTATTTGTGGCCATTAAGAAAGGTTGAACTTTTAAACAACTCTATAAAAGGCCAATTTTACAGTACAATATTCATTGGATGCCAATACACAATTACTATTCAAAACAGCTTCAACGACAACTGCATCTTGTATGATGTATACAAGAAAAGGAACCCAACCTCCTATTTGTGGCCATTAAGAAGGTTGAAATTTTGACAACTCTATAAAAGGCCAAAGGCCAATTTTACAGTACAATATTCATTGGATGCCATAACCACATAAGGATTAAGAAGAAAAGTACATTTCACGAAAGTTAACTTTAGCAAGAGATTTATAATAGATTTCAAAGTCAAAGGGGACTTGCTGGGTCAGTGAAAGTAAGGTGTTGTTTCCCTTGCCAGATTTAGATTCCCCCAAGTAAGATGTTAGCCTCTTATGATCCTGCTTGTCTGCTTGCCTCTGCAAGAGGGCATTGTTCAGTGGAAGCGTTTTGTGGCAGTTAATCAGGCCAGTTCACACACTATACAACTGCCACAAAGCGTCCCACCTCTTGGTAGGTGGTGGATGCTTAGCACTCAAAGTATTAAGGATCCTTGAGAGTTTCCATAATAGATTTTGAAGTCATCCCAAGAAATCCCAATTAAAAAATTTAGTTTACTTCTAAAAGTTGCTATGGACTTTCCTTAAATTAGATATGGAAGTTCACATTCACTATTTTTTAAATTTTTTGCTTTATTAAAAAATAAGTATCTATTAATAACTTAGGAATGATTAAGACTTCACCAATCAATTTCTGGCATAAAAAATAAACATAATTTAATGAAAAGCAACTTAGTTATACTGGTTAAGCAAGATAGCTATTAAAAACAAATCAGATAAAGAAGTCAGAATTGCGCCATTTCGAAGGAAAGGATTTTTCGATGCAGTAAATTTCGAAGTTCCACCTAAAGTCCGATAAATATATGTTTAGTGCACACTAATTAATTGGAGAAGCAATAAGATAACATATTAAAGTCTGATGGATATAGATGTCACGGGTAGTTGCAATAAAAAGAAAATAAACAGAGTGGAGTAATCAGGTACCATGGTAAGAATCCGTATCACAACAATGAAAGTAATTGTCAGTAAGGTGTGGTTTGAAAGTTCAGGTGTAATGTAACCGAAAAACAGATTGGTACACACTGGAAATCCACAGGCATTTTTGCACATAGATTGGCCAAATAAGCTTTGTACATCATGTACAGTCTCTCTAAATGGAATAGAGGGTTTTTTAATTGTTGCTGTTCTTATCAAATATAAATGATTAAAAGTCTTCAAGAACCACATTTTCTTCCTTTGTTGTTTGCTTTCAAAACCCATATGTATCACAATACGTGGTCGTTACTTCAGAACATGACTTTGTTTCCTGTGGAAACACCACAATTTCGTAGGAAAAAGTTTCGAAATCAAAACTGACATATTTTTACCACATTCTAGGCATTGATGGTAAGATTTAAATTTAATCAAATCCTTCTTATCTGACAAAACACAGCATCCTAAAGGCTAAATCAATCAGGACATTTAAATAGAACTTATCATTTCATTAAAAAACCATTTGCTTGGCTAGCATTTCATGTTTATCAAAGAGAATCAAAGATTCAATGAAAAAAGCATGAACAAGAATGTTGAGACCTAAACTACAAACACCATCTTAATTTATGTACAACAAAACTGTTACACACAAAAGTATGTCACCCATATCAAACAAATCTGAAATAATTGTCCAGCTTCCATTTACCAAATGCTTATAATAATACATGTCATTTACACATACTAATTATTGAGAAACAAGTCCTGACCTTGTTCAAAAGAATCGGGGAACCTGTGGCATATCCAGAGGATCATGAAAAGAACTGTGCCTACTCATATTTGGTCCTCCTCCACCAAGGCAAGTGTTTCCTGAAAGAGAGAACATTGTCCCCTTTAGCTGTGAGGAAGGACAATTTTCCATTTTTACAGGCCTGAAGGATGATTCACTGCATTTACTCTCTTCCTTTACAGCTGATGTGAAACCTAAGTTCTCAGGTAAACCAAGAATAAACGAGGACTCTGAAGGGCCATGAGTAGGATCATTAGCTATCCTAAAATGGTGACCAGATGACAACAACTTCCTCTGTTGAATCTTTTCCTCTGTATCCTGAGAAAATTTGCCAGAAAACTCTTTCATCTGTCCATTGGCTAGGAACTTTTCAGGTAATGTATCTTCGAATAAATGATGCGATAACCTCTGTAGAAAGTTTTGTTCAGTCAAGGAAGCATGATTTTCGGTCAATAGGACCCGACCACCAGATACCTTATCCTCTGGAAGACTGGAACATGCCATGAAACTTGTAGAACCAACATTGGAAGGACTGTGGCCCATAGTTGAGGCAACTGACCTATCTCCATACAAAAATCTCTGATCAACTAGTATTGATTCACCAGCTCTCCTGTAGCCAGCATGTCTCCCATAGTCCCTTGCATACAACTCTTCTGTGTCGCTGTTACTACTCTCATCGTTTGCTCTTGAATCTATCACTATCAAGAAATTAAAATTACCCTGAATATTACTTGCAGCACTAATTTAATTACAAAAGCTTTATAATATATTCACTACAAATAAGTTTGAACAATGTTTTTTTAAGAAAATGTGAACTTACACCAAAATCTGTGTGTTGAATTTAAGTATAAAATTTAAGACTGAGAAGGTTAAAAAGCGAACACACCTGAACTTGGAGAAAAAGCTCGTGGCTCTATAGATTCTCTTTCTCCTGATTGTTCCATCAGATGACCATTATTTTGCTTCACAATTGGCCGAGGAACGTGGTTGAAAGCCATTGACATCTTATTCTGCAAGGTACCTAATGTTGTTGTTGGAGAAATATCTCCTGGGTACACAAATTGAGGGTGTTGATGCATATCCAGCATCAAGATCCGACCCTCAAAGTAAGGAGAACCAGAGAAGGTAATAGTTTGCTCAGAAAGGTTCTTCAGGCGTAGATCACATTGTATCAATTTCTCAAAGTGGCGATTCAATACCCCTTCAGAGAATTGGAGGAGATGTCGACTGCCAAAAGAAAAATGTAATGTTTCAATTTCATGGTAAGCATGTGAGTAGTAACCTCAATCATTTTTTCTAGATATTGGAAAAAAAAAGGAAACTATGTTTAGCAAAGTGATCTAGCTGATTGAGGCCCTAAGTCCTTGCACACTGGGACATTTTCAATGTTTCCATTGATGTCTACATTGTGTGAACCTGAGGATTTACATTGCATGAACTTGAGGATTTGCTGGAATTGACCTCATGAGCATCACACGGATAATCCTATTCATTGCACCAAGAGAAGCAAGGTGCTATATAGCCTCAGTGGGGAAGATGTGTCTCAGTGTGCCGGAAAAACAAAACCCCTTTTTCCTTTTACTGACTGTACTTTATAAAAACTAACACAGAGCCATGTCAGCATCAGCTATATAGCCTCAGTGGGGAAGATGTGTCTCAGTGTGCCGGAAATACAAAACGTCTTTTTCCTTTTACTGACTGTACTTTATAAAAACTAACACAGAGCCATGTCAGCATCAGCTATATTAAGTGCCAAGAGGGATCAAAATATTGATGTGCCTAGAGGATTTTTATCTATCCTGGTTCTCAAGAGATCCAGGGTTAGCATGGATCTTACAACATAATTTTATCTACTTCATGTGCAATATATGCAGAAAGATGTGATATGAACAGTGTTCTAGAACATTGTTACATCAAATCATTATATTTAAAAACAGAAAATAAATATACTCTACACGGTAATAAAATAAGAGATTTTACCGACAAAGGCTCGCTTGCCCTCCTGTGAAGTCTGATGTTGATTGCCAAAGTGTGTGTTTTCGAGGTTGAGGATTTGTCTCTCTGAAAAACAAAGGAGTTCTCGAGATCTGCAATGGTAAGGAAGGAGGATATCAGAAAACATATGCCATTCAATACCAGTTTAATAAGTTCAAATTGGATAATAGACGAGAGAGTTATACAAAAAGATGTTCTTCTGTATTTTCTGTTTGCTAAGGAGGTTTGGTCCTGGATTCAAAGCTTTTTTGCAGGAATTCTCAAAAGATCCCCAAGAAAGACAAGTTTTTTAACACAAAAACGTATAACAGCCATCTCTCTTTCAGGAATGAAGACAAGTTTCTGACACTTTGGAACACAAGGGTTATTGTCATTTCCCAAGGCAGTTGAGTATGCTTCCCTAAACATCGCAAGGCTAATTTGATTTTTTATGCTTCTCCTAGAAATGACTTATGGCCCTCAAGAAATTACCCATTTACATAGTCAATACACTAAATGTGTCCCCATAAAATCCTAAACCGTTGTATCATCTACCAAGGCTGCAAGGCAGGGATGTGCATTAACAGCTTGGTACAACCATTGGCAAAATGCTAATAATTTTTTTTTAAAGGATTATATCTCAAAATTGGCACCAACATTCTTAGACCCGCTAGTAAACTATAAATGAGGCCAGTGAAGAGGATGCCAATATAGTCTCTACTCATATAATCCTTGAAGGATAAATGTAGTAGAAGTTAGAATAGAGTACTTTGGAAATTATCTATCCTGTGCCTAAACCTAACATGCTGATAAACGTTCTCTAGGATTGTCCTGTATAGAAACTTCTTGGAAACATTTCCTAGACATTTACTGCCAGATTTAAGTAAAAAATGTTGTTTAAGTAGTATTTTTAGTCAGGTGTGGGTGGGCGTCACTACGTATAAACTAAAGAAACAAAGAAATAATTCATAAAACTATAAAGAAAGAACAGTTTAAATAATGAAATTTTTAAAATTCCTGTCCAACATTAATACGAACACCATATGCAAAAATTCTTTCCAACTCTTTCCATAGTCTTGTCATTTGTCTGTTCGGTGAAAATTTGAAAAGCAATTTCTAAAATCTGTTTAATTTCTAAAACTTGTACCTGTTTCCCTGCTCCATTTCACAGTCTTGATGTCATCCCTAAATATGAATGATTGACCAGATAGCATAGACATGAAGTAACAATTTAAATGCCTTCTTTTAGTCGAATTCATATTATTAGCATTAATAGATTCACTCTGCTTTTAGGGTTCAGTCTCCAGGTCTTAGCTTAGATCACTAATTTACAATCTACATCTTCTTTTATATAGTAGCTACTTTTGTGCTCCAACATTGGCTCATCACTATTGTACGTAGAAGTCCCATTGACCTACTTTTTGTGGTCATTTGTTGGACATTAATAAAATTATTTTGTCTTATTTTAATCTATACCAAACTGTTACCGGTTGAAATGGCAGTCTAAGCCACTGGCAAGCATACGAGGAGAAAGTAACCACTGTCACCTTAGTCACTTCTCCTAACTGCTTCAGAAGCCTAAGCCTCCTAGGGGAGAGCCCTATTAAAACTTTGAAAAGACACTAAAACACCAAAAGCTATTTCTTTCAAGGATTGTTAGTGACCAGTGCCTAATAGAGTCAAATCAAAGAGTGAAGTGTTGTGTTATGTATACTTATGGAATATACTAGTATGGTTATCGATTTCAGTTTAACAATGCATGCATCCAATCATAAGAAAATAATAATTAACTCAGATGTGTAAATAACAAACGTGGTTAGCAGGCATTAGTACATCAGCCGTATGAGTAATTATGTCAGCCCTTAACACAAGAATCCAACATATGAGTTCACTAAGGCAGTGGTAGTCATGAATCAGTATTTATGAAAACATTACAGACTTGGCATGAGTAACAACCATAATCCTGTATTCACCACATTCTTATCTTAAACCTGAAAGTATGTTCCATGCATTAATTAGCAGCAGGATCACAATTAGTATGCAGTAGTAAGAGTATCAGTCATGCTAACATCTATTGACAGCAGTAGTAACTTAGTATAAGGAACAGTTATGTGTTAAAACCTTACTTTTATGTGTGTATACAGAAATGTACAGCAGTATGTATCCACAGCAGTATTTATACCAGCATTATAATATTAGTTATCAGCAGTATTAAATACAAGTGTGATTGTTTAACACAAACTTTGTAATACTAACTAACATCATTGTGTTTGTTCGTGTGCAGGCTGTGTGTATGATAATACAAGGTGCAAACATGAACTAACCTTCCCTTTTGTCAGGGTGTAAGTCAAGGAGAAAATGAAGTAGCAAAAGGGAGGGCTGCCACTGTAAGGGCAGCCCTAAGGCAGGGGTAGAAGGACTGTCACTTATAGGACCGAGGCTGTAAAAGCCTTAGGGAAGAGTCCCAAGGATGTGAGTGTGGAAAGGGAGTGTTACCACCTAAGTTGTACTTAGTGGTTTTTTATCAAGTGAGCCTGGTGAACCAGACAAAGATGATTTGTTTGGACTTCAGAAGACCTTCAGAAATGCTTCTAGGAAGTGCTTGTTGTACTATATCACATGTTCATACCCCGTAGAGGAGTTGTAATAAAATGTTCTAGCATGGTAGTGTCTGTAAAAGACTCGGTCTCCTAGACTTACTTGTCAATTCGATCAGCCCAGAGTGTTTTTTCCCTTGGTTATTATTGGTTGTTGAATAAACGATTGATAATTTCTGAGCTTTTCACTCAATACCTCCAAAGTTGGGATGGTCGACTTGGCATTTAGGCCTATTGAGGTTATTAGAGTCTATGTGTCAATGTATAAACATGCTAGGCATTATGATAGAGTCATATGAACATGTCTAAGTCCCCCTAGGTTTTAATTTTTTTTAATTTTTCAAGTTTTTTTTTAAGTTTTAATTTTTCCAAAACTTAGGGTATTTTTTAATAGTCTAAATGAAAAAATTGGTTTTGTAATAAAAGTGGGCTCATAAATCAATTTCAGTCATGGGGGTGCTCATTTTCTAACTCAAAGCACCCGGTAAACCCATAAACCCATTTTTCTTAAGTTTTGAGTGATTTTCCCATCACTCGGGTCAGAAAACCCTAAAAATCAAATATTGATTATTTTAATTAATAAATTAATTAAATAATGGAGAAAATCCAAATTCCTAAATCAGTGGATTTTGCTCCGATTTGACTGAAATCAGTCTCATCGGCTTTGGATTGATTAAAGATGACCATTCCTTGGCAGAAGGAGTTGATCTGGGATGAAGAGGGAGTGCACTACAGCATGCATTCTTGGGAATTGCGTTCTCTCTCTCTCCTCCTCACGTGTGGGCCCATCTGGATGTGATTTGGTTGATGTTTCAGTTAACCGGTTGATGTGTCAGTCCGATCAGCTCTCCGATTGCTAGTTACACTCAGTCAGACTCAGATCAAGCTTAGCTTGACTCCTCATGCAGCTATAGTCTCTCTCTCCTTGGAGTTGCGCCCCCTCTGGGCTAAGGTTCCAATTTTTGTTATAAATAAAGCACAGTTTTCCTCTTCCAAGCTAGTTAGAGTTGGATTGAAGAGTTGTTGCTATTTTCATTTGAAATAAAGAAAAGCTTTGGAGGCAAGATGGTGTCATGTTATTATGTGTGGATGAGCATTGCCATGTTTCACTGAGGTAACATGTATCTGTGTTCATAACTTGCTTATTTTGATATTGTGGATCCCGTGCTAAAAGATTGATAATAAGTTTATTATGATCTTGATAGGAAAGGAATATGTTAATAATTTTATTGGCTATCTATTTTTCTTTTATGCATGCCTAGAGATCTAGATTTAACATGTTTTATAAGTTTATATGCATGCTATTCTAATATCTCTGTTTATGTATTAACCGGATCTCACAAGCATCTTGGCAAGCCTTTGGATTAGTTGCAGGTTCCTAGCTTGGAGAGGATGCTGATCTAGTTTGCTTCCTCACTTTCTCTAAAACTTTCTCAAAGGCATAGTCCCTCGACATTCCACCGGAAAGCTCCTCGGTTGATCTTCAAGGCTACAAGCTTGCCTTCTTCTCTTTCTCCTCTTAAATATTAAAATTTTACCTGGTTACTTTGTTCACAGCTTTGATATTGTTTAGATCTATTATCTTAAAGTAAATTTTAACATAGATCTATCTTCTCAAAGCTCATAATCTAGATCTTGTTCTTAAAAGGTTTCATAAGGATTCTAGATCTAGCTTTAGGGAAATAGTCCTTTTTGCATGGCATTTTAAAGAGAATTTGTAGCTTGCATGCATTAGATTTATGTTTTCTGTTATAAAAGATAAATCCAACAATTAGTGCACATCATATTGGCTGCCTAAAAGACAAGCCAAGATCCCAAGGAAAGCTTGCTTTCCTTGGTTCCTCTTTCACCTTTTTTAACTAGTTTTAACTTAGTTTTTTTTTCGGTTAAAAGTAGGCTGACCCAAAGGTACTTTCAAATCGCTTTTGGGCATATTTCAGTCTAATAAGCTTGCTGGTTTTTAGCAAGTATAACAGAAAAGAGGAGGAGCTGCTGTTCGAAAGTGACTTTTGGGCCATCCGAATCCCCCCAGGGGTCTCCCTTTTTGACTAAAATATTTAATTTTTGCACTTTGTAAGCTCTTGGTTTCATTTTGTATAAGAACCAAGAGGCATCATATCAATTTGTTGATATTATAATCGTTGGTAATAAAAAATAATTTCGAATAGGCTCTTTCGAGCCCATTCCCCATTCCCCCTGGGGGGATTCGCGTCCTAGTTTCTTTTTTTGCATTTTCTTATTTTTTCGCTCTAGATTAGTTTCATTTATGCAAAATAGTTTACTTTGATTACTTTTATCATATCTTCCATATCATAAGGTCAAAGTAATTTTAATACTTACCCCACAAATCTCGATTGAACCAAAAGGTGAAAGAGGATTGTGGTAGATTTAATTAGACAACCTGTGGATTGTTTCATTTTTTGCTGCTTCATTATTCTTTTTCAAGCAATCATTTAAAATCAACCCCCTCCTTGATTCCCCGATTGAGGTCCACTTGGACCGAAAGAGGTTCCTGGAGGGTTTTTCTTTTTAACAAAAACACATTCTTTAAAATTTACTAAAAATTACAAAGACTCCGGTGTGTATGCTCTGCATTTTGGCTGCGGTTCATCCGATTAGTCAAGCTGCATCAAAAGCAACGTGAGTGACTAGATTAATCAGGTTTCATTTTCCCCAATTAACCACCATCAGGCGAAAATCCAACGCCTCAAACAAACCGTAAGTGGTGGCAAAATACCCAAAGGAAGTGGGAACTACTGGACAGTGACCTCGAGGCACCGATCTCTATTACACTTTAGCAGGTGTATTATGAACAGAGTCTCAGAGACTCCATTCAGCCCACACATTCCTTGCGGGTAGCCATGAAGGTTTTATTTTTGGACATACTCCAAGTACCCCTGTTACCACCTAAGTTGTACTTAGTGGTTTTTTATCAAGTGAGCTTGGTGAACCGGACAAGGATAACTTGTTCGGACTTCAGAAGACCTTCAATCTTACTTCTAGGAAGTTTTGTTGTACTATATCACATGTTCATAATCCATGGGGGAATTGTAATAAATGTTCTAGCATGATAGTGTCTGTAAAAGACTCGGTCTCTTGGATTTTATTTGTCAATCCAATCAGCCCAGGGTGTTTTTTCCCTTGGTTATTATTGGTTGTTGAATAAACGACTGATAATTTCTGAGTTTTTCACTCCATACCTCCAAAGTTGGGGTGGCCGGCTTGGCATTTAGGCCTATTGAGGTTATTAGAGTCTCTGTGTCCATGTATAAACATGCTAAGCATCATGGTCGAGTCATATGAACATGTAAAGTCCCCTAGGTTTTTTCAACCTTTTTTTATTTTTTTTATTTTTTCAGTGTTTTTTATTAAAATTTAATTTTTCCAAAACTTAGGCTATTTTTTAATAATTTAATTGGAAAAATTGATTTTGTAATAAAAGTGGGCCAAATAATCAGTTTCAGTCATGTAGGTGCTCATTTTCAGGCTAAGAGCACCATGTAAACCCATGGACCCACTATTTCCTAGTTTTGAGTGATTTTCCATCACTCAGGTCAAAAAGCCCCAAAAATCAATTATTGATTATTTTAATTAATAAATTGATGAATAATGGAGCAAATCCAGAATCATAGATCAGTGGATTCTCAGCCGATTTGATTGAAATCAGTCAGATTTGAACCAGATTGACTGGATCTGACAAATCCTTGACTGAAGGAGGTGATCAAATCAGATCCAGAGTTGATCTTCAGCATCCTTTATGGGGAATTTCACCCTCCCTCTCTCCTCCACACGTTTTGGCTCATCTGGATGAGTTTTGGTGGATGCTTCAGTCAATAGGTTGAGGTGTCAGTCAAATCAACTCTCCGATTGACAATTGCACTCAGTGAGACTCAGATCTGGCTCAGTTCAGCTTCAAATTTGCATTGATTGACTCTCCATCAGCTGATTTGGTCTATCTCCTTGGGATTTGTGCCCCCCCTGGGATGGATCTCCTAGTTTTTGTATATATCCAAGCATAAGCCTCCTCTTCCAAGCTAGTTAGAACTGGGATTGAGGTGCTGCTGCTATTGTACTGTTATTATTGTTCATTTGAAATAAAGAGAAGCTTTGGAGTCAAGATGGTGTTATGCCATTGTATGTGTGGATGATCATTGCCATTTTTTACTGAGGTAACATGTATCTATGTTCATAATTTGCTGATTGCTTGTGGATTCATTGCTAAGATTGATAATAAGCTTATTATAATATTGATAGGAAAGGTGCTTTTCAATAAGTTTATTGGCCATCTCTTTCCTTTGATGCATGTTTAGAGATCTAGATTCAACATGTTTTATAAGTTTATATGCATGCTATTATGAATCTCTATTTATGTACTAATCGGATCTCACAAGTATTTTGGCAAGTTTTTTATTTCAGCTGAGCTGCAGGTTCCTAGATTGGAGAGGATGTTGATCTAGTTTGCTTATTCACTTTCTCCAAAACCTTCCAAAGGCATAGTCCCTCGACATTCCACCTGAAAGCTCCACGGTGGATCTTCAAGGCTACCGGCATTTTTCTCCTCCTCTTCCTCCTTCAAAATCAATTCTTTTACCTGGTTACTTTGTTTACAGCTTTGATATTGTTTAGATCTATTATCTTAAAGTAAATTTAACATAGATCTATCTTCTCAAAGCCCATAATCTAGATCTTGTTCTTAAAAAGTTTCATAAGCATTCTAGATCTAACTTTAGGGAAATCGTCCTTTTTGCATGGAATTTTACAGAGAATTTGTAGCTTGCATGCATTAGATTTCTGTTTTCTGTTATAAAAGATAAATCTAGCAATCAGTGCACATCATATTGGCTGCCTAAAAGGCAAGCCAAGATCCCAAGGAAAGCTTGCTTTCCTTGGTTCCCTTTTTACCTTTTTTAACTAGTTTTAACTTAGCTTTTTTTGGTTAAAAGTAAGCTGACCCAAAGGTACTTTCAAAGTGCTTTTGGGCATATTTCAGTCTAATAAGCTTGCTGGTTTTTAGCAGATTTAACAGAAAAGAGGAGGAGCTGCTGTTCGAAAGTGACTTTTGGGCCTTCTGAATCCCCCCAGGGGTCTCCCTTTTTGACTGAAATCTTTAATTTTTGCACTTTGTAAGCTCTTGGTTTCATTCTGTATAAGAATCAAGAGGCATCATATCAGTTTGCTGATATTGTAACTGCTGGTAATACAAATAATTTTGAATAGACTCTTTTGAGCCCATTCCCCATCCCCCCTGGGGGGATTTGCGTCCGTGTCATTTTTTGCTTTTCGTTCATCTTTTTTCAATCTAACGTAGTACTAATTTGCAGGGTTTAAAATCAATTCCATATTCCATTTCTATTGATTTCCAAGTAACTTTAATACTTACCCCACGAGCCTCCTTTTGAGCCGAAAGGTGAAGAAAGGTACGTGGTAGTCTAATTAGAAAATTGTGGTTTGCTTATCTTTTTATGTTTCATTTGCTATCATCATTTGTTCAGTAACCATAATAAAATCAACCCCTCCTTGATTCCCCAATTGAGGTCCACTTGGACCGAAAGAGGTTCCTGGAGGGTTTTCTTTTTAACAAGAACATCCATCTCAAAATTTACTAAAATTGACAAGACTCTGGTGTGTATGCTCTACACTTGGCTGCGGTTCGTCCGATCAGTCAAGCTGTATCAAAAGCATTTGAGTGACTAGTATAATTAGGATTCACTCTCTCAAATTGACAAACCATCAGGTGAAAATCCAACACCTAGATCAAACCATTACGGTGGAAAAATACACAAAGGAAGTGGGATCTTCTGAAAAATGACCTCGGGGCGCTGATCTCTGTCACACCCTAACGGGTACGTTATGAACAATAGCCCCAGAGACTCCATTCAGCCCACATATTCCTTGCATGTAGCCGTGAAGGTTTAGTTTTGGACATACTCCAAGTACTCTCGGGTATATCTGGAGTCCACCTCTTCGCCTAATTTTAATCAACTCATATTTCACATTAACTTAAAATGTACCAAGAGGCAATTGCAAAACATTCACTCCAAGTACATGCAAGTACATTGATTTTCTTTTGACTCCATTTTAAGGCACTAGTTATTTTCTTGCTATATATATACATTGTGTCTCAGCATTGTGCTTTCATGCGCTCATTTTGCATCTTGTCATCTATGGTTGTTTATGGTTAATTTTCAAACTCTTAAATAATTCATTCAGTTTAACATCACCATACTAAGTAATTAGCCTTAGTAACTTAATAGGGTCTACCCCCCTTGGCTTCGTTAGGAGTTGAGCCTAAACAGAGGAGTCAAGAACAAGGTGACAGCCTTGACTAGAGACTTGCCCCCAAGGACACACTGAGTGGCTTGAAGATATCTGCCACGTGACCCAGGTGTGTGAAAGGCGGCAACACCCCCCGGGTATATTTGGAGTCCCCCTTCTCCTAATTTAATCCACTCATTTTTCATATTAACTTAAAACGTACCAAGAGACAATTGCAAAACATTCACTCCAAGCACATGCAAGTACATTTAATTATTTTGTGACTCAATTTTAAGGCACTGGTTATCTGTTTAAATCTTTCGATATATATATTGTGTGTCAGCATAGTGCTTACTTGTGCTTATTTTTAATCTTGTCATCTGTGGTTCTCAATTGTTAATTTCAAACTCCTAAGCAACTTATTCAATTTAATACCATCATACTAAAGTAATTATCCTTAGTCACTTAATAGGGTCTACCCCCCTTGGCTTCGTTAAGAGTTGAGCCTAAATGGAGGAGTCAAGAACAAGGTAATAGCCTTGACTCGAGACTTGCCCCCAACGACACACCGAGTGGCTTGAATATTTCTGCCACGTCCCCCCCAAGTGTGAGAATGGCGGCATCAGGGAGAAAGAGTGAGGCTCCTAGGCTCTAGCACCCTGTAAAGGGGTGACCGAGGGGGTAGGAGCAGGCTGCTACAGCAGCTCGGGGGAAGGAGCAGGTTGCTTTTAGGGTTCAGTCTCTAGGTCTTAGCTTAGATCACTTCTTTACATTCTACATCTTATTTTATATACTAGCTACTTTTGTGCTCCAACATTGGCTCGGCACTATAGTACGTAGAAGTCCCATTGACCTACTTTTGTGATCATTTGTTGGACATTAATAAAATTATTTTATCTTATCTTAATCTATACCAAACCAATTTACACCATGATAAGCACATTTATCATTCTTGAAGTGGAGAACTAATAAGATTCTAGAGTTTGTCATTTCTAAATTTTAAGCCTTTGAGATTGAGATGTTGCATGTATGCACCATAGTTTGAAAAATCAGCCAAAATGGTTTCAGTTTTAGCGGATTCACTGGTTTGATACCTAATCGATCCGACTTTGTGCTCAAAGCAATTCGGCAGATCGGTTCAATAGGTCGATTTGGACACCGAATCGGGCAATTCAGTACTGCACTGGTCGGATCGACTGATTTATGTGAAATTTCGGTCGGTTTTTGCTGATACAATGATGTGGCATTGTGGGGACCCGTGGAAACATCAGTTTCAGTTTGGTGTTTGCTTAAGGCCCTAACCTAAGTTACTAACCCAAACCTAGACACAAACTTGTGTATTGACCAACCCTCCACCCTTTTTTTCATTTACATTCATCATTGTGGAGAGTTGAGATTGGAGAGCTGCCTGAAGTTTCAAAAATTGAAACCTTGAATTGTGACTGTTGAGTTGAAGATCGTGTCCATACTCCATAGTCGTGAATTGTGGTTGTTGAAAACTTGAACAGTGCCGAGTGGAGTGCAGTTGTGAACTGTGCAGCTGCCAGCTTTTTGAAAGTGGATTGTGGGAGAGCCCCGACTTAGGAATTGAATCGTGGTTTGTGAGGTTGGTCGTTGGAGCCTGACACTGGACAAAGACAGCCTTTGACGATGGGAGCCGAGACTGGGGACAGTCACAATAGTGGACTGTGGAGACTACATAAAATGTTGAAAATGTTTCTTTTCTTTAAAATTTAAATATTTTATGCATTTTTAGTAAACCGATTCATTAAATTCAAATCGACCGATTTATGATTGATTCATTACCGATTCCAATTCCAATTCGAAGTTGACCCTCGACCGATTCCGAGTCCGATTCCATTTTTCAAACTATGGTATGCACATGAGGTTGTCAAAACATTCATACATCAGAGAGTCAAATAACCAAGCTATGTGTTTGTTTGTATGAAATTAACAAGTCTAGGTTTCTAGAATTGAGAAGAGTTCATGTGAACTGAGTATATACTTTGATTTCTGCAGCGAGTTGATTGTGTTTGGCAGTTTAGAAAATCATCTTTTCCCCACCTCTATACATTTTGGATCCCTATTGTTTCACGAGAAGTAACAGATCTTGGAATTAGTAGGACTGCTCTGGACATTTGTTTGGTATCACATTATGCACTTTAACTACAACATGTTGAGCATGTACAAATCTTATGACACAATAAGAGACATGGCATGCCCAAATTCAACTTCTTTCAAAACGATCTGCAACACCTTGGTCTCACAATGTTGACACTAAGGTAATCACATGTGAATTCAATAACTCACAACATTATAGATCCAAAAACCAATTCACAAGGTGAATAGTCTAGTCATTCTCATTAATGTCACTCAAGTTACAAACTACTTGGCACTCTCCAACAATTCCACTATCGACATGTTTGCCTCCATACACTATGAGCTAACACTATGATTGGCTAAGTATATGATCCAACTAGACAACATCCTATTTATTCTTCACTGGTTGACTGTCATCTCACTCTGCAACTCTTCATCCCTATCTTTATCACTTTGACTTCTTGGACTCTTTAGCTTCCAAGATGACTTATTCAACTTCCTTTGATGTGCTTCCTTGGTTTCATGCCACTTCATGTATGCATGTGCTTATCTCTTATCATGTTTTTGTTAACAACATCATTCCTTGTGCATTGCTCTAACTGCCACCTAAACTATGAACTATTCCTTTTTGTTGCACTTGTGATTTCAGACCTGTTCTCCCATCTATTATGCCTCTGCTTTTGTCATGCTTTTTGTGTCACACTTTCATATTACACTCTTTGACTGACAAATTTTTGGGATGCTCCTCCATCAGCTTTCCCTTGTGGAAAAAAAATTGCATGTCCTTCGATTGATTCTTCGTCATCTACAATCATCTTTCCCTTGTGGAAAAAAAATTGCATGTCCTCCGATTGATTCTTCGTCATCTACAATCATCTCCTCCTTGCGATGTTTTTGATACTTTGTCTCAAAAAGTCAATTGTTGTCCTCGTTTAGGTGTGTTCTTCCACTTTACTAAGTTTTTTTTTAATACTTCTTATATTCACATAAACTTATTTACATTAAAAAAGTTAGCTGTGGAAGGATATATGCAATGCCTATCCTAACCACTTCCTGAAGCTTATTAGAGCATAAATAAAATCAGAATATACAGTAGGAGCCAACTTTTTGGCATCCTTGATTAACCGGGCACCCTTGACTAGTAACTGATGGGGTACCTCATCTTTCCAAAGTGCAATAAAAGAAGAAACTTAACTACTTTCTTGATACAAACATACTTGCACCTGAGTTTCCATAGCAAGAACAAAGCAGCTATCCACAAGCAATGCCACAAACCAGAGACTGAATCACATACCACGGAATAGCCATCTCCAAGTAGAGTTGCTCTCCAATAAAGTTTGTTTAAGAACAACTCGAGATGCTTCTCCTCCACAAATCTCCAACAATCTCTAGAAAATCTACAGTCCCAAAACAAGTGCTTAACTGTCTTCGATCTCTGGCACACAGGGCACAAACCATCCAAAAGGCTAGGCTTAGCCAACCGAGCCTTAGATGAAAGCCCCCGATAAATCACCAACCAAGCAAACATTGGCAGCTTATAGGAAAGCTGCACCGACCAAACACTATGAAGCCGACGAATCCACCACACCTCTGGATCTCACAAAACCCATCTCGTGCCGAGTACCGACGAAAGGGGATGAAGTTGATGAAGAGCTACGTACATACAAGGAATGCTAAATATAAGAAGTACTTAGTTTCCATGGTACTTAGGGTTTTGGTTCAACCTATTGCCACCGGATACACACCTCGAGTCATGTGGCAGAAATATGCAAGCCATTCAGTATGTCCTTAGGGGCAAGTCAGAGTCAAGTGCTGTCACCTGAAACTTGACTCCTCCGTCTAGGCTTACACCTAGCGAAGCCAAGGGGGTGGTCCCTATGAAAATAAATCTAAGGCTTTTATTCTAAAAGAAAAAGCTTAAAAAAATCTAGGAGTTGATTAACTTTTTAACCACAACAGCAATATGAAATAATTTAGCTCAACAACATATAACATACATCATCCTCATCATTTTGCATAAAGTGAAACTCGGAGCAAGATAATAAGCAAAGTAAAGATTAGTGCCCAATATAAATGTAATACTGCAAAATGTGAATGCTTGTAAAGTGTGAGGATGTTATGTCGGGAAAGTATCGCAATTGTCTCGTTGGCAAATTTTATTTTTTATTAGTGAGTGGATTAAGGAGTTGGCTCATTCTTAGTTTTGCCCACCAAAACTCACCTTCTTGAACTAAGAGCAAGAGCAGCTTTACCAAGTGTTCAATGAGGTGAGAACGAGTCTCATTAATGAGTATCCCCTTGACTCTATGGTATTCACTCTTTGCGACCTCCCAAGTTCTCAAAAGTAATATTTTGTGGATTTCCCTATTAGGCTAGTCACTGTAGTCCCTTTTTGGTATAACCAACTGATCGGACAAGCCACAAAGGTCCAGAGCATACGGGGAATAGAGTCTTGGTTCTTTTTATTAATTTTAAATGTGATGTTGCTTAACTAATATACACTAGGAATCTCTTTTCCAAGTACTATATACTCGAGCAATCTCTTTCAACTAGTACTGTACTTCAGAAAAGCATAGTATTTCTTTATTTTGCAAAAGATAAAAGAAACAAATTGTTGAAAGATAAATTAATAAAGTGAAAGTGTGTGAGATTTGTGATTTTAATCTACTTGTTAAAAAGGAAAAGCAAAATTAAAGCAAAAAATTTGAAAAGCACCCCCTGACAAGAGACCACTCAAATCCCCCCTGGGGGGATGGGGTGCAGGCGCTAGGTATCCCACTTGCTCTATTTATTATTTTTATCGCAATCACTTTATCTTTTTGGGAATGCCTTTGGTCCTTAATAATAGAGGATCCATAAGGCTTACAATGGTTCAAAAAGATAGTTAAATGGGAAGGTTTTTGGAATGTTTTGGAAGCTTCAAATCTTAAAAAATTGGCCAAAGTGTCTCTCTGCCTGATTGCAAAAGTCTGAAAATCAGCAAGCAAAAATTAGTGAAAAACACCCCAAAACACTTTAAGAATATTTTGAGAAAGCATACAAAATTACTCTAAAACTTTCTAAGTAAAAGAGGACTAAAAAAGGCATAAAAATAACCAAGGAAAGTGAGCTAAAAAGGTACTTTCCCTAGGATCTTTGCTTGATTCTTGGAGAAGATAAGCAAATCAAAGCAACTAAAATGATAGATATAAAATAAGATCAATTGCTAAACTAGTCTAATCAAGCTTTTAGATGTGCAAATAACAATAACTTGACGGAAAGCTTAGAAATACTAGTTCTAGACTTTGAAAGATAAAACTCGATTATTTAGCTAGATCCTAAATAAAATAAGAGCAATAGTAAATCTACTTGAGAAAAGGAACTTGATGGTAGATCTGACTACTCTTATAAGTAACCAGAACAAGAAAAAGGATTGTAACGAGAGGGAGAAGAGAAGAGGTTTGAGACGAGAAGGAAAGGCTTCAAAGCCTGCTTGTGGGATGCCAAGGGACTATATCTGCAAAGAAAGAATTTGAAAAATAGAAGAAGCAAACAAGATCTTCAATTATCCATCTGAGGGAACCTACACATCACATCATTTTGCAAACAACACATCAAATCTAGAAGCATACATGTGAGAGATCAATATAAAATGCACATAAAGAAATGAAACATTCCACTAAGATCTCTAGCCATACATGCATAAAAGACTAAGAAAGAAGTAAACTAACTCATTAATCTTTCTTATAAATTGATAACAATCTTTCTAATAAGCTAGATTTAATGCAATCAAATACAAAAAGATCAAATACATGTAACCTCCATGAAATACCAAGATATTTCATCCACTCATCAATGTCATGACACAAGAATGACCTTCAAAGTCTCTTTATTTCTCAAAACTATGTAAGAATTACAATAGCAAGTTCTTCACCCAAAGAGGGAGAGAGTACTTACTACTTGCTTAGAGAGTACTTTCTTTTACAGTAGAAATGGGCCCAAGAGGGTGAATTGGCTAAGAGAGGGGTGCATGCCCAGTGTGGGAGTGAAGGGTGAGTTATGTGAGTAAAAGGTGGGATTGAGATTGAGTTAACACTAAAAGAGGGGTGCCACCTCTCATGAGGTAGGTGCTGTCACGTCCCCGTGCCTCCGACCGACGAAGAGGACGCGACTCCAGCTTTAACCACCTGGGCTAAAAGCCCCATGAACATGGAAATTCACTAAAACTGCTGAAACCGAATGCTGAAAGAAAAGTTTTGAACTAGAACATGCACACATGAACATTTATCATGCACAGATGCAATTATTCAACATACACAGCTACAATTATGTATCTTGCACAGCGGAATTAACGTGCATTCATTCAAGCATTTACTTAACATGTTCATCATATCATTAACAGTAGACATGGTTGCATAAGGAGAAATGGACAAGATCACTTATCTTATGGAAACTTCGCTCCGCAACCAGCTACATCGCTGCAACGTTCCACCCAACCGTAGGCCAGCGTGCTCCTTAATCTCTCAGCAACGCTGCCACCCCCGAGCCGGGCATGATTCACCAAGGAATAAGGGAACTAGCAGGCTTACACATAGCCAAGGATATACAAACACAGCCAAGCCAACACAGTTGGGTTTATCAGGCCATCAAGGAGTTGGGAAAGGCTAAATGCTAAGCTGGTGGGCTCAATACAGAGCCAAGAACACCTACACCAGAACTAGCCTGACTTCTAAGACACCCACACACACCCAACACAAGGAATCAGTCCCTTCTCTGCTACACAGTCCCTCAGGCCTTGCATTCCCTTCCAGTGCTATTCAGGGGTTGTGGAGAAGAAAGTCAGCCCTCTAGCTCTGTCTGTGTGGTTTCCAAACACCAGGTTTATCAAGCAAACCAAGCCCCCATCCCTGCTCCCAACGCAGTCCGAAGACCAACCATTGCACACATGCAATCAATCAGCTATTACAGCTTAACAGGGAAAACAATTCCAAACAATCCACAGCAGCCTCAAAACGTAGCAGCAAACACGGCTCACCGCATGGGGAAAACAACAGTCCCAAAATGTATCAACGTACAATACCAACAAACGTGGGGAGACAACAGCACATCCCAGGCAATGGATCCATCGGAAGACTTGCACAGACCATACCAGTCTGCAAGACAGCCGAAAACGTGAATGGCCCTTCATAGCAACTCGTGGATGGAAGAGCACGGCTCTCAGCTCGCTGCATCAGTCGAAAAACCAGGAAAATTCCTGTGCGTGAGGATAATGAACGGACAATGGTTCATGCACGAAGATGAACAGGTCCCAACTTGTGCGTGGATGAACAGGCTACAGAGAGGACGTGAATTGGATGTGCATGAGTGTTCAGCACAGGCGTGGAGAGGAGAATGTGCCTGCAAGAGTGAAAACCAAGTAAATCCTGTGCGTGGAGATGAACAGACAATCGTGAGGGCTGCGTAGTGGAGAGTGCGTGAAGGTTTCTCTTGCCATTGTGAAGTCAAACGTGGTGGAGTGTGCGTGTGGGTGAGGACTGACAGTCCTGCCACCCCACTCCCAAAACAATAACTGCCTCAACCACCAGCAGCCCTTCTTCAATGGAGGTGGTTGGGTAAGGTAAAGAAAGAAGACACATGGGTATTTTCCCTTATTGGCCAAGGTTTGACATTTTCCCCACCCTTATCCTTGTGAAAATAATGCCCCTTCTCATTTTAGTTGCCGCGATCGTAGCTGGTCGGGTTCATTTTAATTAAAGATGCATATTTACATGATGCTGAAACTTAATCTGTATGCCGCTTGCCCCGATATACCATCGGTGATAATTTAAATCCAAAACATAGCATAACCGATCAATGGTGGGGCCTTGGCCTTTAGCTCCGCACCATGATCATTACAATATATACATCATGTACATTTAATGCAACGGGGTCAAAACCGGGGTGTTACAGGTGCCCTCTCCTCCTTGAGTCACCACCACTCCAATCTTGGAGCTCCAATGAAGATATGTGCCCCACCTTTTTTGCCACTTGGTATCAATCAAGATCTCAATCAAATAACTTGGCTGTCTTCACAAATCAATCAAATCGCCACCACTATAGAAGATTGGAACATGTCCTAGACAAATTTCCTTAATCAGTGGGATTTGATTTTTGCCTCTATTTTGTCTTATTTGGCCATTTGATTCAAGGGATAAGATTCATTTGATTATCTTAAATCACTAAAGCCCCAAAACTTAGGTTATTCTCCAAATTAACCCCAATAAATTATAAAAAGGAATTCACTTTAATAATTCTTTACTTAAAGTGAATTTCCCAAGTACCTGAAAGGTCATGGTGGTGATTCCCATGGGAAAGAAACCGACCCCATGGAAATGTCTATCCAAGCTACAAAACATCAACACAATCAACCTCCAAAAGAGTGGAACACTTCTCAAAAGAAGGTGGGCATCCCATCATGAAAGGAAATGGCACATGTGTGAACTCTCCTCTAGGGATAGTGCTCCAACCAACCAACCAACTCTAGCCAACATGAACAAACATCCCACAAACAAACCATGAATCCATGTGTGAGATTCCTAATGCATGGCAACAATTTCCAAAATATGGCTACGTGTAAGAAAAAAGAGGCTCCAAAGGGGGCAACCCCTCCACAAATAGCGCCAAAGGTTTGTTAAGAGTCAAGATATCCTCTAGGTGGCAAAGTGCATGAACATATATGCAATGAACCCCCACATGTAGCAAAGATGACCAAAGTAGCCTTCCAAATGTGCAACTATGCCAAATCATGAATATAATAACATATAACCATGTTTCCACATGTGTGCTAACTACTAAGGGAGGGAACCTAAGGGGGATGATGATATGTCATCTCCAAAATACTCCTAGGGATCACCATCATGCATAAATATATGTATTTGCAGCACTATAAAGGTAAAATCCATAAAGTGACCCCTCAAAAATGAAATAGATGATACCCAAATGATGAAAACGACTCGAAAAAGGTGAAAAATGGCCTGAAAGTGACCTCATTGATCCAATGCACTTAAGAATCTAGTTAAGTGTTCTAGACTACTGGAAAGGACTTGAGAATAACTTTCTATCCATATTTAGCACCCCCTGAATATAGGTAGGGCATTTGAGAATGATACTTGTGAAGATAGGGTACCAAACTACTGAAAAATGTGGCCCAAAAAGATTGTCATTTCTCTAACACCCTGAATAACTAGGTTAAGTGTTCACCAACATGAGATAGCCCTTGAAAAGAGCTTTCCATCCATTTATCATAAGCTCCCATTTAAGCTAATGTGTTGGAGAACCAAGGGTTTGAAAATAGGACATTGTTTTGCTCAATTTGCTCCAAAATTAGCATGTAAACCAGTTGCAAAATGTGAGCAAAGGAAAAGAACTCAATACCATCAATAAACCATCCAAGGAGACCATCCATCCATGAGAGAAGCATCAGAAACAGGGAGAAAGTGACTATCATAGATAAGATCACCATATAACAAACTTTAAACAAGTCATGCATGTACACCACATGTGCCAAGGATCAACCAATTCAAGATGGCATTTAGGATACCCAATAATGAGATGAAAACATCCCCGTGATTAATGGCTAGGGTGATCTACTAGAATGGCCTCCAAAGTATCTCTAGCATTCATCAAGTGACAAATACAAGGGCAGTCCAAGGTGACTCACGCATAAGATGCCATATATCATGAATTACTCCAAAACATTTTGAGCGCTCAAGCAAAAATGCATCGTATAACGTTCATAGAAGTGATAGGCACTCAAATCATCAAAGCGCTCACCAAAAAATATCCATGATGCATGAATGGGAGCAACATCAATATATCATATGGCAACGAGCATCTAAACCCTCATCAACCATCAAGAATACAAGTCACCAAATCTCCATCAACATCCATAAGCTAACATCCAAGACATCATCAACATATCACCCATAGTTTGAAAAATCGGAATTAGACTCAAAATTAGTCGAGGATCAATCCCGAATCAAAATTGGAATCGATAATGAATCAGTCATAAATCAATCAATTTGAATTTAATTAATCGGTTTGCTAAAAATACATAAAATATTTAAATTTTAAAGAAAAACAACATTTTCAAGACTTTAAGCAGTCTCCACAGTTCACTATTGTGACTATCCCTAGTCTCGATTCCCACCATCAAAGGATGTCTCTGTCCAGTGTCAAGCTACAGTGGCTAGCCTCATGAGCCACGATTCAATTCCTAAGTTGGGGCTCTCCCACAATTCACTTTCCAATCATTGGCAGTTGCACAGTTCACAACTTCACTCCACTCAACACTGTTCAAGTTTTCAACAACCACGATTTACAGCTATGGAGCATGGACACGATCTTCAGATCAACAGTCACGATTCAAGGTTTCAATTTTCAAACTTCAGGCAGCTCTCCATGTCTTGACTCTCCACTACGATGAATGTAAATGAAAAAAAGGGTGGAAGGTCGGTTAATACACACGTTTGTGTCTAGGGTTGGGTTAGGAACTGTTATCACATATATTGTAACTAGGCTACTATGATGTAGCATATCGATTTTTCTCTTGATATTTCGAGCCAGACAGTTTGATGGGGACACAGCATAGATCATTATTACACCATGAGCCACTCAAAGCCTTCATTCAATAGCAGATGCATAGCATTCCCTTGCCATGACTAAGATTTCCTAGTCCATTGAAATGACTTTGATGATGACATAGTCTATTCGAGCAGAGCAACAAAGATGGTACACAGTTGACATATTGGCATTTCAGGTAGAGACATGTGTGGTTGAGCAGGTATACAGGTGGTATCTAGATTTATTTTGTCTTTATTGATTATTTTAGTAGCTATGACTTGGCATTGGTTAGCTTGTTGTGGTACTGTTTGGTTTGGATGACTTATATTATGAGTAGCTATGCAGTATTTTATGTAAGACCTTAGGTTATCCTGTTGTGTTGGCATCACCTATCACTTTCTCCACCCATTCATATCATCCATGTTGACATCTACCCAGACATGAACTTTGACTTCTGAGATTAAGGACACATTTTCCCCCACTTAGTTTATGATGACATACTCCATGTTGTTTTGTTTATCACTCTAATACCCTTGAACTAACATGTGTGATTAAAACCCCAAAGGGCAAGGGTAGCTCAATTATAACCTAGAGGTGTTACCCACTATCACCTTGATAACTACCTCCCTAAACTTCAGGTTTTCTCTTCTCCAACCAAGGGGGGTGTTACCACCTAAGTTGTACTTAGTGGTTTTTTATCAAATTAGCCTGGTGAACCAGACAAAGATGATTTGTCCGGACTTTAGAAGGCCTTCGGAAGTGCTTCTGGGAAGTGCTTGTTGTACTATATCAGATGTTCATACCCCATAGGGGAGTTGTAATAAAATGTTCTAGCATGATAGTGTCTGTAAAAGACTCGGTCTCTTAGACTTTATTTGTCAATCCGATCAGCCCAGGGTGTTTTTTCCCTTGGTTATTATTGGTTGTTGAATAAAAGACTGATAATTTCTGAGTTTTTCACCCAATACCTCCAAAGTTGGGGTGGTCGGCTTGGCATTTAGGCCTATCGAGGTTATTAGAGTCTATGTGTCAATGTATAAACATGCTAGGCATCATGGTTGAGTCATATGAACATATCCAAGTCCCCCTAGGTTTTAATTTTTTTTAATTTTTAATTTTTTTTAATTTTAATTTTTCCACAAAACTTAGGCTATTTTTTAATAGTCTAATTGGAAAAATTGGTTTTGTAATAAAAGTGGGCTTGGAAATCAGTTTCAGTCATGGGGGTGTTCATTTTCAAGCTAAGAGCACCATGTAAACCCATAAAACCCACTTTTTCTAAGTTTTGAGTGATTTGTCCATCACTCAAGTCAAAAATCCCTAAAAATCAAATATTGATTATTTAATTGATAAATTAATTAAATAATGGAGAAAGCCCAAAATCCTGAATCATTGGGATTTGCTCCGCTTTGACTGAAATCAGTCTCATCGGCTTGGGATTGACTGAATCTGACCATCCCTTGACAGAAGGAGGTGATCTGGGTTGAACAGAGAGTACATTTATGCATGCAATCTTGGGAATTGCGCCCTACCTCTCTCCTCCACACGTGTGGGCTCATCTGGATGAGTTTTGGTGGATGCTTCAGTTAGCAGGTTGAGGTGTCAGTCAGATCAGCTCTTCGATTGACAATTGCATTCAGTGAGACTCAGATCAGACTCAGATAGACTCAGATCAAGCTCAGATTCACTCCACATGCAGCTGCAGTCTCTCTCTCTTCTGGGGATTTGCGCCCCCCCTGGGCTAGATCTCTTGTTTTTGCTATAAATAAAGCACAGATTACCTCTTCCAAGCTAGTTAGAACTGGGATTGAGGTGTTGTAGCTATTGTACTGTTGCTATTTTCATTTGAAATAAAGAAAAGCTTTGGAGGCAAGATGGTGTCATGCTATTGTGTGTGAGGATGAACATTGCCATGTTTTACTAAGGTAACCTGTATCTATGTTCATAACTTGCTCATTTTTTGTGGATCCAATGCTAAAGATTGATAATAAGTTTATTATGATCTTGATAGGAAAGGAGTTTGTTAATAAGTTTATTGGCTATCTCTTTCCTTTTTATGCATGTTTAGAGATCTAGATTCAACATGTTTTATAAGTTTATATGCATGCTATTCTAATATCTTTTTTTATGTATTAACCAGATCTCACAAGCATTTTGGCAAAACTTTGGATTAAGTTGCAAGTTCCTAGCTTGGAGAGGGCGTTGATCTAGTTTGCTTCCTCACTTTCTCCAAAACTTTCTCAAAGGCATAGTCCCTCGACATTCCACCGGAAAGCTCCACGGTTGATCTTCAAGGCTTCCAGCACTCTTTCTCTCTCTTCCTCCTAAAAAACCAAATTTTACCTAGTTACTTTGTTTACAAGCTTTGTCATTATTCAGATCTATCATCTTAAAGTAAAACTTACATAGATCTATTATTTCAAGGCTCATAGTCTAGATCTCATTACTAAAAGGTTTCATTAAGCATTCTAGATCTGGTTTAGGGAAATCGTTCGTTTTTGCATGGTAATTCAAAGAAAATTCGTAAGTTGAATGCATTAGATTTTTGTTTCTATTTAAAAAAAATTAATCCAGCAATCAGTGCACATCTCATTGGCTGCCCAAATAGCAAGCCAAGATCCCAAGGAAAGCTTGCTTTCCTTGGTTCCTTTTTTCCATTTTAACTAGTTTTAACTTAGTTTTTGTTTGTTTAAAGTAGGCTGAACCAAAGGTACTTTCAAAGTGCTTTTGGGCATCTTTCATTCTAATAAGCTCGATGTCTTTTAGTAGGCATAACAAAAAGAGGGGAAGCTGATGTTCGAAAGTGGAGAAGCTGCTGTTCGAAAGTGGCTTTTGGATCATCCGAATCCCCCCAGGGGTCTCCCTTTTGACTGTAATTTTAATTTTGGGCAATTTGTAAAATCTTGGCTTCATCCTGTATAAGAGCAAAGAGGATTCAGATAAGTTTACTGATATTGTAACAGCAAATAATAAAAGTTTTCTCCGAATAGGCTCTTTCAAGCCCATTCCCCATCCCCCCTGGGGGGATTCATGTCTTTTTTGTCGTTTTTTGCATTGTCTTATTTTTGTTCGCTCTAGATTAGTTTTATTCATGCAGAATAACATGCTTTGATTACTTTATCATATATTCCATATTACAGTATCAAAGTAACTTGAATACTTACCCCACGACTTTCTGATTGACCCACAAGGGGAAAGAGATGCGTGGTAGGAATAATTAGAGAACCTGTGGTTTGCTTCTTTTCTTTTGCTGCTTATTATTAATTTCTGTAAACAATTGTTCTAAAATCAACCCCCTCCTTGATTCCCCGATTGAGGTCCACTTGGACCGAAAGAGGTTCTTGGAGGGTTTTTCTTTCTAAGAAAACACATCCTTTAAAACTCACTAAAATTGACAAGACTCCGGTGTGTATGCTCTGCACTTGGTTGTGGTTCGTCCGATCAGTCAAGCTGCATCAAAAGCAATGTGAGTGACTAGTTTAATTAGTTTTCACCTTCCCCAATCAACCACCATCAGGCGAAAATCCAACGCCTCGATCAAACCATAAACGGTGGCAAAATACCCAAAGGAAGCGAGAACTCCTGAAAAGTGACCTCGAGGCACCGATCTCTGTTACACCTTCGGGTGTATTATGAACAACAGTTTCAGAGACTCCATTCAGCCCACACATTCCTTGCGGGTAGCCGTGAAGGTTTATTTTTGGACATACTCCAAGTACCCTTGGGTACATCTGGAGTCCCCCCTCGCCTAATTTAATTTATTCATATTTCACATTAACTTAAAACATACCAAGAGGCAATCGCAAAACATTCACTCCAAGCACATGCAAGTACATTGATTATTTTATGACTCCATTTGAAGGCACTGGCTATTTTCTTTCCTTCTATATATATATATATATATATATATATATATATTGTGTCTCAACATTGTGCTTTCGTGTGCTCACTTTTTATCTTGTCATCTATGGTTGTTTATGGTTAAATTTCAAACTCCTAAGTAACTCATTCGGTCTAACATCATCATACTAAATAATTTTGCCTTAGTAACTTAATAGGGTCTACCCCCCTTGGCTTCGTTAGGAGTTGAGCCTAAACAGAGGAGTCAAGAACAAGGTGACAGCCTTGACTCGAGACTTGCCCCCAAGGACACACCGATTGGCTTGAAGATTTCTACCACGTTCCCCCCCAGGTGTGTGAAAGGCGGCAACAGGGGGATTCCCTAACGATAGGACTCCTAAGGCTTTGAATGAAGAGCAAGGTGAAGAGGATGCTAAAAAAAATGGGTCTTTGTTGTAGTATGAAAAATAAAAAGGTATGATGGAAGAACCAATAGACTAGTGCCAATCCAACAAGGGAAAAAAAGAGCCAAGGAACTAGTCCAAAAAGGCGACTTCTACTAAGAATTTCAAGCCTAAGAATTTCATCAAAGCATGACATATATAACACTCAAAAATCTGAAGATTTAAGGGAAGAAGGATTGACAAGCATGACACAAGGACCCCTAAAACATTGCTGAAAAATAATTGCAAAAATTAGTAGGAGATCCCAATTCGTGATAACACAAAACATTGTAACTAGGTTGTGATCCATGCAATAAAGTATTAGAAAGAAACATCCTTAAAGATGATTGAACCAATAATCATACAAATAATGCATCAATCAGCAAAAGATTGGAGGAGATTTTCTCTCACAACCCTTCTAATTAGAAAATTTTGTCTATCTATGGCCCTAATTAAAAAGTATAGTGATTCTACAACTCACTAACAATTGAAGGACAATTAACAATATAGCCACACATAATAGGAGAAGGATACCTTATACTTCAATATACACCAAGGAAGATATGTCCATTAAGCTTCAAGGAGGAAGAACTCCTCACAATCCAACCATATCTAATGAGGGAGAAAGGGAAGCCTTGTATAGTCTTTAGCTCAGCTTCCTCCTACAATAAAGTATCAATAAATCCTAGATCTAGACTAGGGTGGAGTAAATAATGAATATTTCTCCACTACCAACTAACCAACTCTAACAAACATCATGACAAGAGGTGGTCAATGGCTTAAGTACAATGTCAAGATACATAAGGCCCAAGAAGGAGGGCATGTTCATCATGAAAGAGAAAATACAAGAAAGAATTCCCCATGTTAACCTCCAAAGGATCTCCGAGAGAAGGCACTCCAAGGAAGGAGTCAACATGTGATGAATGAGACCTAACCACCTCCTCAAATCATGAAAGATCAGCTCCAGAGTGGACAGCCTCAACAACCACCCTCCAAAAGAGTGCAGCACTCCTCAAAAAAAGGTCGATGTCCGATCGTGGCCCCGTCAAGAAAGGAAATAGCACGTGTGTGAACCCTCCTCCAAGGATAGCACTCCAACCAACCAACTCTAAACAACATGAACCAACATCCCACAAAAGGCGGAACAACCTCAACAAACCATGAATAGACGTGTGAGATCCCCAATGCATGGAAACAATCTACAAAATATGGACATGTGCAAGCAAAAAGAGGCTCCAAAGGGGATGGCCCCTCCACAAATAGCACCAAAGGTGGTTAGGATATCCTCCAAGTGGCAAAGCGCATGAACATATGTGCAATGAAGCCCCATGTGTAGTGACTACAACCAAAGTACCTCACACATATGCAACTATGCCAACTCATGAATATAATAATATATAACCATTCCTCCACATGTGTGCTAAGGGAGGGAACCCAAGGGGGATGATGATATGTCATCTCCAAAATACTCCTAGGGATCACCATCATGCATAAAAATATGTAGTAGTGCCTGCAAGAAGGTTAAATCCATAAATTAACCCCTCAAAAATGAAATAGATGATACCCAACTCATGAAAACAACTCCAAAAAGGTAAAAAATGCCCTGAAAGATGACACTATTGCTCCAACACTCTTAGGAATCTAGCTGAGTGTTCTAAACTAGTGGAAAGGTCTCGAAAAATGCTTTGCATCCATATATGGCACTCCTCCAACAGAGGGTGTTTGAGAACAATTCTCTTGAAGACATACTCCTAGGGATCACCATCATGCATAAAAATATGTAGTAGTGCCTGCAAGAAGGTTAAATCCATAAATTAACCCCTCAAAAATGAATTAGATGATACCCAACTCATGAAAACAACTCCAAAAAGGTAAAAAATGCCCTGAAAGATGACACTATTGCTCCAACACTCTTAGGAATCTAGCTGAGTGTTCTAAACTAGTGGAAAGTCTCGAAAAATGCTTTGCATCCATATATGTCACTCCTCCAACAGAGGTAGGGTGTTTGAGAACAATTCTCTTGAAGACAAGGTACCAAATTGCTGAAAAATATGGCCTAGAAACTTGAAAAAAAACCCAGAAAGATTGATTCGTTGCTCTAACGCTCTGGAAAAAGAGGCTGATAGTTTACCACCGTGAGAGAGCCCTCGAAAAGAGCTTTCAATCCATATGTCATAAGCCCCCTCTGAGATAGGGCGTTGGAGAACCAAGGGTTGAAAACATGACCCTATTTTGCTCAATTCGCTCCAGAATAAACATGATAACCAACTGCAAAACATAAGCAATGGCAAAGAACTCGACACCATCAATAACCATCCAAGGAAACCATCCAGCCATGAGAGAAGCATCGGGAACAAGGAGAATGTGATCAGCAAAGCTAACATCACCATACAACGAACCCTAAACAAGCCATACATGTACACTACACATGCCAAGGATCAACCAATACAAGAGGGCGTTCAGCTGAAATGGATACCCAATAATGAGATGAAAAAATCCCTGCTAAGGCACTCTACTAGATAGGACTCCAAAGGCTCTCTATCACCAATCAAGTGACAAATACAAGGGCTCTCGAAGGTGACCCATCTATAACATGCCATATATCATGAATTACTCAAAAAAATGCTTCAGTGCTTAAGGGAAAATGCTTCATACACCCTCCATAGAAGTGATAGGCACACAAATCATCAAAGCACTCACCAAGAAGTATCCATGATGCATGAATGGGGACCAACATCATTATATCATATGGCAACAAGCATCCAAGCCCTCATCAACCATCAAGAATACAAGGCATCAAATCTTCATCAACATCCATAAGCTAGCATCCAAGGCATCATCAATGTCACCCAATGAAATTTGTGATGAATATCACATGTGGACACCCATGCAATATGGGGGTAACAAGTTGTAGAATAAATTCTTTGAACTCGTACAAATCTATGTACCACGTGGATGTAAAATTATAACAGAAACACCTCAGTAAATTGGGCCAACTTCGCATCCCGATAACTGCTTCACTGTGCATGTTATTGCAATTTCTGTTATATGTACGTTTTATTCTGTTGTGGTTCTGGGCCAACTGGTCTGTGATTTCCACTAAGGTGACTTGAGATGCTGCCACATTTTTCTTGTTCATCCATACATAGAATGCAAAGACAGCCGTACAAGATGTACAATTAAATCAGCAGAAATATGGCAATTATTGCTTGTAATAAACTACACCCAATGTAGCAGATTCCCTAGCGAATATGAACAGGGCTGTTTGACCAAAAAATGATGTGCGTGAAATATGGTGAGAAAGGAGAAGATTGAACTCTTCTTCAAGTGAACAAACGCTCGACTCACCAAAAGAGAGGGAAAGAAATATAGAAGATTGAACTCTTTTTGAAGTGAACAAACGCTCGACTCACCAAAAGAGAGGGAAAGAAACATAGGAATATTGTCTTAAGATTCTATGAATCAAGTACATTAGATTGAGGGATGTGTATTTATAAAAAAAAACCCTCTAGGTAATTACAGGACAGTGGCCGACAAATGATATTAGTGTTAAAATGAAATGTCATTATGACTAACTCTAAAATGTGTTTACTAACATAAGATGCTACACACATTAACTCTAAGTTACCAAGATACGGATACGGATTCGGATCTGGTTACAGATTCGTTAGATTTTTTAAAACCCAAGATCTGGATACAGCGGGGAAAACACAAGTACAAACAAATATAAAAATACTTTTATAATAAATAGAAAAATGAAATGAAGAAACAAAACTATTTAGGAAACACGAGTAAAACTATAAGTTATTGCCAAAAAGAGAGTTCATGTACTATAACTGAAAATTTGATAAGTTGTGATATTAATAATTTTAAAAACCATTTTAGCATGAACTTGAAGCAGGTCATAATAGTGTTTTTGTGAGCCACATCCACATCTCCCTATCAGAAGGGAATAAAGTAGTTTTCTTGAACGCTATGGAAAGACTACGGAACAGTGTAGGTGAAGTGAGCAACAGCATAGTACATAAAGATAGATCATCCCTTGACAACAGACCTTGACCATAAAGATATATCAAATAAAAACGTTGAGAGCAGACCTTGATATTGATATATCGGAGTTCAAGAGCATATATTGACATAAGGATAGATCATACCTTAAGTAGGAATGGGGTTTACGCTTTTAGCCATTAGGTGTTTAGGGTTTTTTAAGTTTTTCATTAAAAAATAATTTTTGGGGGGGATCAATGGGTCATAAAAGCACTAGAAGTTGCAGGATCCGTTTGAAAATTTCAGGAATTGCTTGATTTTTCAAAGGATCCGTTTCATGGGACCAGGATACGTTTCATTCTGCAAGGGATCCGGCAGATCTGATCCGAATACGTATCGAATCCGTGGATCCGTGAATCCTACACACTAGTGTGGTGGATTTGGTAACACAACATTAACTATAGAATTAGTTAATTTAATATGTATATTAACATTCAATCTAAGTTACCAGGATACTGATACGGATCCGGATCCGGATACGGATTCGCTAGATTTTTTAAAACCCAAAATCTGGATACGGCGAGGAAACGGCAAGTACAAACAAATATAAATATATTTTTATAATAAATAGAAAAATAGAATGAAGAAACAAAACTATTTAGGAAACACAAGACTAGAACTATAAGTTATTGCCAAAAAAGAGAGTTCATGTACCATAACTGATAATTTGATAAGTTGTGATATTCATAATTTTAAAAACCATTTCAGCATGAACTTGAAGCAAGGCATAATAGTGTTTTTGTGAGCCACATCCACATGTCCCTATCAGCAGGGAATAAAGTGGTTTTCTTGAACCCTATGGAAAGACTACATAACGATGTAGGTGAAGTGAGCAACAACATAGTACATAAAGATAGATCAGCCATTGACAGCTGACCTTGACCATAAAAATAAAAAAGTTGACAGCAGACCTTGATATTGATATATCAGAGTTCAAGAGCATATCTTGACATAAGGATAGATCAGACCTTAAGCAGGAATGGGGTTTACGCTTTTAGCCATTAGGTGTTTAGGGTTTTTTAAGTTTTTCATTACAAAATAATTTTTGGAAAGGATCAATGGGTCATAGAAGCACTGGAAGTTGCGGGATCCATTTGAAAATTTCAAGAATTGTTTGATTTTTCACAGGATCCGTTTGAAAATTTCACGATTTTTTTTATTTTTCACGAGATCCATTTCATGGGACAAAGATACGTTTCCTTCTGCAAGGGATACGTTTCCATGATGGATTCGAGGCAGATCCGATCCAAGTACGTATCGGATCCGTCGATCCACAGATCCTACACACTAGGGTGTTGGATCTAGTAACACAGCATTCAATGCATGTTTTCATCATGAAGATAAAATGATAAAATAATGTCGAAGCATTTGGACAGAAAGAATGGTGTTCATGTCCCAAGCCTTGGGATGATTGGTCCCTCAAGTTCTATCTATCAAAGTAGACTTTTTAAAATGAGGCTAACCAATGAGGCGTGTATAGTATTATTAAAGGAAGAAACAGGCAAGCATATTCTATGAATCAAGTACACTATATTGAGGGGTGTGTATTTATAAACAACCCCTCTAGGTAATTACATGACATTGGCCGAAAGACGATATTAGTGTTAAAATGAAATGTCATTATGAATCAAGTACACTATAAACAACCCCTCTAGGTATAAACAACCCCTCTAGGTAATTACAGGACACTGGCCGAAAGACGATATTAGTGTTAAAGTGAAATGTCATTATGACTAACTCTAAAATGTGTTGACTAACATTTAATGCTATCTTTATGACAAACATAAGATGCTACACACATTAACTATAGCCTTAATTTAATAATTACATTAACATTCAATACATGTTTTCATCATGAAGATGAAAGATAAAATAATGTCAAAGAATTTGGACAGCAAGAATGGTGTTCATCAAGTTCCAAGTCCCAAGTCCAAGGATGGTTGGTCCATCAAGTTCTAGCTGTCAAAGTAGACGTTTTAAACTGGGGCTAGCCAATGAGATTTGCTTAATATTCCTAAAGGAAGAAACAGGCAATCATATCCTTTGGAGCTGCAGAATTGTCCAAGTTCTTTGGGGATGAGGTTCTTCCAAATATGCTACCCTTTTGGCTGGGATTTCTAACTAGACATGAGCAACTTGGGAGACCTCCACTGGATTACGAGGGGTGACATTACTTTGAAAGTAGAAGAGGTGTACAGCAACCTTTAATGATGGTCAGTAAATCTTCGTTTTGGAGAGTTGACTACATCCAAAGTTGAACTAACTGCACAAATCGCGGCCAGAATGAAAATTTTAGAAAGGACATAGACTCTTTGGAGTTAGGTGCTAAGGTATACGCTTAGGTTCTTCTGGCCTATGTTGGGAGCAGGACTCTACTACAATACAGTGTAGCCAATTTATGATTCCACTAATGTCACCATATTGATTTTAGCTATAATATAAAATGCATGATTTTCAAATGCATTCCATCATTCAAGGATAAACTAAACCATATTTTCTTAGCATACCTCTATATGGAGAGAAGCAGGGCCTTTGTCGGGGAGGCTTGCTTTCAGTCCTGTGATATCTGACCATTGGATTTCAATTTTACTCTTCAGTCCGTTATCTAAAACCTCCCACACCAGTTTGCGTTTAGCATAGTAGCATTTGGCCACCAAGTCCCCCTCATATATGGAAGAGCACTAGCACAAAATCAAATCAAATGTCAACAATGTTTTACTTAAGCCAATAACAACAGATAAACGAAGACAGAAATTGGCCTGGCATACCTCCCACTTCCCGATCTTCAGGTAACATGCAGGAAAATTGGAGGCCTTGAGTTTATCATGCTGACTGTCAGCAGCTGCCATTCCTTTGGCCTTTATGTTTTCTTCAAAAGTTTGCTCACCAACTGAGGATTGATCTTTTTGGTCAAGGTTTTGTTGAATAAGGTCAACCAAGGATTGACTCTTTCTCAGACTAAGGCCCAATGGCCTTGTTTCATCCAGTGGATCAGAAGACAGGGTCAGAGTCTTCATACATGATAGAGGGGTACTTGTAACTGTTGAATTGATTTGAGTTTGCTGAATCATACAAGGGGAATCTTCAGAACCAGACACTAGTTCTGAATTTGTTGACACCGAGAGCGGAGAAGACTGCAATACAGTTCATATAAATGTTAGAAATACACATCCACATTTAATCAGGATCATATTTTCCTAATTACCAAATCATGATTGGTAACGTCTACTTGAAATGTGAAAGATAAACTCCAAGGAGCTTCTTGCATTGGTATAATTTAAATATGAAAGTTATGTTGATCTTTTCTGTAGATTATCTATACAGATGTTGCAGAAGAACAAGAATTCATTCTTAGCGACTTCACAGCAACTTGTTTAACTTTTGAGGAACTTTGAGGTTATCTATGCGCATTGGTTATTGAATTTCTATCTGCCCTTGCAGTTTCAACAAAAATTAGATGTTTCTACAGTTGAACAAATTGAATTACCTCGACCGTCGATTCTAATTTATAAATATCTATTGCTCTCTTGTCATAAATCTTCCTTAAAAATGGAAATCATGTAAATCATGGCTTGTATGCCTATTTCGGAATGAGACTTACGGAGAACATTTAATAATTTACTAGGGTAGGGTTGGATGTCTTCTTTCAAGTGCTGCTTATCTACCGAATCCTTGGAACATTTTCAAAGAATGGGATCATTACACATCTACTCGGCCATTGGATCATTATTAGACTTCAATTAGGTGTTAAGTTTATTTTATTGACTTGCATTGTTCATAAATTACAAATTCAGATATTATGATCTTATAAAGTCTGAACTGTTTACACAAGATTTGAGGTTACTTTGTATCAAAACATCCTCAATCACTTCAACTTGTAAGAGCTCATTATTATACAGCCTTAATTTTTTTGCATACTCTTACTTTATTTTAGCAAGCAACAAAACACAAATTTCAAATTTGAATAAGAAATACGAAAGATGTAGAGGCCTTTCCTTGAGAAAATAATTGTAGTAACAGAAGATGAAATTAACAGTAAGCCCTCGTCACATTTTTTATATTATAGGCAGCTATAATTTTTCAAGGGGATGAAGGCTATGAAGATAGCACAACATTGTGGGGCAGGACCAATGCATATTGGCATCAAGTTTGCTTTAAGACAAATTTGGAAGTGGACAAGATTACAATATCTTGGTTATTTTGTGTAGCTGCATTTGTGCTTCTTATGCTCCCACTTAAATTAAATAGATTGTTTTGCTTAATCGGTACATAAATATGAAATTCGGTCACTATTCTTGCCTCTGCCACACAATCCATGCCATTAGGTTCATTGCAGTTACATAAGAAGCTAGTCCATAAATACAACCTCACATCCAATATGTAAGCATTCAGAGAGTATAGTATAAGCCCATTTCTGAATTTTCTCAGAGTACTTAACTTGAGTGATAGTGTCTAAAGAAGTCTGATCTCAATTTCTCACCATATTCACAGCAAAGGATAAGAAAGTTTATCAATGAAGAAAGAATAATAAATATGATTAGAAGTGAGCACATCCAATATGTAAGCATTCGGAATATAATATAAGCCCTTTTCTGAATTTTCTCTCATTTTCTCAGAGTACTCTACTTGAGTGATCGTGTCTAAAGAAGTCTGATCTCAACTTCTCACCATATTCACACCAAAGGATTAGAAAGTTTATCAATGAAGAAAGATAATAAATATGCTTAGACGTGAGTCCCACTATTTTCAGCTTGGTGTCATACAGAAGTCAGATAGGTATTTTTTTAGAGTCAAGACCCGATATGGACACATGTTGGTTCATGAAGCATGAAAAGTCATCAAGAAGCTGTATGCCTTAGACATAAATATGCAGATTTTTTCATGTATATAGGTTGTAAGAGTGAATATAACAAAATAGTATCAAGCGTGATACATACCTAAATCAAAATACATAAACATAGAAGTTCTAAATGGCCTATAGATTCAAAAAAATGAGCATACTATAGACTACCAATAAACAAATTACATAAAAATTCAAATCTAAATCCTCCAGATTCTTTAAATGGGTATGCTCAACTTCTTGACTAGATGCCCTTGAAGGTCCAAAATCAATGTCCGTATCCTTTGGTGGTGGAAATCCAGATTCTTAAAATGGGTATGCTCAAATTCTTGACTAGATGCCCTTGAAGGTCCAAAATCAATGTCCGTATCCTTTGGTGTGGAAGCATTTGTAAGTCATCTCAGATAAGCCCATCCATGATAGAGGAGGGGGGCATGATTAAATATATGAGAACTAGTTTTTTGTTTTTGTTTCAGATTCGATTTTTCGTTGGCTTTTTTTGGAAGGAGATGTACAAATACAAAACTGTTCAAACTGGCTGGTTTGATTGTTTTTTTTATAGAACCAAATGGTTTTGACTAGTTATTGCTGGATTTTCTAGACCGTGTTTATAGATTATGTATTCAAAAAAGCCTCTTAAAACTCTAGGCCCACTTTAAGCTTTACAACCTATGAAAACTTCTATCTTTTAATGCTCATTGGGAGGTACTTACAAAACAAGACCAGCCATCATAGCTCCATCACTAAACTTCTCGACAACCACCAACATTAGAAGAGTTGTAGTAGACAATCATTGTGCACCCAAGATCATACACCTTGGTTATGGGTTCTCTCTACATGAGATTATCAATATTACATCAACCCGTTCTCAGTGATTGAGGACACTATGGAAGATTCCTCTTCTTCTCTCCTCTTTCATCTTGCTTCTAGCTCTGATGTGACTTGATATCCACATTTTTGTATTTGACATGGGTTTTGCTTAATATTTTTTATTTTTAAGTACTATGATTTAACTTTTGATATTTAAGATTTATGACTTTTTTTTGTAGATTAGGATTAGGATTAGGATTTGAACTCCCACTATATGGTTACATTAGTTGTAATTATGAATTCCATTAAACTATTATTAAGGTCATTAGTTGAAATTGAGAATTAATAAAATCATCTTAATTTATGTATACTTTGATCTTTATAAGGAATTCACTTCTTGTCAAGTTCAAACTTTTAACCATAGCAATCTCCCTCTAGCTAAATTGACACAATACATACACTTTAGAAAAACCTAGTAACTTGAAATATAGAAATATCTTATTCATGGGGTATCAAAGTTGCTAAGAATAACTAAGAAAAAATTTATGCTTTGTTCCTAGGAACATGACTTCTCAAGAGTCAAGACACACCATGTGATCAAGAATGTGATAATTTTCGAACTTAGTGAACAAGCAGGTGAGGAAAAGGATTCTCAAGGAAGGAACCATACAGAGCAGAACCTTTGAAAGAATTTCTTGGAACCTCAATAACTTTGACGACATCAAATTATTTCATATTCGGCAATTCAACAAATCTTCTGCCAATCGTCAAGTAAACGAAGTTGTGTATCTCGAAAAGGGGGTCCTGGCCAAAAATAAGTTCCCCCTTAAAGGTTGTGGCTCCCCTAGGTTATATGATGGTAATCAACATTAAGGACTTAAATAATTCAACCTTTCCCCCTCATGGAATCGATGGGAAAGGTCCACTGGTCCCAATAAAATTAGGGCAAGGCATGCAAGTTAAATCGGCTTTAAGCCACACAAGGGAGCCTTTACGCTCCCTTGTCCCTCAAGATCCCTTTCATTCATGCTAGAAGATCCTAGTATGCACTCCTTTATGACCTTTGTATGTGGTTTAAGTTGAAGAGGTAGGATATTTCAAGGGCAATTGGTAATGTATGAGGTTGATTCCACCTATTACATCCCAGATCATCTACAACATACTTGTCATGATATACCAAAGTGAGGGGATCTTTTGCCATTGTAAACACCCAAGTTTGGGCTTGTTTATTTGAAAGTGTTGGTCTAGTGGGGCTCAAGACCCATGGTCTTGTCATGGAAGGTCCTCTTAGTTTTCATCTCAAGAAATGTTGGCTTAGTGGCATTGTTGACTGCCTCTTGATGGGTGGAAGTCCCTCGTCATGTTGGGCCAATTGTGCCCTAGGTTGTTGTCAGGTGCTTCTTGGGATGGACCCATTAGGACACATGGCTTAGGGGCTCCTAAACACATTCATGTTTTTGCTATCTAGAAGGTGATTGTAAGTGTAAGGGTTGTAATACCCGTTCCATCACACCTCATTTATGCCTGCTTGGACCTTCTTTCTTCATGTATTAGTACCCATCCTCTTGGTCTACATGTGCACACTCCATGATGATGTCATACATTTCAAGAGATCCTTACCTTACTAAAGGGGAGGACGTTGAGTGATCTTCTACATCATTGGGGTTAGTCAAGGCATGACGTCCCTCCTCCAACTCATCGCTTCACTTGGATGAAGCCTCTTAAATCATTTTGTCATTATTTTTAGTTATTGTGTAGTTTAGTCCCCAACTTGTGGGTAACAAACCCTAAAATTAAGTTATTTCAACATTTTAGTTAGGTAGGCACTAACGTTAGATAATTCTAGGAAGCCTCATATAAGTAAAGGCTCCTCTCTCATTGTAAACAAGACAAGGGTTCTAATTATGTATCTTTTCCTTTTTCTCTTGGTATACTAGAGATTCTAAGTAGTGCACACCTCTCCCTTTGGCAAGTTTTACATGTGATGAAGGTTGAACAATGGAATTTCTAGGGTTTTCTATCTTGCAAGATTGATCCTATGAATAGTTGTAATAACTCGTGGCTAAGGAAGCACTTAAGAAGTATCTCTTGCTCTCTTTCTTGGTTGATGTTGGTAAGATCTCTTCATTTTTGTTTGATGTTGCTTGTGCACCTTAAGCAAGGTAAATTAGGGTTGTTATTGGCATCTTGTTAGAGTTGTCTAAGGAGACTTCCTCTAAAAGGATCTCTCCATTGTGGTCCTTGGCATTCACTGTTTTCTCTAATTAAGGTTTCGATACCTTGACCTAGTATTGGGTTACTAGCCTTTGCCCTAGTTGTTGGTAAATCTTGAATAGCCAAAATTGAGTAGGGATGTTGACCTCCATCTCTAATTTCCCTCGGGTTGAAGGACTAAGGTCATAACCCCTTCTCTTCACTCTTTTTTATCAAAATTCACTTTTATATTTTATTGTATAAATCCAAAATATATCTATAATATATGAAAAACCCTAAAATTAGAAAAATTCATAACTCAAAAACTACTTGAAATTTGGAAATTCTGCTCGGGTAGACAAGTGTGCCCTAGGCTTTTTCTATGGTCGGATTGTGTTGTTCTAGGTGACATGTGCATGCTAGCGTTTGGATTTTTCAGATCTGTTATTGCAGGTGCAGCAGGTGTATTGATCATTTCAGGCAAGTTTGAAGGCCCAGAAAGTGGGGTTTTGGGCCTAGATTGACCCTTGGGGGATTGGAAGTTCATTGGGAAACATGTTAACTGAGACCACCATCTATTTGAAGGTTGTTCTAAGGCACATACCAGATCTGATTTCACATTTGCAGATCTGATCTAAGGCCTCTTCTTCATTGTACTGTACATCCCCCATACCTCAAGGTACATCTTATATGGTAAGTTGGTGAAGTTTTGTTATCTTGTATCAAGTTTTCTAAAGTGATTTTATTGTTGCAATTTCATGATAGCAGTAGCACATTGAATTTATATTCCTTGGAAACCATGATAAGTCCTTGGATTCCATGATAAAGTTCTATACCTCCTTCTTCTCTTTCAGTGATATATATGCTTCATTGTTTTGACTCCATAAGGCACTGAAATTCACTGAGATTTTATTGGGAAAGGTGTTTGTGTGTTGTTTAAATAATTGCAAATATATCATTCACCAAATTCTAGGGACTCCCCCTTGGTCTTAGGAGTTGTCCTAAACTGTTAAGAAGCTAGGTCGTTGTGACATTGGGATTGGCTTTCTCCCGTGCTTACCTCTCATTGCACCATGATCCGCAACCTTGGTTAAGGGTGCTAATTTGAGTAGTAACAACGCTAAAGTGGAGTGGGTTTTAGTTCAGTTTGGCATCCTATGTTCATTGAAGAAAGCTCCCTTTTGACACTCAACAATTTATAGAGTTAAGCATCCACACTCTATGTTGTTTGGTTGTCTAGTTTTGCGGTGTCATCAACTCGGGGCTCTTCTTCCAAGCTCATCTTGGGAGAATGTAGATGATTAGGAAATTCGATCTACGGGGAGTTGAATTCCTCTCTCAAATGCTCCTGCAATCACATTCTAGCATTTGTTGGAGGCCTTCTTTGCCAAGGGGTTGTATTCAAGGTCTTTCTCTCTTGGTTTTCTTTTTGAAATGAACAATTTCCCAAATCAAAATCCATATGGAAGAGAGGGGATAGGCCAAATGAATAAAATTCTAAGGCGAATGTGAATGAATGGTCTGCTGGAAGGCATGCGACAAGCAATTGAATACCTTTGTATTCATATAGAGAAACATGAAGTCAAGTAGGAGTAAATGGAGAAAAATTTGAAAGAACATGGCAAGAAAATTAACAAATTAGCCAGCGATACTGAAATGCATTATAATATAATATTAGGATTTTCTCATGGATCTCAGTCTACTGCAAGTCGGCCTCTGGTTTCTACTGGTTCCAAGCACATTGAGGAGGAAACAGTTCAAGAAAGCCATGGCCATGATAAAACAACATCATCCCCAAGGTGTTCAAGGACCTGATCAACATGACCAATCCATGGAGGAAGCCCATAGTGGGCGCCATTTCAATATTTTTTTATATGTATTTCGTTTGTGTTTTGTTGCTCGGCCAATATGTAAGGAATTTTAGTTTTAGGATTTATAGGGGAAAATTCTATCTATTATTGGTTAAATATGTTGTGGAAGATTTGTTTGTATATGCTTAACTCAAAGAAGCAATTTTGATTTAATTTTGAACTGTGTGTATCCTATGGTTGTTTGGTCTTCAACATGCCTCTTACTACATATTTATACCTGTTCCTGTAAAAACAATCCGAGTAACTTACCCACTTTATTAGTTTGAACAACTCCATCGCTTTATCAAAAAATTTCCTAGAGAGTTGTGGTGATATAGTAAATTTTATTACAATGTTCCCCTAAGTTTTTGGGATGCAGGAGCAGGGAAACGCACACTAGGGACATGTGGAGACACCCCCCAATTTTTAGGGAAATTCTTGGGGGATGGGGTGACGTCGGGGGTCCCTAATATAGGGGGGGCATCTCTAAAATTGAAAAAAAATATATAAAACCCAACAATAACAATCCATCCCATGTAAATACTAAATCATAGATAGTAAGTCTGAAATAGTAAAATTATTCAAAAATGGGATAGGGTGATGAGTCAAAGACTCTATCATCACTATCTAGAGTCAAAAATCAAAACTGAAAAATTAACAATGGACCTTATCAAGATGACCATTTCGGATGAAGCTCATAAAGAGCACCGTTTCAGTTTTTTTTTTTTAATATGTATTTCACTTGTGTTTTGTTGCTTAGCTAATAAGTAAGAAATTTTAATTTTAGGATTTATAGGGTAATAGTTTATCCCGTCGTTGGTTAAATATGTTGTGGAAGAATTTTGTCTATATTCTCAACTAAAAGAAGCAATTTTGATTTTATTTTGAACTGTGTATCCTATGGCTGCTTGGTCTTCCACATCCCTTTTAATATAAATTTATACATTTCCTGTAAAAAAAGCATAGTAACTTACCCACTTTATTAGTTTCAACAGCTCCATTGTTTTATCAATTTTTTTCCTAGATAGTTGTGGTGTAAATAGTAAATTTTATTCCAATGTTCCCCAAATTTTTTGGGATGGGGAGAAGAAAAACACATACTAGAGACATGTGGAGACACACCCTAGATTTTAGGGAAATTTTTGGGAGATGGGGGTACGTCAGGGTCTCTAGCATAAGGAGGCCCATCTCTAAAATAAATAAATAAACAATCCATCCCTTGCAAATTCGTCATCCCATGTAAATACTAAATCCTAGATACTAAGTCTAAAATAGTAAATTAAAATTACTCAAAAATAGTAAAAGGTAATGAGTCAAAGACTTAGTCATCACTGTCTAAAGTCAAAAGTCAAAACTAAAAGTTAACAATGGACAATGAAAACTAGGAACAATGAAAAAAATCAACATCAAATGAACATCAAGGAATTAATGTTATTGACTGGTCTTCTACGTCCATCTTATGATGACTATCAATAGGAGTGTCACTCTATGTGTAGCCAACACAAATCCCATCTCACTCTCATCTCAAAGTCAAATAGCAAATGGCTTGTAAATGTTAAAAGAAAGATGTATAGAGAAAGGTGAATAAGTTTACTTGGTTTTTTATTTTTTTAAACATTTTTAATGCTTTTTGTTAAAGTTTTTATACTTTTTGGAATAAAAAATCAAGAGTACAACCACAAGCCACCTTTTTGGGAAATGTGTCCCATTTTTTTGGTAAGGGGCACCCACAAACCCTTTTTTGCAAAATGTGTCTCACAACTCGGTGAAACATTTCAATGTGCCTTTACTGCAGTTTAACAAAACCGGGGGCATGGTAAAATATTTCTCTATGTGGCTCGTGTCCCAGGGAGGTAGGTAGCAAGAGGGCACACCTGACCCTACAAGACCCATCCCCATGTAACATTAATTTATTCTTTACATTGTCAAGGGGTCAACACCTCGAATGGTGAGGAGGTAAGTTCCACACATGTTCAAATCCCCAATGAGACATTGGCCTATTGTGATAAGGATAGAAGGGAAGGCACCCCCGTGAATGGGACCCCATATGATTATGGGTGTGTCTTCAGGATTTCTTGGCCATTGTAAGTCATAAGTTATTGGTACGTTTGGCTTGCAATCTATTGGATATACTCTTGGGTTATAATGGCAGCTGCCAAATTTGAACCTTGGCCTCGCCCAGGTAATCTCAACCAATGTTGAAAAAGTTGGCCTTGGCAAAAAGTCAGCAAGGGTCTCGAATACAACTTCTCGGCAACATCAGCGAAAAAATTGGGAAAAATCGAGAAAAGTCTGCAAACATTAAAAAATACAAAATACATTCATTTTTTTCAGAATTTTAAACATTTAAAGCAACAATAACATCAGATAAACACATTGGAACATAAATATGGAGAAAGCATTGATATATATCATCATCATGTAGTCATGCCAAATGTAAAATGATACATCAAAGTCGATACTGTATCATGAAAAATCATAGTTGTCCAATCAATGACTCAAAAGTGGATAACCAATAAAACATGACATCACATATATAAATGTATTCGAGGAAAACTAGCATATAGCTATCTAATATCAATGCTCTCTTCCTGAGTTTTCCATTCATACTTCATATTTTTCCCTGCTCCAATGATTAGGTTTATATAAGGTTTTCCTAAATGCTTTTTATTTGTCCCTCCATCTTATGACTTAAACCTAATTTTTGAAAGGTATTACTTGTCCCTCCATCTTATGACTTGAACCTAATTTTTGAAAGGTATTACTTGTCCCTCCATATTTTATTGATTTGGTTGTCAGCAATTAAACGTATTACTTGTTTTGTATAGGTGATAAATCATAGATGTATTTTTCACTCCCAAATTGAATTTTCGACATGAGCCTCACATTTAGCCCTAACTCATCTAACACTTGAAACATTGCTCTTTTTTTCCTACAATGTGTTAGATGATCACTCAAAATATGTTTGCTCAAAAAATTCCCTAATAGTAAAAAAAGTACTTCAATTACTATTGTGATCTTTGATAAACAGATACATATTTTGTAAAGATTATCCTTGCATGGTTTGATGTTCAAAGACAACAAAGTTTTGAAATATTAATATGGTAGAGGAAAGGTGTTAGTATACGACAAAATGGCTAAAATGGCAAATTTTTGGAAAATTAGCCATTTTAGCCATTTTAGCAAAAATGGAGATTTTTTGAAAAAATCGGGACTTTTTGGAAAAAGTCAAGAGTTTTTAGAAAAATTCGGGACTTGCCATTTTTAGCCTCTGCGACATTTTGGAAAAAGTCGCGATTTTTTGAAAAGTTAAAAAGTCGTGATTTTTTCTAGCCGATTTTTCGGCTAAGGGAAAAAATCGCAACTTTTTGGAAAGTCGGCGATTTTTCGGAGAGTTTTTCAACACTGATCTCGACGAGTTATTGATACCCATGGTTAAAATAAATAAATAAATTATTCTTTACACTATTAAAACGCTAAAACATTGATACATGTTGTACTTTATACATAATTATGATTAGTTCAATTTATTTATGTAGTTCCCTTAACACATCTCATCATATTAAGAAGATTTTTAAGTCTTCTATTTAAAAATATAGCTTATATTTAAAAAATCCATTAATTTTTTTGGTAAAGTCAAAATTTGGAAGGGTTCAAATTGTGTTTTTGAATCCATAAATAGATTCATCACCCTCAAACACTCCGATGGCACCAAGATTATACTATTTCCATAGCTAGTATATGTGATTTTAATAGTCACCTGACACGAGCGTTGGAAATATTAATCACTCACAGATCCGTGCCTGACTCTCAGCCGACTCTGTCAGAGTATGTATCAGTCAAGATCTTGTCGGTCAATCTGACAAGAGGGAAGAGTCCACGATTTGGCAATGTAAACCATTCGAATTTATTTCTGAAGCTAAGTTGTTAGGTAGATAGTTATTACAGTCTTTAATGGAGAGTCAGTCGATCCATGTAGAAGCAATTTTCAGGTTGCCTATAAACAGAAGAAGCAAATTGTAAATCAAGTTAGACATCAGAACTCACAAGAGAACTCCAGGGTGAGAAAAGAGAAGTTGAAGCTCAAGCTTCTATGTATGTGATTCAGTCGAAGAGCCCAAGCTCTGTAAAAGGATCAGTCGGTGAGCCGACAAGTCTAGACATACAAGTTTGTAATACCTTTGTTATTCCCGCATATTTATATATATGAAATAGTTTATGGTTGAATGCATGTTTATTTGGCCGCACAATATTTCCAGATTTACTTGTGTAAATGTCTTTTACCATTATGGTTGAGTGAAAGAACAAGAACCCATAAATTTCTCACTCCGTGAAAGTTCCAAGTTTTATGGCACATTGGTCCACTCAAGTCTTCCTACATATTTGGGCATATGTTTTTATGAGTTCTTTGGATTTGTTAATGTGTCCATTTTTACTTCATCTTACTCACAGGTGAAAAGCATTTGTAATTTCTTAAGTCTTTTAGACTAAGAAAAATACGATGTAGATTTCAACCAAAGTGAATCGACAAGGTCGGTTGAGTGAGCCGACTTGAGAGGTTGAAGAGGTCAGCTGACTTGAGAGGTCGAAGAGGTGAGCCGACTTAGAGGTCGAAGTCAAACGACTTTGAAGTGACAAGTGGTCGAGGTAAAATTAGTCGGTAGAGCCGACAAGTAAGTCGAAGTAATTCAGTCGGGTCGAAAGTCTGACCAAAGTTGATAGACTTGTCTAGTCGAGACTTAGATAAGTTTCACCCGACAAGTGGAAAAAGAAAAAGAGGTCGGCGTGAAAAAGTAAAAATTAAATTTTAATATTAACTGAGTGGTAAACTCAAGTTTAGTCGGCTTGGTTTTGGCTAACAACGAGGACACGAAGGACATGGGGATTTGAGTGTCTGAGACGGACACGGTGACCCCAGAATCAAGACACGTAGGACACGTTATATATATATATATATATATATATATATATATATATATATATAGACATATAGATCCAATTTTTTATAAATATTCAATAGAAATCAAAATCAATGCACATTTAACATTATTAATTACACATTTAAATCCTTCAAATCTTCTTCACCTACCCAACAAACACACTTAAGAGTCCTCTCCACACTTGCAAATGATAAAATGAAAGTGAAAATTTTGATTTTAAGCAATTCTAAGCATTTTTTTCAGTGGAAAACAAATCCTGGAATTAGGACACGTTGGTGACAGTGTGGAACACGTGTCCTAAATAGGGACACGCTAAAAAGTCGTGTTCGACATGCTCTGTTAGTGTGTCCGTGTCGGACACGCGGATGCTGGACATGTAGGCCCTTTTGGACGTGTCCGGTATCTCAGGTTTTTACAGATTTTCAACGGACTTAGAAAAAGTTGAAAGCCTAAAATATTTAGAAAACACATTTAAAAAATTAATCATAAAATTAATATGATAAACATTGAGAAAAGAATATATATCAATTTTCTCCAAATAAATATATTAAATTAAATAACATAAAATTATTCAACTAATTAAAATTGTATTAAAGTATTCAGATAACCTAGTTCCAACCCAAGTTTATTTATTAAAAAAAATTTATATTATTAAATAACATCTCGAATTGTACTAAAATAATTGGATAAACCAGTTTCAAGCAAAGTTTATTTAATATAAAATATTAATATTATTAAATAACATCTCGCAAGTAGAGTCGGGATTAAATAACATGTTAAGTAATATTAAAAGATATCATGGCAATGTGAAAGGATACGTTGTACGGTTATAGTATTATCAAATTTGTAATTTGATTATGAATGGGGAAATATTTTCCAGTTGTTGCTTGGTTTGAGAAACCAAACCATTCAAAGACTCCTAAATTTACTTCCAAGCACAATTTCCAAAAACTTTGCTTTAACTTATTAGCTTTTAATAATAGTAATATTAAATATAATAACATCAAAAACACTAGCTTACAACTGAAGTAACCCCAATATTAAAAAAAGTAACCTACAGCTATACTAAATGCTACGAAGTATTATTACTTGCATTTAAAATTATCAATAAATCAGTGAACAACAGTTCTGAAGGTTGCCATTTTTCTGTGTATTTAATTATCTTTATCATGAAACCATTTTTAGCATTATTGTTTCATTTTAGCTTCATATATTTTATACAAATCCGAAGTTGGTGATAAAAGAATTGTCATATATCCATTATTAACTGCTTTCGTGTGATAAAAAAATTCTCATATCCATTATTAACTGCTTTCGTGTCAATAATCTCACAGTACGTGTCGATGATCAACGTTAACGATATATGAGTGGTTATAAAGGAAAACTGTATCAAAATTTTTTGTCTTTATCATTTTAAGATGATATTCCTAGTATAGAAAAATAGAATTTATGTATGATACTCAATGATCATAACCCAGCACATTAAAAAGAGTACATGATAATGTATAAAAAATTTATTGTCTTTATCGTTTTAAGATGATATTCCTACTATAGTAAAAATAAAAATAGTAAAAATAAAAATAGAATTTATGTATGACACTCAATGATCATAACCCAACACATTAAAAAGAGTACAGGATAATTGTGCATAAATAGTATTTAAGAGAATAAGATTATTGGCCTCACGATAGCTAGCTACCTTTTAATGCTAGATTCCAAGTGGCGATTTGCTATAGTCTATTCTGGAATTTTGAGTATATACATGTATGCAGCAGGTCAGATATTGATTTATCTACTGGGTCCCTGGGAAAAGCAAATTATATTCGAGAAATATCGGCTGTAAAGAGAATTTAAAGCAGCCTTTGGCACAACAGTCAAAACCGACCTCAGGCTGAATAAAGTGCATTGATGAGATGCTCAACTTGCAAAGTATCGGCGTAGAATTTTAAAAAAAAAACAGTGCAGAAGGAAAAGATAAAAGCACTAAAACTTCAATATCTAAAAAAAGGAAGAGATAATAAGATTCTCAAACAGGAAATTGGGTATCGGGGAAGGAGGCCCACAAAAACAGACAGGCGGGCTTAGTAATAACGCACTTACTTTTTGGCGTGAATTGAATATCTGTGATCGATAATTCTATCGAGAAAAAAACAAATTAACGATTCTCCAGGCATGAATTTACAGCACTAAAGATTACTAACCTGACCGGAGGTCAACCGGGGCAGTACAGGCGCAGTACTTTTGAGACGTTTGGATTCTGCTTCTTCCCCGTTGTAGTTGCAGACCGACTCTTCCCTTCTCTTAGCAATTTGCATACTGTGAGAAGCCTGGCTCATCGGCCACCACTGATCTCTATCTAAAGAAAATCCAAATGAAGTTGGACCATTAAAACTTCTCTGTTTCGTCCCCATGGCTGAAGAAAAAGAAAAAAAAATCACTGCAAGTCTTGATCTTCTTGAATCACAACCATATATTACCCATGATAGAAAATTAAATAGAACTTCTAGCTGCCTCCTCCTGCAGCTTTATAAAAACCGCCATGATTTTTCTCCCCAAATTTTACACGAAGCACGCTCAGCTCGAGGGACAAAGATGATGCATTCACAGCCATGCTCCAAGCTGTCGGTGATGCAACAAGAGAATAATGGCGATTTGCAGCAACTGGGTAAGAGGATTGAGAGCCATGAAGCATGGCAGACACTAAACAAACAACTTCAAAGAACTAATTGCCTGACAAGCTTGGCTTCTTGGCTTCTGGAAGAGAGCAGAACCACCGAACAACATCAACTCCTACTAGAAAGAAGTATGAATGAATGGAATAAACCCTAGCGAAATTAAATTAGAAGACTACCAAGCCAGCCCGACCCGACCGTTGTGAAAATCTCCCCAAAGGTCTTTGTATCATTCATTAATAGTACCCACTGCCCATGCCAAATGAAATTATATAGACAAGTGGGCAAAGGACAGCGACTGACTGGTGCATTTTATGCACCCAGAACCACAACAAACACACGGCCCAAAATACTTGAAAGTACAAACCCACACCCAACTCACTACTCTCCCTCCTCCATCACAATCTCGATGGGAATGGGATGGGGAAGATTTTGGCAATTATTGGTGGGTACCTTGCTGAAGACTCCGCTACGGTCTTTTGGTGGAGGATTAGAGTTAGGCTTCGCAACAATGTACCAAGTGATTCTACTCATCCTCATTGGCTCATATCATCATCGACCAATCTCAATCTCCTTCTCTTCCCCTGGTCATAATTATATTTCAACATAGGGTTTCCATAACCCTCCACGTGTCAGTCATCTATTAGACAGACATTACATGGGTGGCATCCATTTCTATATGATACCCATTTCCATATTATCATAATCATAAGTGGACTTCCTAACCAACCCTACCCATTTTATCGCTTTCCCTGCACGAATTCCATGACACCTCATCATGTTGGGTTACGATCAAGCTCGGTGGTGGTGAGGTACTGAGACGAAGCCCTCACTATATAGATATCATTTTAATGATATAATAAGAGTTTGAAGACTTCCAAGTGAATTATCAAGCTTCAAAAGAGAATCATTATCATGGTTGAAGGTGTCTTCTACTTGATTTGGGATCGATTTATACGCAGAATTATGAGAAATATTCATCTATAAAAATAAAAAATTAGATTATAAAAATAAAAAATTAGATGATGGTGATTATTGAAAACATAAGTAAACAAAATTAAAGAATAGAGGTTATAGGAAAAGAAGCTTTAAGCCCCAAGGGTTAGCTCAATTGGTAAGACCTACGCACACTCTCTCAGTTCGGGGAGAGGTCAGGGGTTCGAGCNAAAAAAAAAAAAAAAAAAAAAAAAAAAAAAAAAAAAAAAAAGAAGAAGAAGAAGAAGAAGAAGAAGCTTTAAATGCAATGTCAAAATAAATAATTGAGGTGGGTAAATATTGATTCAAATACTTTAATATGTATACTCTTTAAAGGTAGTGATATGGATATGGCATTTTTCCTTTCAAATATATCTATATGGTGTTTTTGTGATAATTATTATTCTAAATGTTTTTTATTTATTTCTATAAGATGAAAAGGCATTATGAATAAGCTAATTCAAATCTTTCTTTCTTTTTTATAGAAAAAGCCAAAAACAATTTTCCTGTAGTAAGATGAAGAGATAAGTTAGCTCATTGGATTGGGAATGAATGGTAGACATCCCCCACTTGAAAGCATTCAACTAACCAATATTGGGGCTCACCCAAGTTTGAAACTCAACTGACCTATTTGATGTGCTACTAGACAATAGTGTCAGGCTCATGTTTAAATCCTAGTCTCCTTGGTGAAATCCACAAGGGTTTACTAGTCCTCCTCATTTAAAAATAGAGAGAAAGAAAATGTCATGAATTAAAAACTTAAGTCCTTCCTCTTCAATGCATGGTCATAGTTGAAAACTCATTTTTTTCATGACATAAAGAGACATCATGAATAAAACAACTTGGCTCTTTCATTTTCAAGAGTTACAATCACATTAAAAAGTCTCTCAACTTCATTGAGATTAAGCAACATTCTAAAGATTCAAAAAAAAAAAATCTACACAAAAAATAGTTTCATTCAACTCCAAACCACCTAAGAATTTCCAATCAATTGTTGTTCCTCTATGGAATTGTTGTTCCTCTATGGAACCACTTGATTATGTAAACATATTTGAAACGACCATGCAATCTTTGTCTAAATCACTTTTTTAAATTGATAAAATAAATGTAAAATGGATTGAGCATCCTCAAATACTTCTATTACAATTAGATTATGTAATGTTACTATTTTCCATTTGTATTTCTATTTATCCAAAATGATTTTTACATTAAAATAACCAATATCCATTCACGTTGTTTTTAATGATTGAAAAAAAACAAATTTATGAAAACAATAACAAACTAATTACATCTTCAAATCTTCAACCATAATAATAAACCATAAAAAAATTAAAAATTGAATCTTAAAATTTGAATGTCAAACGGTGAAGTCACTCCAAAAAGACTAAAAATTGAAATCCACACCTCAACTATAATAATAAACCATAAAAAAATTAAAAATTGAATCTCAAAACTTGAAAAGATAAAATTTGAATATCAAACTGTAAAGTCACTCCAAAAAGACTAAAAATTGAAATCCACACCTTGAAAAGAGAAAAAAAAAATAGTTATATCAAACCAAAAAGACTAAAAATTGAAATCCACACCAAAAAAAATAGTTATATTTGTTCAATATACTTTGAAACCTTGCATTAATGACTAGGATATGGTATTTTTTTTACTGGAGATGGAGATGTCCATTCAAGTTGTGTGGTGAGGCCCATGATTTAGATGCCCCCACCTTGCAGTGACAACTCATCTTTGTAGATTCAACCACTTTTAAATTCTTATTTTCTCTGCCGACCTAAATGTACAATCATAGATTGTCATTGTCCAACTCCATGAGGGCAGCAGTATTCTTTGACTTGCTGTTTTTTAAGTCCATTCTGGAATCTTAGGTGCTTAGGATAAGCACACAAATGGGAGGCTGACACGCAAGACAATGATAGGTGTAAGGAATTGCACCTTTGCACATTATTTAATTTAAGGCAAAAGCGTGGTAAGTTAGCAAATTGCGTTTATGGTATTTTTATAATGGTAAGTTGACAAAGATGTAATGGCATGATTAGAAGTCATCCCACATTGGGTAAAGGATACAAAACTGTCTTTGTTCGAACTTCTATCACTTTCCGCAATTGTAGAATTTGGATTGTGATTTATATACGAAATGATAGTGACATTAAATCTATGGCTGCAATAGATCATGTCGTCAGGTTGCATATAAAAAAATTAAGTAAAGCCAAAGTTGTGATTGCGCATGTTAGTGAATTAAGTGAGAACAACACAAGTACAATCCTCTTTGTGTTTGAAAAACATAACATACATGTAAAACGAAATTGATGACTCACGTGTTATAAATCTCTCTGTAAAAATCAATAATATTTTTAATAAAAAAATGTTTATTTAATTATTAATAAAATATTGTTGGTATAGTTCGTTGAGCTTTGGTTCAGTAGTTGAGATAGAGTGTTGCCAACTAAATGGTCTATTGAAATTTTGGTGGGCTTTGAGCCTTATGCGAGATGGATTATTTGAGTGAATTTTGGTAGGCTTTGAGCCTTATTTGAGTTTATTATGGTTTTTTTAATGTTTAAGTGGGTTGTGTTAATGTGAAAAGCATTTTTCTTTAAAAACATTTATATGGTATTTTTTTAATGAGTTGTTAAAAGTTAGTATCACTAGTAAAAATTAAAAGTTTAAAGTGAAAAAAAAATTTAAATGGCAGGAGTGTAATAAATAAAAATAATAATGCCTATTTATCTATGGCCACACACTATAGAAAATAAAACAAAAGTATAAAAATGAAGGCCAACTAACCATTATAAAAGAAGACATCAAGTTGCTATCAGCATCATCACCATATCAAATGGTGGATCATCCTTGGAATTGGGGTTCAACCCCCAATACTCAATGGCTAGTATTGTTAGGGTCCTACCCTGACACCTTTAAATAGTTAGATAGGTTGTTGTGTACTGAGGTCATGTCTATTAAATAAGGGTCATGAAGTAAATAAATATGAAGCAATATTTGTAAGAAGGTTTACTAGAAAGTTCGTAAGAGGTTAGATAGAAAATATTGTAAGAAGACTTAGTAGAAAGTTCCTTCACTAGAAAGTTTCTAGGAGGAGAGAAACTATATAAAGAATAAATGTAATGAAATATCTTGTGAAGTATATCGTAATCGGAGCTTTTATTAGCTCGAGGTTTCCCTCTCGAAGAGGCAAGTGAACATTGCTTTCATCAATAAAGGTATTGTTGTTGTGGTATTTGTTTCTCCTACAATTGTTTGTTGATATGGTAATTCTATCATTTTCATTGTATATCTTGTTATATTATGTTATCTCCTCTTTGAATTTCCTATTATGCTAATAAGGTACTTAACAAGTATGATCTAAAACATTCACAATCAAATAAGTGTTCTACAACATCACTTAAATCTACTCTACTAAGCAATAATGCAATACAATGGTATATAAAATGATGAGTCAAAAACCATCCATACCCTATAAAAAGCTCCATTTAATTGACGTCAACAAATTGTGTCAAGATGCACAGTCTACTTGCATGCAGTGAGTACAACACATATTCAAAAACAACCTACCTATTTGTAATAATAATAATAATATTTAGTTTAATATATAAATTTTACTCAACTTTTACAAAAACTTAAAAAATAAATTTTTAGAATACAAATTAATTAGGATTCAAAGTAAGTTGACTAAAACGCGATTCATAGATATCCTACCTTCAACATGTATAATAATAATAATAATATGTTTTTAAGGTCACAACCTAGATAAACACCAAAGTGGTGTATGGCACCCTCTTATTTGTGGGCCAAGGGACTCCCTCCACGCAATGATTTGACTACTAAAGTCTACAGAGGTGTACATACCCTACACCCATCCTGATTTGAACCTATGACCTCATAGGAGGAAACACTTGTTCTTAACCATTAGGGCCACTCAAGATGTACATAAAATTAGTTATTTGTGGTAGTTATTTCCATTGATTCCCACAACATGAAAATTTCTTAGTTGTCACAAACTTCATCAACAAGTATGCATCTTTTTTCAAGGTATCAATATTCTCCAACAACACTTTGTTCTATTCAATCACGTGTCTAACAAAATGATATTGCACATTAATGTGCTTCAGCATGATAAGTAGGATTCTTTTCCAAATTATTCCACTTTGACTATCATACTTTATCCTTATGTCTTCTTATACGAGGCTAGCATCTGACACAACCTATAACCATACAAATTCCTTAAATACGAGTGTTTTCCATTGTTGGGCCAGGAAAACTGCACAAGGAGGAAGATGACGTGCAAACAAAGAAGGACAAGTGCACACGCGGCAATGGAAAAGCAAGTTAAGAGGGAAGCAGATGAACCGACGCAGAAAGACAAAACAAGTGTGCGGCGGAGAAAGGAAGCGCAGAGCAGAGGAAGCTCCGACAAGGAAAGCACATCTAGAGTTGGTAGAAGAGGCAAGTAGAAGAGTTAATGTTGGACAGGTGGAAGTCAAGGAATACTACTGAAGGATGAACCACCGAAAAGTGGAAGGACATTTTTTTGGCTAGTTATGGCTGGTACAGAGGAATGAGGGACGTTTTCGCGGCTAGTTAAGGCTGTGGTTAATGCATGCAGGACTTTTGTGGCTAGGTATGGGCTGGAATTTAATGTAACAGAGATATTTTGTAGCTACCTAAGTCTGTAATAACTGAGTACTACTCAGTCGACCTTGGGTGATCTTGTAAATGTTATAAATAGAAGGAACCCACTCTGTATAAGGGTTAGATAAGATTTCTTCAATTGGTGTTTAGTAGATAGATTAAAATAGATTCAATAGTCGACTCAGAGAAGAGTCTAGTAGAAGTAGAAGGTTGTTGAGCCATGAATCTAGCAGCTGTGTGCGTAGACCGCTAGTAAAGTAGAAGAGTCGATCCAGGTTGTGTGCGGATCAGTAGGAGTATATAGAAGCAATAAACCAGAGAGCATAAGAGCAAGAGATTGAGTCAGAAAGACATATCTTAAGAACAGTCTACAAGTTGCAGGCTGCAAGGTGCTACCTATGTTTCTCATGCTAGATGAAGAGCATCTTGGTGGTTTTTCCCAGATGGGTTTCAACGTTATTTCCTATGTTATATGGCGAATGTTTACTTATTTTACATTATCGTAGTTACAGTTGTTTTAGAATATATGCCAAATGATGAATGAATGATTGTGTAGAAGTATTGTTGAACTGTTGTGTATGAGTTCATGGTTTATCTGCTAAGTATAAACATAAGTCATGCACTGTTTGTTAAGTATAAGGAATTGGATGTGTCACATAGTTGCTCCAGTCATTAAGGTTTAAAGACACTATCGTGTCGCGTGACTGACATGTGGTATGTGTTGCGCCGCTATAACAGGTTGAAAGATTCCATCCTATCGTCTTTGTCAAGCACCTTGGCCACGTGCCAGGGGACTATAATCCCTCGCCAACTACGAAAACATGGTTCTGGAAGTTACACATTAAGATATCTCGGGTGAAACTGTGTCTGCTTTGTGAACTTTGTCGATTGAGCTTGCTTTGTCAAGCTGATATCTTGTGGTGTTATGTTGGTATTGTGTTGTTGATTGAACTGCGGGTTGAGACAAGAAGGCAGATTAGGCCAACAAATGGTTCCATTTCCAGGATCGTTAACCAATTGAGTCAAGGGAAATGTTATGGCATTCGGCAAAGAACAAGACAGAGGACTAGCTAGATTCTAAGACGTTATCATTCACACAAGAGGAGAGCGTAGGATCTCAGTTAAGCACAAAAAACTAGGTGGACGAGTACATATATTCTGATATTCACGAGGTCTTCTTTGTAGAGTTTTCCATTCTACTGCACGAGTGGCTGTCAAGATTGGCAAGAAGGCAGGCAAATTTCCAAAGAAGAGAAGCAGTCGAGTGGAACAATCAGTTGCTGCATGAAGTAACCAGTGTAAGTTGACAATATTTTGCAAGGATATATTACTGAGTTTGCAGCAGAGGCTATATCCTCATATAGTGAGGATGAAAGAAATTTTTTCCAAGGACCCCGAAGAAGATATGCTCTCTATCAGTACATGGATCAAGATGCTGGCCTATGAGAAGGGTATCTTGTAGTTGAGTAGTTGCGTCACATACCCAGTAAGAAGGTTATTTCACAAACGATCTGTCAAGAAAATGGGAAATGGTGAGTTGAGATGTTCCCAAGAAGTACAGAACTTGAACTAGAAGCTGTATTCCTAAGGAGTGGAAGGAGATTTAGATTAGGGAAAAGAAGAAATATAGAGGAAGGTCGACGAGCTCCTAGCCTGTTCGAGGAGAGTGAACACGAACTTCAGTTGTAGGTAGATGAAGGGTATTGCGATGAAGAGGGGGACTATAGCCCAATATTAGAAGGAGCAGAAGACTCTGAAGAGACTATCGAGTCACCAAGGTCTGGACGCCACTACATCACACCAGGAGTATTGCTAGAGGTAAGGTCTAGAGTCTCATCTCTTGAAATAGTTATTAATACTGGTAGTGCTAGTACCGCGACTAGCACGCAGGATAATACACCTCCATTAGATCAGTCATCAGATAACCCCGATGCTAACACAATGGTTGGGGAAGATATTCGGTTACCTACATTCAATGGTAATGGAGTAGAAGATCAAGAGCAGCATTGGTTCATTTGTGAAGCTGTTTGGATTGTTTGCTTAGTTTAGAATGTGGACTTGAAGAAAGCGTAGATGATCATGACTCTAAGGGGTCATGCACTTGACTGGTTTATGAAGTACTACATAGTACTGCTAGGAGTACCACATAAGACCCTTGATGAGATACGATCCACAATGATATATGAGTTTAGAAAACCTAAATCTGAGTCATAGTTATCATTGAGATCAAGGAAATCAAACAAGCATTGGCAGAGTCAACATGGACTTTGACCAACGGTTCAAGACTTTGATGGCCAATGTAAGTTTCCAGCTGTCGGATGTACATCATAAAGAGTGGTTTATTGTTGTGCTACCACCACACATTTGAGGCCCATTAATGCAACAAAATATCGAGTCGCAGACAGAAGCACTAGAGTTGGCAATGAAGCTAGAGGCCTTGCCAATCGACGATGGTGCCACAAGGATGGTGCAGAATCAGTCGTAGTTGGTTAATCTGACGATATAACTACATGAAATCAAGAAGGGTAAGGAATCCCATGAAGACTTATGGTGCACGAAATGTAGAACATAAGACCATACTAAGGATAATTTTATGAGCTTCATGAACTATATCGCATCAGGTGTGCCAAACCCATTGAGTTCCCATGGACTACCCTGGTGTCGCATATGCCAATATAGAGGACATCACGACGAGGAATGTATATACTTGCAAAAAGTTGTAAGTACCCAAGCAAACCTATTCTGTAAATTCTGCAACTCAATAGGGCATGAAGAGAAGGATTGCAGAGCATACCAACTCCTGAAGGAAAAGACGGTCGACACATACTTGATGAAGAATGAGGGGAAGGGTCTGGCTGAACCGGTGCAAGCATCATATCAGCCTACGTAGTTCCCACCCAATCAGTATTAGAACCAATATTAGCCTTAATATGCACCGCAACAGCCATACACATAGCAGAATCACTATCAGCCGCAATATCAGCAAAATCATTACCCCTCGCGGCGACCACACCCTCAAGGAAGGGGTGGTGGAAACTTTAGAGGAAAAGGAGGAGGAGGAGGATTTGGTAGAGGAAGAGGTCAGGTTACATGCTATAACTGTGGACAACTAGGTCAATATGCCATAGATTTCCTAGAGCCTACAAAGACATGTTCATATTGTAAAGGACAGGACCATAATGTGGAGCAATGTCCCCAATTGATCACAAAGTGGAAGGATAGTACCATCATAGGTCTTAACCCTACACAGAATCCGAACCCAAACCCGAATTTGAACTAAAATATTCAGATGATTACTGTTGAAACAAGAGATCCGAATGTCACTGTCATAACACAAGGAGGTGTTGCGACTGGAGCTGATCAAGAAACCCCACCGAAACAACTACAGCTGCAGGTACGAACCATGATGAAAAAGAAGGTGTCATTCGACGTCCAAAAATAGAAGCAAGTATTCATGGATGTGCAACCAAAGTTTGTGGATCCAGAAGAACCATCGACATCAGATGAAGTCAGGGATATGCTTGAACGATTTCAGCAGATATTTCAGAAGAAGACTCCACAAAAGGTTAGTAATCTCAAGTTGTTTCTGTCAAGTTTCTTAGTGTTAATACAAGATAAAGATGCTATCGCAGAACTACAAGCACTAATAGAAGAAACACTAGTAGAGTTGCAGCCTGAAAAGAAAGTTAACCAGGTTAGCAAGAAATTCAAAACTAGGCGTGAGTTAAGAATGACTGCACAGATAGGGGATTATGATATGGATTATCTTAGACTTGGGCTTTGATGTCAATATTTTGACCCGACAAAGTTGGGAAACTATGGGAAAGCCGCGCTTAGACTGGTCTCCTATCTAGCTGCGACTTGCAAATCAGGCAAAGGTTCTCCCAATTGGTAGATTAAGTCAAGTCCCTGTCGACATTGAAGGGTTGCGCATGTTTGCAGACTTTGAAGTCATTAACATTGTTGATGACATGAATCCATATCCTGCATTTCTAGGGATAGATTGGGCCATAGACAATCAGACCATTATCAATTTGAAGAAAAGGATCCTCTCATTCGAGGATAATGAAATGAGAGTGGTGTCGCCCATCGATCCATTGGAAGGACAGAGATATGTTGAGCCTATCTACAATGACGGACACGATGACTATCTCGACCAGATCTACAATGTCATTTCCATGCAAGAAGACTATGTTAATCTGACAGCTGATGGAAACCTGAGTTGGAAGAGTGCTAGTTCCTACATGTCCAATTCAGGGAAGGCATTAGAAAACTGACAAAATAGGCTACATGAAGTCTCTATGAGAAGGTGTGTGAGAGTTATAAGATATTTGCGACGGGTGGAGAACAAGCTACGAGAGCTTCCCACCTATGAGGGTCTACCTAACCTTATGAACTTCTTAAGTCAGTTCGAAGGATTTGTAACAGAGTCACAACGCTTTTCTGCACTAGACCATGTACCAAAGGCTACACCCACTAGATGGTGGGGTACACATAAGCATTCCATAATAGATTGGCCTCGGTGTAGAAGGTTGATGGAAGTCATATTCTGCGAAGAAGTCACCACTGTAAGCCACAGATATATAGGATTGTCAAGCCCTGCCGAGCACATAAATAAGTGTCGCACTGTATTTGCAGAATACTCGCGCGAGGAATGGGTCCATCATTTCATTCATACATTGGAAATGACACCTAAAACATGGTATGCATATATGGAGTTGAGACAAGGAACCCAACATTGGGAAGGAATCACTAAGAAATTTAGGCAAACCTTTGAATTTGCTGATGAGAAACCTATAGTTGATGTTGTGCTACAAATGATAAAGGAGAAGATATTTGCTGAAATTCCTATTGAAAAGGCCAATTCTCACCAGTGTAGTGCGACCATTCAGTAATGGATGGCTTGCTACAATCTAGCTGGAGACCCAAACGATGATCTGACTAACATAAACATACCGAAATCAAATGGAATGCACACAGTAGAAGGAAGTGGTATTTCAAGTGACTAGTTCCATAAGCCATTGAAAATTAAGAAAGTAAACATTGGGTCGCCTAAGAACCCAAAGTTTTCCAATATAGGAGATTATTGGGATGAAGAGATAGTCGTGAAGATCACAGACTTGTTGCATGAGTATTAGGATCTATTCCCTACCAGTTTCTTGGAGATGAAGGGAATAGTTAGCGACCTAGGGGAGATGAAAATACCCATCGGATCATATGCTAAACCGAGTAAGCAACGACTATATAGACTGAATCCACAATATAAAGAGAAGGTAAAAGAAGAATTGGATCACATGCTCGACGCATGAATCATTGAACCTGTTGAGGAATCAATGTGGATCATCCCTATAGTGATCCGAGACAAGAAAACAATAAGCGAAGTGAGGATATGTGTTGACCTAAGAAAGTTGAACGATGCATGCTTGAACGATCCATTCCCAACACCATTTACAGATGAAGTAATTGAAAGCATCAGCAGACAAGAGATGTATTCATTCATCGATGGCTTCTCTATCTATCACCAAGTCAGAATCATGAAGGAGGATTGCCACAAAATGACCTTCGTCATAGAATGGGGATGCTACGAGTATATGGTAATGCCTTTTGGACTCAAGAATGCACTTGCTATTTTTTCTATTATAGTAGTCTCTGATTTTAAAGATTTTATTCATAAATTTCTCGAGGTCTACTTTGATGATTGGACTGTGTTTAGTCTAGTAAGAAACCATATTGAGATTCTGTGCATGATGCTTTCCCGCTATCGCTAGTACCAGATCACGCTTAATTCCAAGAAGTGTATATTTTGTGCATCGTTTGGTGTGATGTTGGGTCACGTAGTATGTCGTGATGGTATTTTGGTTGACCCAACAAAAGTTGCGATTATCCTTGAATTACCACCACCTACATCAGTCACACAACTAAGATCAGTGCTAGGACACATGGGCTACTATAGAAAGTTCATCAGAGGATATGCAGAGATCACCGCACCTATGGAGAAATTGTTGAAAAAGGATGAAAAGTTTCAATGGATGCTAGCTTGCTAGGAAATCTTAGACAAATTAAATAATAATATGTCCACTACACCAATACTTGTGTTCCTCAACTGGAATAAGGATTCCATGTTCATGTCGACACGTCGTCTGTTGCACTCGGCATATTTTTGATGCAATCAAGAGAGGGTGTGCTAGACCACCGTATTGCTTTTGCAAGTAGAAAACTATCATCAACAGAAAATAAATACATGACGATAGAAAGAGAAGGCCTTTATATGGTCTATGCGCTTCAGATGTTCTGACATTACTTATTGGGTGGACATTTCCAGATGTACACTGATCATTCAATGCTGAAATACCTAGTCAACAAGCCACTGTTGGGGGGGAAGATCTGTAGATGGCTTCTCCTCTTTCAAGAATTTTATTTTGAGCTCGTTTTCAAACCTAGTTGACTAAATGTTGGGCCATACCACCTATCATGGATAGAGAGTGGTGAACAACCAACCAGCCTAGAAGATAATTTTCCCAACACGCAACTATTTGCGGTCACTATGATGGAAGACTAGAACAATGATTTTAATGCAATCATCAACTTGTTGAGTACATGATATGCACCTCCAGGACTCTCCACTAATCAGAAGAAACATTTGGTATTCAAAGCTGTATACTTCACATTAATTGATGGACACCTCTATAAGTTGGGCAGAGATGAAATATTGCACCGTTGTGTTTTTTATTATGAGCGACCTTGGGTTATGAGTGAAGCACATGCTGATGTTGCAGGTGGACACTACGTGGGAAAGGAAACTATGTGCAAGATATTATAGGCTGGATTATGGTGGCCAACCATACACATGGATACCAAGAGCTTCTGCATACGCTCACGGGGGCGTTGCCGATGGAACAATACAATATCACATTTGTTCATATTGGGGGCTTAAAAATGGTAAAAAAAAATATTATATTGGGCATATATTTAGGGTTAAAAGGGTTTTTTATGTTAATAAAAAATATACAATATTATGAGGGTATGTTTATCTCGACTAGAGCAGAAATGGGCGTAAGAAGGGTGGGTGGACCTAAATTCATTCTGTGTGTGTCTACATTTTGGAATCACATCCATTTTTTGGCACCATTTTCCATTTGCACCTTCCATGGATTTTGGAGCTTCTCGGTGCTGAGCTTTCAAATGACCACGGATATGAAACTGTGAGTGCTTCCTTTGTAAATCAAAAGACACAAGATGGGTTGTATCTAAACCACCATATATATAATCTTCTAATATCAGCATCAACCACTCGGCCGTGTACCCACTTGTGTACATCTGCAACGGGCATGATCATGATATCAATGTATTATTCGCGGGACAATACAATTACAGTGTGGTTGTTTCTAATGCTCCATGCTCTGTCATGATAGAAATCCTATTATAACTGTTAATCCAATAGAGGTGGTCATGAATTACAAGATGCCTCCCATTGTTGTAGATTTTTCGTCAAGAGGTCCAGGACCACTAACCCAGAACATTCTCAAGGTGAGTACTGACAAACTTATAGTCCTGTTTAAAGGTGGTCATTACGCAGTCGGATAATTATAACGAAGGAAGCTGCGTTGGAGAGTTTGAAGGTCTCAAACTCTCCAAACGCAGCTTCCTTCGTTATAAAAACTTATAGTCCATTTAGCAAATCTAACTATGGGTCGTGATCATCACAATATGAGTCTTTTAATTGGTAGTTGCAGCCTGACATTAGCGCACCAGGTGTGAACATAATTGCTGCATGGAATCCCCCAGGTGACTTTATAGATATTTCAGATACAGTTCATCTTTCAGAAATGATGCCTTTTACATTTAACATAATGTCTGGACAAGCCATGGCCACACCTTATATTAGTGGAGCAGCTGCATTTGTAAAATCTCCTCGTCTTTTCCCTAATACCCACTATATTTCTAGGCTTCAGTACTGTGAAAACACCAATTATTTTAATGGAGTTGTTTTGTGAAATTATCTTCCATTGCTGTGTTTGGGTTCTGTCAATCAAGGATTTTCTTCATTTGGGTTTTACCACTTATGGTTTTCTTTCATCTGGGTTTTACTGTGAAATCACCATTTAAAAAAATCTTGGTTTTACTAGTAACAACCCTTTTCTGATGACCCTCCCTTTTTATTTTTAGTGGGGAAACATCCCTTCTTTTACACTTTGCTTACGATTGTGCTAAGGAGACCTCGACCACTGTTGTTTTCATCTGCAGAAGACACACTTTGGAGAGAAATCCTCCTTTCTTACCTCAGGTTAGACAATTGTGCTCTTTAGGTTTTCTTAATTTCATATAAAGTTCATAGGATTCCATTTTCCAAAGAATTGCAACTAGAAACTGTTCTCAAATGTTACAAATCATACATTCCATTCACGCATGCAGCTTAAATAAAATTGCAAGTGCATGAGGCAGTACGCACAGAAAACAGAGTAGTTCTGGGAAGTATAAACTTACAAAACATTTTAAATTTTCATTAACGAAATATTCAAAGACTCTTCAGATCAGCCCTTATGACAACATGTATTTATCAGGTTTTATTCTTGAAATGCATCTTGCAATACAAATACTAGATAGAGCAACTCCTTCAAACTTTCTTTTTTTTCATTGTCCAAAAAAAATAGGTATGTATGATTTTAGTCATGGTTAAATCTACTGTAGGTCTTAATTGATGGAATTTATACAATTAGTCCACGGTTAGGTCTCAATTTATGGAATTTATACAAATTTTTATCGTCTACTTGATTAGTTTTCTTGTTGGTTTGGCAATCTCCTTAAGTAAGCCAAAAGGTTTATTAGAAATGCGACACTGGGGTTTTTTTTTAGAATTTCCATTGTATATTTGGGACCTCCAACCAGAACCAGCTGGGTGTGTGCATAGTACATAATATAGTGCAGATGGACTTAACCTGCCACCAAAGTCAGTGAATTTCAAGGTTGAACTTTGAAATTTGCCGAACTTCAAGCCATGTCGAATAAATTCGTCTTGATTCAACTTCACATCTGAATCTTTTTTGTTTTTCAGTTTAATATTTAATTTTATTTGCATTGTCTTAAACATTGTATTTCAGAACTTTGTATGCCATTCTATTCATATTTTGACTTCCTTTATTATTATTATTATTTTAATGCTAAGTGTTAAAATTGGTTCTATTTCAATTTGCAGGCTAGGTTTCTACAAGCAACAGTCAACTGGAAGGAGAGTATAGGATTCAATGGTAACATTTTTTCTTAAACATATACTTCTAGTAGATTAGGAAAAAATGTGCTTGGGTGAAATTGTGAAGGAACCCAGTGCCTTGCTTTAATGTTAGTTTATGTCAAACTTCAAAGCTTAATTGAAGGGATGCCAAATTTTCACTTTAGCATGGCTAAGCGAGTCTTGTTTTGGTTACATGAACTCTTCTAATTGAACCCAAACCACAAGAGCCTACAAAACACCAGTAAATATCAATCATTCTATAAGTTTTTGTATAAATTCATTATTTTCTGTCTTCATATCCATCTTTTCTACTGTTAGAAGTTGACAGGTTTAACAGTAATTTAAGATTTGGTTATCCTTTTTGCTAGGTATGATTGGGATGCTGCAACAAAAATGGGTTTCCTACAAAGATATGGACTTGCAGGTGTGTATTTCTTCAATTCCTGAATGATTTTCTTTTGTCAGAATGTTGCATATGCTTATGTAAAGTATTCTAGCCTCCTAATTGCACATAGCATTTTTTGAACTTTGAAGTAATTCATCCCTGATTACAGCATATTTTTAACATCTTAACGTTGTGTCTATTATCCTTTGGTTACAGTTGCACATTTGAATTTTTTTATAAATGAATTCATGTAATTTAGAAGGGACTGCCATGCTTTTCTTTTGTAATATCAAGTTTCCAGCTCCACTGCATTTGATATGGTTGGAATTTGCTTATGCCTGTTTAAAACCACACTTTAATAATACACAATGTTGCATGTAATAGTACGTGTATTTTTTTATTACAAAATGAAGCCATTCCTTGACCTACAAGGAATTTGGCCTTGGATGTTTTCTGGTGGCATTTCTTTGGACTTTTGGCTTTTCACCATCATGTGCATATTAAGGGATTGTGTTTGGGCATATTCCTTGTCTCACAGATTCATGATTTTTCCTGTATTTTTGCAGTCTCCTGTAAACCATGTTTGGGAATGATTCTTGAATTGTTTTTTTAGTTCTAAAATGTACTATTTTTAGTTGCTAAATTGCTAATCAATTTCTGCATTTGACATGGCTAGACTGCAATCCAGATGATTTTAAACTGAACATTGAGTGCAACCCTCTCTAGGCACAGGTAAGCAAAATTCCCACTAACAATCTATCAAACCGCTAATTCTAGTGTCATTGGAATCTGGTAAAGTTAGTGTAAAGTCTACCAGTAATCCGTCCCTTGATAGTTTTATTTCCTTGTGATTTCTCCTAGGGACCAAATTATATGTTTATTTCTGAATGTTTATAGTCTAGTAGTAAAATGGATGATATCTTTGGGAATTAATATATGTTGATTTTTTTTCAGCTGTCATCACGAGCTGGAAATGGCACGAATTTATGGGATGCTTGGTAATATTGATGCAAACACTAGAGATGCCCAGACAGGTAATGGGGCTTATAGTCTTGTTTTGTTTGATTGAATTCACAAGTTTCCACTTTCGAAGAATGGATTACATCCCTTTCTGAGCTAATATTTTATATTTTGTATTCAACATGTCTAGGTTGGGATACTAATCAATTTATCACATATATTAGTGAAACAACTTTGATCATGTTGACTGCTATCAAGAATGTAAGCCTTTACTTGATTTTTACCCAGAGAAGTCTCTAATTTCTTTCATGTTTATGAATGTCATAAAAATTGTAAAATCCTACTTACACAACATCTTTACCTTTTATTTAGGGTGGGCTTGCACCTAGTGGTTTCGACTTTGATGCAAAACTATAAGTACTCTAGAAGTCATCAACTTACACATTCCTCATTATGACCAACCACAAAATATTCGTGTGTTCAAGACATTCAAATGTTACCACTGTTACTTTGGAAGTAATCAACTTATACATTCCTAATTGTGGCCAGCCATAAAAGATTTACATGTTCAAGACATCCAACCGATGTTGACCACTGTAGTTAGAGAAGAACAACTCCCATTTGATGGCATGAATGGATGAGTTTTGTTTGATACTAGCCTATTATGATTAGACCTATGAATGCCATAGTTCAAGCTATCCCCTAGGTCTTAATTTTCCAATAACACCTTTTTTACTTTAGTTGGACGTGTCTTATGCTCATGGTCATTAGTTGTGCTCATGATCTCGACTTATCACTACCTAAAGACCCATTCCTTATTTTAACAAGGTCAAAAGTTGGGTCAATTGAGTAAAAAACTATTCTGGTTGCTTATGCTTTTGCTCGATCAAACAGAATAAACATGAACTATAAGAGGTGCTTGCATAGGATAGTAAAAAAAACTAGAAAAAGCTAGTATACACCCCTTCATAGACTATACAAAAGGTCAAGAGTGTTGTGTTGGGTTCTAGTTGATGGTTTATAATGCTATTGTATTGTACAATATGCTACATGTAGTACAAAGTGATATAAAACTTATCTATGTTCGCCATTTCTTTGACATAGACGGAGGGAACGTTTTGATGTAGAAGATTTGTTCATTGCTCATATATCAAGGATGGACACTTTGGCACGAGGATTGAGAAATGCAGCTCAGCTGCTGCAGGTAAACCTATATTCTTTCCTAATGTATTTTTAGGATTTGACTTTTTCTTATATAATAATCTTCGTGATAATGTTTTCCTTTCCCCTTATATTCTTTCTATGCTTACTGTGCAGGATGGAACATTAACAGAGCTTGTTCGAAAGCGTTATGAATCATTTGATTCAAAATTAGGAGTATCAATTAAGGTGACTACAACCCATTTCAAATTTCTGTTATTATTTTTAAGTTTTTTCTAAATCATGTCGACATCATTATGAGATACATAGAATATATTAGAAAAACTTGGACTAGCATGTTGTACCCAACTTGGTGCCAAAACCAGGTGGAGTCAATTTATCTCAACTTCTGAAAAAGTCGTGAGTATAACTTGGATTCCTGAATAAACTCAGGAAGTTTTTCATATCCTCACTTGGTAAAACTCAAGCAAGTTTTTGAATGAAATTTTGTGAGTTGTTGGCAAGTCTGAGTCATGCTCTTACTCTCCAACCTCTCCGAGTCGTTTGTGAGCTGATTTTTTCATCATTCATGTAGAATGTAGTTTTCATGACTGTGGATCTTGATGCCTAATTAAACTTTTAATCTATTTGATGTGTGTTCTTTTACAGGAAGATAGTATCAGCTTTGAAGAACTTGAGAAGAAAGCCATACAGTGGGGTGAACCTCCTCTCACATCAGGGAAGCAGGTGAGCTTTTATGGATCATTTTATAGATTGGCATTTGTGATTCTTTTGGAAACCAATGATTAGCTCCAAGAAAATGTCTTGCAAAATATTTATTACCCATTTATTTCTTGCAGAAACTCGCAGAGATGATTTTTCAGTCATACTTGTGATTGGACAGTATCATTTGGATGACTATTGGCATATGATACACCCATATTATTTAATAATGGACATGTTCAAAACCATCTCTATAGAAAACTAATGGAGAGTGCAAAACTTAAGATTTGACCACTCAAATTATTAAAGTGATCAAAAATTGTTTTGGACAAAGATTAGGTAACATTGGTTTTGTTTTTTATTGTTAAGTTATAAATTGACTGGATTCATACGATCAAGATTGAGGAGGAAATGAATTATAAGGGATTTAAGCTTGTTAAAGACCTGTTTTTTTATGAAGGACGAATTGACTTTTGTCTCTATCAAAAGAGCAAATCAGTGAGAATGGAATCTTGGTGGATGGAGAGTGATTCATGGCTCAATTGGAAAATTGATTTAACTTGTATCATGTTATAGAGCTCTTGTGCCTTTCTATACAAAGTATTTTGCTTAATGAAAGCTTTACATGTAATTTGTTTGTTTTACATCCATGTGAAAATGGAAATTTCCTTTTATGTTTGTAAATCTTCATACCATGTTTAAGTTAGAAATTTGTTATTTTGCCTTTGTGAATTTGTAATGATTTTGATAATGTCAATTTTGGTTGAGCTTATCTTTTTCTCAAGGAAGAACTTGTTGGAAAACTTTGGAGTACTTGCTCGCATTTTGTAGATGGTACTTCTAGGACACTTTCTCACATTTTGTAAATAGTAACCACTGTAAACATGTCAATGCTAATTATGGTACTTAACCCGATAGGGACATAGAGTGAGGAATATGACAAAGCTGACTAGTATGAAAGATAGACCCCAAGACCTCTTGCATGAAGCTCAAAGTTTAACCACTTGAATTACACAACCAAACTTAAGGTTTAGTTCCTTATATCAAGATTAAAGAAGAAATAATACATGAGGGCTTTAATGATCTAAGGTCATGATAGTAAACCGGGGTCATGTTTCCAAAAGGGAATGATCACATAAAAGTTAATTTTACAATAAAGGGCATGATCACATAAAAGTTCATTTTACAATTTGTTCTATTATTTAGGGTCACTTTATACTATGATGCAACAGTATGTTTTCCTGAATTGTGTGCACTATGGACTAGTGATTATGGTCTCACATAACTACAAGGTAACATTAACAGCAACCACAAATATTTCTTCCTTTGCAATACGCATGTCAGCTTCATCTGTAGCTTGTGCAGATGCTGGAGCAGGATTTAGTGAAACATAGACTGCCAGTTCTATAAGCTAGGGCATGGTAGCCTATTATGGATCTAGTTCTTTGTTTTAAGTTAAGACAGTCTTAACTCTTAATAGAAAATGAAAATAATTGTTTTTCAAATGGATATTACTTGGTCAATTATATCCTTATGGTATCACTTTTCTATGCCTTCATTACACATCTTGCATATCGACTCTTCAAGTCTCAACAACCCTGCAAACTATGAGAAAATTCAGGCCTTTTTCTACCACTAAAGAGCCTGAGAGCCATTGTAAGAAATTACTCATAGAGAGACCACATGACATACAATAAATGCATTTGTTTTTTGTTCCATGCAATACATATCCCCAGGGAAACCCACTAGGTACTTCTCATTCAGACGATGGTACCCAGGGTGAACTGGATTCTTCAGGGCTTAAGGTCAATACAACAATATACTCATTAAGAGCTTAACATGTCACTTGAGGAAATTGATCTTGGGTGGGGAGGATAATACTCTCACAACTTCTTGAGCTAAATGCAATTGACAATAAATTTGGTTTTTTAAGCTCATGGATATTGATTTTGGTTGGATGCTATGTTGAGCATCCACTCCCTCATCTGGTTTAGTATTTGGCCATATAAGACTTTATCTGCATTTTATGTGGAATTATATGTGGCTAGTAGTTGATTTAATAAATAGACAATAGCTTGTTTATCGAGGTAACCTAAAAATCATTATGGCATCAAGCTTTCAAACTTAGCCAAGACTTGGTCCAGAACCCAACTATAACGAAACTTGTGAAGAGTTTTAGCAGATTTGGAATGTGAATTTACTGAAATACCTTCTGAAAAATACATTTTAGAAGACGATGCCAATGCAAGTCTTTAATTGTTGCCAATTGGTTTTTGAACGTCCATCCTCGTCAACTGTTAATCATTTTAAACTTTGGAGTATTTATGTGAGACATTATGAGTATGTGACCATTGAATAATGTCCTGATAGGGGTGCACTCTATATGCAATGTTACAAAATTTTAAACACAACGTTGTATGTTTTCGTCTTAAGCTTTGATATTTTTTCAAGCACCTAGAAATTTTTTTATTTGTTGTATATGTTTAGTTAACACACTATCAATGTTAATCCTGTCGGAGGTCATCCACTCGTTATCCCTAGCTAGCACTTTGATTTGAACTTTTTCACATTGTATGTTTTTTCCTTAAACTTTGATCTTGAGTAGGAACCTGGAAAAATATGACAAACTAGTGTTAATTTAGGAAATGAACGTGATCTCTGTGGGTGAAGTAATGTGCATCCACAATATACATCGAAAGAAGCAAGGTGCATTGTAGAATGCATGTGGGGTATCATGTCAATATACTAGGTAGAAATATAAAAGGGTATAAAAAATGCAAATGAAAAAATGGATACATGCAATACATAGTGAAAATAGGGGTTTTTTAAAATTGGGAAGGCATATTGGGAGGGGATTAAAAAAACAATTTTGGGAAGTATTTTCCAATATTTTTTGAAAATAGGGGTATTGTTTCATATGCCACGAATGAACATGCTATGGAATGGTTTCACTAAGTGAATACCCTGTGCATACGCTGTGATAACTTCCAGAGAACAGGAAAACCATTGCGCTGCGATGAGATGCCGCTTGCACCACAAATAACTCTGCAAGCATTCGACAAGTGGGCAGTTGATTTTGTGGGTCCGACCAATCCTCCAGGGAAAAGACTGGTGCACACTACATTATCACTTTGATAGACTATTTAACTAGATGGAATGAAGCCACGCCTGTTAAAGATTGCACCGCTACGACTGCGATAAAGTTTTTATTTGAAAATGTGGTCACTATATTTGGATGCTTAAAAATTCTACTCTATGACCAAGGTACACATTTTGTTAAAAAATGAATGCTGAGTTGACTGCAGAGTTCCAGATATAGCATAAGAAGACGACCCCCTATCATCCTCAGGTGAATGGAATGGTCGAAGCTTTCAATAAGATTCTAGAGAATGCATTGACCAAGGTATGCAATGTGCATTGAGATGACTGGGATTGGAAAGTATCTGCTGTGCTATGGGCATATCACACAACTTGCAAGTGATTGACAGGACACACCCCATTAAGACTGGTATATGGACATGAAGTTGTTGTACCAATGGAGCATATCATGCCAAGTCTATGGATTACTGCGCTGACGGAGATGACTGACAGAGATGTTGTCGAACAAAGTTTGTCGCAACTCATTTAGATGGAAGAGGAACTCTTCGTCACAGGATTTCATCAGACTATAGAGAAGCAGAGACAAAAGGCATGGAATGATCATCACATCCGGGTTAAACCATTCAAAATCAGAGGACTTGTGTTGATGTATGACAACAAATGTTTCAAACAACCAGGTAAGCTAAAGACACATTGGCTAGGGCCATATGTGATCGCGCACATCACTGATGCGGGCGCAGTAAAACTATAGAGACTAGATGGAACTTATGTCACTGATATGGTGAATGGAAGTCACCTAAAACCATACTATGATGGTCATAACATTCTTGTTTAAAATCATGTTGTGCATGAAAAAAAAGAGCGGGAAAAAGCGAAAAGATGTAAACTGTTTTGTTGCACATTTGCGGCGAAAATAGCTTAAAGCGCAGGAAAAAGAAAACAACGCAAAAAAAGGTGGAAAGTGCAGGAAAAAGTAGAAATGACACACTGGCTGACATTAAAGTGCAAATATATGGCAAAGATTGAGGTGATTATGATAGTTAAGAATCATTAATTCGACGAGATATGAGGAGAATGACGACGGGATTTTTTGTCCCATTAGTCGTCCTCTATATAACTGCCATAACTATTCTGACAGGTATAGCGCAGTACTTAAGTTGCCGAGCTAATGAAGAAATGCGTTGCCCGAGAAGCCCATGTGACCAATTAGACCTTGACCTCCCATCGTATGAAAACTGTAGGATGCGTCAGTAGGTATAAATACAAGGCTTCAACATCAAACAATATTTTATGCATGCATAGAGAACCAAGAGAACTAGAGCCGAGATTTTGGAGAGCTAAAGCCTGTCACAGAGTGAACTGACACCCATGGTAATAGATATCTCTAATGCAAGTGAGCTATCCAACATGACTGTCAATCTGAGATTTCAAATTGAGGAAGAAATTCAATCACCTGAAGTACAACAACTAGAGTGAGAACAAAAACTCAACCCAATGGAGCGAACGAGAAAGCATCCTATGCTTGCTCTGGCCCCTGTTCGACCACCTAGTTCGGCCCCTATTCAACCCCCTAGTTTGTGACCTATACCGAACCCTGTTCAAAACCCACCCACTGCACCTAGATGACCTCTCATGGAGCCAAGAAAGGCTAGGGAGAGAGTGGCTGAAGAGCCTTCTGAGACACCACTATCCAGGAAACGCAAGGCAAGGGCCATTGCATACAATGCTGGGAAAGCACCCATGCAGGAGGATGTCCTCGAGGAAGATTCGATGGATGAGGACTCCACACCTCGTAGAGACTCAAGCACTGAGGAGGATGATGAAAGCTTCCCACACTATGTCCAGCCAAGGAGAGCCAAGGTGGAGCCAGTAACGCTCCCCACGAAAGCCAATACAATTTTAGTAGCACCTCAGATCCCTCAGTGCATACCCCTGCTAATGGACATAATTCCAAAGCTTTCCAAGTTGGGATTCGAGGATTAAAACACTCACTTGCAGTTGGGGTTTGAAATGAAGAACTACATGGTCATGGTTCAAGCTGGACCGAGAGATCCCCAGGTTCTAAAGCCAATGAAGTGGGCTACCAACACTGAGCAAGAAGGATTGATAAAATTGCTATTCATGCCCCACTTTGGACATAGCATGCAGGCCAACACATATGTGAAACAACTCATGGTTATTTTCCACAGAGGGTGCTTATGGTTCGATCGGCCATACTCGATCGGCGTTGAGCTGATTTTGTCGATCACAAGGCTCTCAAAGAAAGGACAAGATCCTGCATCATATTTGTTCCAAGGTAGGGATACCACCAAAATGAAGCAAAAGTATAGTCTACAGCGTGTAGGAAGGGGATTCTCCATTCCCATATCAAATAAATTGGTGCGCGGTTCACCGCAAGGATCCTGTTGTGTAAGATATTGCACAAGATGAGGCCAAATGAATGCACCCCTAGAGCAGTAGAGTTGGCCGAGCTATGCTCACAAGGTGTGACATTTAACTGGTCGCAGTTCTTGCTGAATGAACTAATCGATGACATAGAGAAGGCGCAGGAGGACCCAAAATAGAAGTTTCACTACTCCTGGCTGCTCATCCTTATATCATTCACCTTGTGGGCCAACCCACCAGATTACGAGGCAACAGGCATCCCACTACCTTGCCTAGGCGCAAAGTACCAAAACCTATGGGAGGAAAATAAACATAAGACCCACCAGACGGATAATAACATTGAGTTCTTTCTACATTCCTAGGAGCTACGTGATGTTATCCGATGAGCCCACTGAATTTGGACAGCGACGATCCATAGGTGTGCTACTTTCATAAATTTTCAGGCAAAAGTGCATAACATGATTTTGGAGCCGAAGAAGGACCCAGCCAAACAAGTGCACCAAGAAGGGTTCATGATCATGGATGAGGATGAGGATGTGGATTCCATAGTTACAGAGTGGCCTGAAGAATGGCACTGCTCACTGGAAGAGCCACTTCCTAAAGAGAAAAAATAAGAAGACCCACCAGCTAACCAAGGTGGAAATGCTAGCGCGGGTGGTGATGCTAGAATTGGATAAGGAAATAGCCAAGGAAACAATGGTCAAGAAAACTAGTCACAAGAGGAAAAATATGATAACAGTGGTGATAATGGCTCCCATCGAAGCGATGAAGAATAGACACTTACTGATGAGGAGACCCACAACCACTGAAAACAACAACAAAAACAGTGCGTGTCGTTGTACAAGAAGAGAAAAGCTGACAGAATGGCTAACACGAACACATTGACTGAGCACGATGTTTAAGAACTAGAAAACACTGTAGTCTAGGTCACCAAGAAAATCCTCGAGGTTCTGAACACGCAGCAAGTGAATGTTGTGGGCCAAGTTGTTGAGCACCTGAATAAGCTCATCGACACCATCAACAATGTTAAAATCACTGTTGAAGCCGAGACATATGGCGTGGATCCCAACATTTTGCTTGTCACACTATAGCTAGTGTTGCCAATCAAAGTGAAAATCCATGGCGACGCAATGGAAACAGGAACAATGAGAAGTGCCTTTGATGATGTTGGCAAGGAATTTGCAACATTGTAGATTAACTTCTCCAAGCTTTCATTGGGTGAATTCCATGAGCTACAACAGGTAAGCGCGACAAAAATACGACTGCGAGAGAATGTGGTTGCCTATCAGGAAACAAAAAAATAAAGGAAGGCCAAGCAACATAAGGCCCTCCTGAAAGAGAAAGAACAAGAAATTTAGGCACACGAGCAAAGCCGTGTTTCACTAGCTAAATCCATTAAGGGCGCGGTCGCAGAATACCCACCAGAAGAGGGCTAGGAAGATGAGGATTCAACTGCTAAGGTTTCCTAACTGTCGCAGATTGTAGGAAAGATGAAGAATTAGTTTTGAGGAGCTTCAGGCTAGACAGGTACTGAGCACACCTCCTGAGGTATTCGAAGAGAGAAGAAGAGCAGCGTTTGAGGCTGATGGGAGGATCAACAAAGGAGAAAATATTGATGTATTTGTAACTTCGGAATGTATTCATCTATGTATCTTATGTATTGTAACCCGATGTTTATTCCGGGATGTATCTATACTGTAATTGAGTCATATTGTCATGCCCCGATGTTCTGATTGGGAGGATCAATAATGTAAACAAGTCATGTCAATTCATAGTGAGTAACCCTCCAATTGTCTAAGGGTTAAAGTCCCCGCAGTTCTGGGGCACTAGGGTTATTAGACTCTCCTTGTAGAGGTCAGCCCTAGTAGGGTTTTAGTCATGTCGGGATTAGTATAAATAGAGAACTGGAGTCTCTATTTATGACACAACTCATCCACACTCAAGTGTAGTGCATAGTTGAGGAAGGAGAAGACACTGGGGCTAGATAAGAAGAAGGTTACTGTTGTCGGGAGATCACTTACTGTTTTGGGGATTTCACTGTTTTGGTGCTGATTCTATCTCTAAGGAAGCTGCGGGGTTTTCTCCTTTATGGTTTCCCCGAGGAAAAACACTATGTTCATTGTCTCTTGTGTTTGATTGCTATACTTGTTATTCTCTCGGTTAAAGATCCTAATAATGCTAGCTTAATGTCAAAAAACTAGCATGGTATCAGACCTAACCTGAGAAGAAGACACTGTGCAGCTGCGGGAACTAGGGCTTCCTAGTTTGTGGATCTTCCTCCACATATTTTCAGCAAAAGTAAGGTGGAATAACTATCCTCCTTAGGGCGCATCTTTCTGTCGAAGCAGAATCCAATTACGAGGTTTTTTAGTTTTGGACCCGACACTACTGCCAGAAATTAGGGCTTTTCACAGAAGAGGAATTTTTTAGTGAGCCTAGGCTTGGATTGATCTCCTCCCCAAAATCAAAGTTAGGGACAAATTTCAAGGCATTTGGGTGGACGGATCTCCAGAAAAGCAAAACCCTAATTTGCTCCTGAACCAGCTCTACAGGATTTCAGCTCAAGTTTCAGATCTGACATCTTGACCTGGTAAGATCTAAGATCTTTTTTATTTCCATTTGAGATTCTCAGTTTAAGATGTCTCATCATACCAAGCTTGATGAAAAGCTTGAGGGAGTTGATAACTTCCAAGCCTGGAAGTATAGGATCTCCCTGGTCATGGAAGAGAATGAATTAGACTCCTACATTCATGAGGAGGTTCCAGTTCCAGAGGGAGATGAGGCAAAGGCCTTACATAAGAAGAATATGGTTATGGAAAAGAGGATCATTGTTGATTCTATCAAGGATCACCTTATCCCGCAGGTGTCCTCTCTCAAGACACCTAAAGCTATGTTTGATGCCCTAACCAAATTGTTTGAAGGGAAGAACATAAACCGGAAGATGAATCTGAGGAATCAACTGAAGAATGTGAAGATTCAGAATGCAGAGACCATCTAGTCTTACTTCACAAGGGTTTCTCAGATCAAGGAACAATTAGAAGCTGTAGATGAAGAAGTGGAGAATGCAGAGATAGTGATGACAACACTGAATGGACTTCCTAGGTCATGGGATTCTTTCATCCAAGGAATCTGTGCTAGAAAGAAGGTAGTCAAATTCAACAGACTATGGGAAGAATGTTCTCAAGAATAAGCACGGATAGAAGCTCGAGAAGAGAAGATGGGAAGTGAAGACTAAGTTCTCACAGTCCACTCCAAGAAAAGCAAAAGAAGATCTCATTACTCCAAAGGTAAGGATCCTCATCATAGAGATAACATTAGAAGGGACCTATCAAAATTGAGATATTATACATGTGATGAAAGAGGACACTTTGCAAAATACTATCCTAAGAACAAGGGTCACTCTCATAAGAATAAGGGGAACAAAAGAAGACATCATGCTCATGCTGCAGAGGATGATGAACCATCCAAGAAGAGATACAGATATGAAAGTGAAGATTCTTCAAGCGAGGATGATTATGTTTTGATCTCCTCTCTCATAGGTAACATTACTCCTGGAAGTGATGATTGGCTTATAGACAGTGGGGCTTCCAAACATATGACTAGATTCAAGGAATTCTTTGTGAGATTGTCAGAACATGAATCACCTCACAAGGTGAAGCTAGGAGATGACTACCAATATCCAATAAAAGGTAGTGGGGAATCTTCATATAAACTAGACTCGGGTAAGTCTCTAACAATGAAAGAAGTATTGTTTGTGCCAGGACTCAAGAAGAACCTTCTCTCCATATCAGCATTGGATGCAAAAGGAATGAGAGTTGCATTCATAGATGGTCAAGTCATCATGTGGCCAAAAGGAAAGACTATCAATGATTCTGTAGTGATTGGAGAACAATAAGGAGGTTTGTACAAATTTAAGGGCCATTTAGAACAAGCCTTGATCCATGACATAGTAGAGCCAAATAAGCTTTGGCATAGAAGGCTTGCACATGTGCATTACAGAGCACTACCTATTGCAAGCAAAGCTGTTGAAGGTCTTCTAGAATTCCAAGCAAAACATGATGGGGTCTACAAAGGATGTGCGAAAGGGAAGAATACAAAGAAGACATTTCCCAGCAGCGAAAGCAAAGCCAAAGGCATACTAGAAATCATCCACTTTGATGTATGTGGTCCTATGTCATCAAACTCACTAAGCGGGTATGCATACTATGTTTCTTTTATGGATGATTTTTCTAGAAAGACATGGGTTTACTTCATGAAGAACAAAGACGAAGTATTCAACAAATTCAAGGAATTCAAAGCCTTGATCAAGAACCACACTGAAAAGAAGATCAAGAATTTTCGATCAGATATTGGCAGAGAATTCACTTCGAATGAATTCAAAGAGCTATACAAAGAATCAGGTATTAAGAGGGAGTTTTCCACTCCTTATAATCCACAACATAATGGGATTGCAGAATGGAAGAAAAGAACCATCATGGAAGCTGCAAAAGCCATGCTTCATGATCAAGATCTTCCTATGCATCTTTGGGCTGAAGCTGCCATAACAACAAGGTATGTACAAAACCATACTCCACATAGAGTACTCGAGAACAAGACTCCTAAAGAATTCTTCTCCAGAAAGAAACCAGAAGTTAGCCATCTCAGAATATTCGATTGTCCTGTGTACATACACATTCCAAAAGAGAAGAGAACAAAATTAGATCCTTCAGGAAAGAAGGGCATATTTGTGGGATACTCTGAAAGCTCGAAGGCTTACATAATCTATTTCCCAGGATATAAAAAGATTGACATCAGCAGGGATGTGGCATTTGATGAAGACACAGCTTACAACAAATCCATAAAGAGACCTACTGAAGAACCTAAAGAAGCAGAAGCAGGAGCACCCATAATTCATGATACAACCATGAATGAAGAAGTTCAAGAAGAAGATCGAGATTTCGAAGAACCACAAAGACCTGTAGATACACCTCTGGAGAAGAATCCTCATAAGAGGAAACCTGCTTGGGTATGTGAACTTATCCAAGGTGCAGAAAGATATGGGGCTCCAGAAGAGAATCACAGAGAAAAAAAGAGGACCAGATCCTACTCCGAGTATGTAGCTTTACTATGTGATTTCATTGATAAAGAACCTTCCAGCTATGAAGAAGCGACAGAACAGAAAGAATGGAAGGATGCTATGATCAAACAATATCAATCGATCATGAAGAATGATGTTTGGGATGTTGTCCCAAGACCAATAGGGAAGTCAGTTGTAACTTCCAAATGGATCTACAAGATCAAGCATGCTGCAGACGGTAGCATTGAAAAGTATAAAGCAAGATTTGTAGCTTGGGGTTTCTCTCAGAAAGAAGGAATAGACTATGAAGAAAACTTTGCACTTGTAGCCAGATACACTTCCATTAGATCAGTATTTGCTCTGGCTGTCGTGATGAAATGGAAGATACACTAGATGGATGTCAAGACTGTCTTCTTGAATGGTGTAGCGGAAGAGGAAGTGTATGTAGAACAACCACTCGGTTTTGAGACACATGATAGAGAGTCTCATGTATGCAGATTGAAGAAAGACCTGTATGGTTTGAAACAGGCACCCAGGACCTAGTACGGCAGAATTGACAGCTTTCTATCCATTTTGGGCTTTACCAAGAGTAAAGAAGATTCCAACCTTTACTATAAGGTTGAGGATGGCAACCCAGTGATGCTTCTACTATATGTAGATGATCTATTTGTGACAGGTATGGATGGGTTGATTGCTGATACGAAGAGAAAGCTTGCTGCTGAGTTCGAAATGAAGGACTTGGGGATGATGCATTACTTTCTAGGTATGGAGGTGTGGCAGAGTACAGATATAATCTTCCTTGGACAAGGGAAGTATGCAGTAGAGATCCTAAAGAGGTTTGGGATGATGGACTGCAAGGCTATGGCCACACCTATGGCATCGAACCTAAATCTATTGAGTGATGCTTCATCAGAGTCAGTTGATGCTATGATGTATCGTCAGATGATTGAATCATTGATGTACCTGATGAACACAAGACTAGACATTTACTTTGCTGTGAACACCTTGAGCCAGTTCTTGACAGATCCGAGAAATGTTCACTTGATTGCTGCAAAACATATTCTAAGGTACTTGAAGGGTACAGTTGATTATGGGCTCAAGTACGATGCGAATCAAAAGATTAACATGGAGGGTTATGTTGATTCAGATTAGGCAGGAAGTGCCATTGATAGGAAGAGCACTTCACGATGTTTCTTTAGTATGGGATCAGGTGTGATCTCTTGGTTTACCAGGAAGCAATCCTATGTGGCACTGAGTACAACTAAAGCAGAGTATGTTGCTGCTTGTTCAGCTAGTTGTGAGGCAGTATGGCTGTGGAAGCTACTGTCTGATATATTTGATCTCCAGTTGGATGCTACTTGTATACATTGTGACAACCAAAGTTGCGTGAAGTTGTCAGAGAATCCAATGTTCCATGACAAGTCGAAGCATATCGAGATCAAGTATCACTATATCAAGGATATGGTGCAGAGGGGAGCAGTGAAGCTCCGGTATGTTGCGACGGAGGAATAGATAGCTGATGTATTGACAAAGCCATTAGCTAGGCTAAAGTTTGAGTACTTCAGGGAGAAGCTTGGTGTTCTCCAGGTCGAGGTTTCCTGCAAGAGAAAATGTTGAGACCCATAGCCATTCCGACATGGTGAGAGGATTGGTTCCTTCCATGGTCAGATGTAAGGGTTGAGCCATTCTGTCATGGTGAGAGGATTGGTTCCTTCCATGTCAGATATGAGTGCTGGCCATTCTGTCGAGTAGGATAGATGTAAGGGAAATTGCCATTCTAGGAATGGAGGCACCTGGTCAGTTACCAGGAAAACTCAGTATAGGACTGAGAAGCCATTCTGATGTGACAGAGGGATGTGTTCCCACTTGATCAAATGTAAGGGCTGAACCATTTTGTCATGGCTAAAGGATTAAGTTCCTTCCATGTCAGATGTGAGTGTTGGCCATTTTGTCGAGTAGGACAGATGTAAGGGCAACTGCCATTCTCTAGGAGAATGGAGGCACCTGGTCAGTTACCAGGTAGCTCAGTTGAGGAGGACTGGGGGCCATTCTAATATGACTGTAGGATTGGTTCCTACAAGATCAAATATGAGTGCAAGCCCTTCCATCATTATGAGCAGGATGTGTTCCCACCTGGGTGGATATAAGTGCAAAGCCTTTCTTCGATCATATGTTGATCAGATATAAGTGTTGAGCCTTTCTTCGATCATGTGTTGATCAGATATAAGTGTTGAGCCTTTCTTCGATCATGTGTTGATCATATATAAGTGCTGTGCCTTTCTTCAATCATGTGTTGATAATATGTAAGTGCAGTTCCTTTCTTCAATCATGTGTTGATCAGATGTAAGTGCAGTATCTATCTTCGATCATGTGTTGATCAGATAGAGATGTTGAAGCCTTTCTTCGATCATGTGTTGATCAAATGTAAGTGTTGATCCTTTCTGATATGATTATAGGATTGGTTCCTACATGATCAGATGTGAGTGCTGGGCATGCCTTTTTGACGAGTAGGTCAGATGTAAGTGTTGGGCGTGCCTTTCTTCGATCATGTGTTGATCATATGTAAGTGCAGTATCTATCTTCGATCATGTGTTGATTAGATAGAAATGATGAGCCATTCTTTGATCATGTGTTGATCAGATGTAAGTGCAGTATCTATCTTTGATCTTGTGTTGATCAGATAGAAATGATGAGCCATTCTTTGATCATGTGTTGATAAGATGTAAGTGTAGTATCTATATTCGATCATGTGTTGATAAGATAGAAATGATGAGCCATTCTTCGATCATGTGTTGATCAGATGTAAGTGTAGTATCTATCTTCAATCATGTGTTGATCAGATAGAAATGATGAGCCTTTCTTTGATCATGTGTTGATCAGATATAAGTGATGAAGAAGACCTACATGGAGGCTAGGCCTACAACCAACATGAAAAAGGGATAGCTTTGTAGAACTTCCTATGACGAGAAGAATCATGAGATAGCACCCATGATGATCCAGATCCAATGATGATAGCCAGTGATGATCCAGATCCAGTGATGATGATCCAGCAGTGATGATACAGATCGAGGGATGATGCCCAGTGATGATACAGATCGAGTGATGATCTAGATCCAGTGATGATGTCCCATGATGATCTAGATCGAGAGATGATCCAGATCCGAAGATGAAGATGACTTGAAGACGAAGATGGCTTAAATACTTGGAAGACTTGAGATGCAGATGACGAGATGATCCAGCTGATACAGAGAAGAAGACCAGTGCTAAAAATTGTGTCGAAAGAATACCTTCCTAGTTAAGAGGGAGTGTTGTTGGAGGAGGGTCCCGCAGCTACAGAAGAAGCTGCTAGTTTTGGCGGAATGATAAGCTTTAGCGGAAAGAAGTTAAGGCAGAGCTACGATGCCGTAGCACGTTTCCAGCTGGAGAGCAGAGCCGGAAACCATGACTTTTTGAGATACGAAAGTCAAAGAAGGGCAACGGTACCTGAGCGGCCGAGAAGGGAGAGCTCACCCACTGCATTAAAGGCAGTGGCAGAAGACAGGAGGGCTCAGCGAACCTCATAAAGAAGAAGGATCAACGAGGCTCAAGCATTGAAGGCGAAGGACAGAAAACAGAGAAGCGGTGCATAGTACCCATGGTCAGTGCCGGGAAGCATGGAAGACTGCAGAGAGCTGTGGTGTGACGGGAAGCGGCTACCTCAAGGACAGAGAGGACCGACTGTCACTAATTAGGGTTTGGGTTACTGTTGGGACAGGCCCACAGTGTTGTAAATGCAAGACCTTCGGGCTACTTATAAAAGAATGTAATTTTGTATTAAAAAAGGTTAGCTAGTTGGTTGGGTAGACAGTAGACAGTCGTGATTAAAATAGGCAATAAGGAGAAGTAGACTGTTGTAAAAGGCGAGCTCTGGTTCTGGTCTTAGCTGTAGCAATCTTACTGAAACCAGTAGCTGGCTTATAGAGCATGCATGTAACGATCCGCAGGGATCAACTGAGAGGGAAGAGTATATTGTAAGAGAGCGATATAGAGAGAAGAGAGATCTAAGAGAGAAGATCTTGAGCTGCATATGCGGTGCAGCAGATCTGTGTTTTACCTTCCCCTTGAGCTATAATAGAAAACACAGTTCTGTGGACGTAACTTCCATCCTGGAGGTGAACCACGTTAAAACCTGTGTTATGTGACTGGTTTATGTGTTATGTTTACTTATGCATTGCTCAGTTATTTCATGGACTTCGTTGCAGTTTAATGGATGAATGTATTAATCAGCTCACCACAGCACAGAAGGATAATCATAATTTAAAAGCCTTTGGCATGTCGTATGTGTTTCATTTATGTTTGCGTAAACAGCTACTGGTTGCAGTATTGAATAGCTTTGTATATTAAGTCTTGCTTGTCGACACGAGAAACGCTAAGTGCGCTAAACCTCGGAGGTAGGATATCACAGAGAGGTGATACCGCACCGGAAGAGAAGCTGCGGTGTTCGATACCGCAGGTTCAGGACTTCGCGTTGGGCAGGAGTTGCGTGTCGCACGGTGCGCGGCGCTGCGGTAAGGCTGGAGATACCGCAAGATAGGGGAAGTGCACATCATAGAGAAGGACCGCACGGTGGTGTAAAGGAACATCGTGCAGCTAGAAGAGCTGCGCGACAACGGGATTGTGCGACGCGAGCAAGTGGTTGGGCGACGCACAGACACAGAGGGAGATCTTGTAGTCAGAAGAGCTGCGAGCCGCAAGTAGGATTGCGACACAACCTGGTCCAAGACGCTTGAGTCCTTGGCCAACCCATTAGAATCACTTCGGGTGAGACTTCAGGCCGCTGTGCGGTCTGTCGCCGAAAGGGCCAGTGAGCTAGGGGTGTTGTTGGTTGATTATAGTAAACTCGGGTCTGCCCATGCAATCAACAAATGGTTCCATTGCCGGTTTGAACGACTGGGAGTTAATGTTCTGTTGGCATCCTACCAGAGAAGAGTTTCACCAGTGGCTGGATTCATACTTAAGGGAGTTTGCCAAGAAAGAAAATCGAAGCCCTAAACTGAGCATAGAGGCCTGGTTAGAAAAGCATATCACTTCAGATATACATGCTATATTTTTTGCAACCTATGGAAACGAGCTATTCGACTGGTTATCCAAGTTGACAGATAGGAACACATTCAAGAAGAAAAGAAACATTGTCTGGACACCAGAGCTGATTCAGACTGTGCAGAACCTTGACAATCCGATTATGAGAGCAGTGGACTTCTGGCTTACCAGTGTGCTAGACGGCTTCGTTACAGAATTTGCAGTTGACCAGAGAAAGAGCTTCAGCGAAGCCGAACGATACTTCTTTAGAGGATATCGCGGTAAGTACCTAAGATCTCTAAACTTGTCCCTTAAGATGCTACTATACAAAAAAGGAACAATGGATCTAGTCTCAGATGAATAAGTAAAGATAGTAATGTCACAAGAGTTTGAAAGTGATTTTGATGACATTGGACGAACACGTAGTGGAAAGAAGTATAAAGTAGATTTTAGCTCTCCTGTATTTGAAGACAGTTCAGAGAGTATTAGACAACAGAGCCCTAGCACCACAGAAGAACCAGAGGGGGGTATCCCTTACCACCCCTATACTCCACAGAAATAGATAGGGACTCAAAATAACCCCGTAGGTACTCCATCTAGTAGTTCACAGATAGTACCTACTTTCGCTACATCACCTTTACCTACACCGCTGAGTGGTAGTAACCCAGTCAGTCAGAACCCACCACAGAGAAATAGAATGGGAGACGACATGAAGCTACCTATTTTTAAAGGTACAGGAGCAGAAGACCCGGAACAGCATTGGTTCCTATGCGAAGCCATGTGGACCATTAAAACAATCAACGATGATAACCTTAAACTTGTACAGTTGGTCACCACACTCAGAGACAGAGCCTTGACATGGTACATAAAGTATACTACATTGCCCAAGACACTTGCCTAGGTCAAGAACGCCATGATCAAAGAGTTTAAAAAACCTAAGTCTGAGTCTCAGTGCATTACAGAGCTTAAGGATATTAAGCAGCTACCATCAGAGTCAGTATGGGACTTTGACCAGAAATTCAAAGCTCTTATAGACCAAGTAAGTTTTGAGTTTGCACCAGAGCAGCATAAGGAATGGTTTATTGCAGCGCTGCTCCCTCATATCAGAATGCCACTAATGCAGCAGAAACTCACTACTCAAGATGAAGCACTGGAGATGGCAATGAAACTAGAGGCTTCACCTTTAGCAGAAACCAGTACAGGCATGACAACTCTACAGACCCAGTTGGCCAACCTCACGTTACAGATACACGAACTTAAGAAAGGGAAAGAGGTTATGCAAGACATATGGTGCATAAAGTGTAGAGCACAGGGTCATACTAAAGACAACTGTCCAGTATTTGTAGAATATTTAGCATCAGGAGCTCCTAACCCCTTACCACGAACATAAGGGCCATGGTGTGAAATATGTAAAACACAAGGACATCCACCTCAGCAATGCCCTTTGCTTCAGAAGTATGTACAGACACCTAAGAACCTATATTGTGTCTTCTGTAAATCCGTCGGGCATGATGAACAGGACTGCCGAGCCTATGATCTCATGTTAGATAGAAAACATGATGTGTACAGAGTCCAAGCAGACACACAGGGTCCAGTAGCAGGACCTCCGCCGGATCAGGCTTACGGAGGACGAGGAGGAGGATTCAGAGGATGAGGCCGTGGAGGAGGCTTTGCACGTGGAGAAGGCTTTGGCCGAGGAGGAGGTTTTGGCCAAGGTCATGGGCCAATCACTTGTTATAATTGTGGAGTTGTAGGACACTATGCTAGGGACTGTCAGAACGCCACTACTACTTGTAACTACTGCAAATCTTATGATCATACTATAGAGGAGTGTCCTATCTTGATAGCTAAGATCAAAGACCCTAAACAAGCCGCACACCAGAACATCCAAATTATCGTTGCTGAGCAGGAAGAACCATAACCTAGAGTCAATATTGTGACTCGGAGCGATGCTTCCACCAGTGGCACATCGCAGGAGACCGGAAAGAACACAAGTCAGGGGTGGGTGCGTAGAGCTCCTAGTAAAGCAACAGCACTCGACCTACAGCAGAATAAAGAGACCTTTCATGAAGCCAAGGCTTCCTTTGATGAACCTACACTATCAAGACCGCAGGTACCGCCGTCTAGGAGCGTACCGCAGCAAACACCTTGTGGCGATAGCCCTGAGCAGGCACAGCAGGCTACCACATCGGGAAGATGCAACGAAGATGAATCGACAGGAAGTGTACAATCCTTCCTGCACAGCTGCTTGAAACTCCTGAGAAATGACAAAGCTGTCGGTGAGCTACAGCGCATGATAGATCAGTGTCAGCAACCCTCTCTCTTGGGCAGTGCACACCGCGCTGTCCATAATATTACAAGACATACAAGGACAGGAAGAGAGAAGAAATTCACAGCGCAGATTGGTGAGTTTGAAATGGATGAGGTTGTCTTAGATCTAGGATCAGAGGTGAATGTTCTAACTAAGTAGACATGGGAACAGATGGGTAGTCCTCAGTTAGCCCTATCGCCTATCCACTTGAGATTAGCTAATCAGCAGCGAGTATCACCATTGGGTCGACTACTGCAGGTGCCAGTTGATATTGACGGAGTTCGTACTTTTGCGGACTTCGAGGTTATAGAAATCATTGGCGACAGTCGACCATATCCAGCACTATTAAGTATTGATTGGGTGATTGGTAGCAAAGCTTTCATTGACCTAAAGAGAAGACAAATGACCTTTGAGGATGTGCAGATCTGGGTCATCGCACTGCTGGATCCTTACCAAGGTCCTAGATATATTGAACCTATCCGAGCAGAGGAGGAGGCACATAACATCGATAGTCTCTACCAGATGACTGCGAACTAGAATGACTACATCAATCCAACCGCAGAAGGGAACATTAGTTGGCGATGCGACAGCTCATGCGCATTGGATTCTGATGTTGGTCTAGAAAACTGGCAGAACAGACTTTACGAAGTCTCAGCGCGCAGATGTGCTTTTATCAGTAAGTCGCTGCGGTGGATTGGCGCAGAGACTGCCGAGATTCCATCATATCATGCTCTGACGGATATCCAGGATTTTTTTGAACAGTTTGAGCAACAAATTCCTCATGAACAGAGGATTGCAGCTATGGACCTTGCAGTTCGAGCTACACCTGCAAGATGGTGGTATGCACATAAAGAGAATATCGCATCATGGGATAATATAAAAAGACTGATGGTGATCAGATTTTCTGACGACAGAGAGTATGTCCAGCAGAAGTACACAGGAGAAACTGACCCTAGGGTACACATTCAGACATGTGAACAGAACTGGTCGGACATTCCAGAGGATGAATGGGTTCACAGATTCATTCACACATTGGACATAGTTCCAAGGAATTGGTATACATAGACCGAGCTGCACAAGGGAACGACCACATGGTCACTTATGACAGACAGCTTCCTACTCACCTTTTCGTTTGAATCAGAGCATCCAAGTGTTGCTCAGGCCCTAGACATAATCAAGATCAAGATATTTGAGGACTGTACCATCTCAGTGCAGGCTCAACCTGAGTGGGCCACCCAGTTGCAAGACGCGCTAGAATGCTATAACTTCGCAACAAAGCCAGACAATGAGGAGGAGGATGAGGACCCTCGCAACACCAACATTCCGGAGTCAGAAGGGACTCGCGATGTGGAGGGACCACAGTTAGATATTCCAGCAATCACCGAGCCCATCAAGATTAAAAAGATCAATATTGGCACAGACGTAGAACCCAAGTTTGCCTCTATTGGAGACTACTGGAACGATGAAACAGTCGGACAGATTGCAGATTTGCTACATGACTATCAGGACCTATTTCCCACCAAGTTCACAGAGATGAAGGGAATAGTTGGAGACCTGGGAATCATGAGGATACCATTAAAGGAGGATGCTAGACCAGTTAAGCAGCACCCATATAGATTGAATCCGCGCTACAAAGAAAAAGTAAAGGACAAAATTGATAAAATGCTAGCAGCAGGCATCATCGAGCCAGTAGAGGAAAGCGAATGGGTTAGCCCTATGGTAGTGCAAGAGAAGAAAACAAAGGGGGACATCAGGATCTGTGTTGATCTGCGAAAACTCAACGATGCATCACTTCATGATCCATTTCCAACACCGTTCACTGATGAAGGATTAGACAACGTGGGAGGACAGGAGGTCTACTGCTTCAGCGATGGCTTTTCAGGCTACCATCAGATCAGAATACATCCAGAAGACCGATCCAAGACCACCTTTGCAACAGAATGGGGCTCGTTCCAGTATACGGTAATGCCCTTTGGTCTTAAGAATGCACCAGCTATATTTTCTAGAGTAGTAGTTGCTGTCTTTAAAGAATACATCCATAAGTTCTTAGAAGTATATTTTGATGACTGGACTGTATTTGGGCTAATCGATAAGCACATAGGAGATCTAAGACTGATGTTAGAGAAATGTAGGCAGTACCAAATTTCTCTAAACTTGAAGAAATGTATATTTTGTGCACCATTTGGTATTTTGTTGGGCCACATTGTTTGCAGACAAGGCTTGATGGTAGACCCTGCGAAGATCGCTATCATTGTAAATCTTCTAGCACCCAACTCAGTCAAGCAACTGAGGACAGTACTTGGTCATACCGGGTACTACAGAAAGTTCATCAAGGGCTATGCAAAGATTACAACGCCGATGGAGAAGTTGCTAAAAAAAGATGTAAAATTCCTATGGAATGAGGAATGCCAGCAGAGTCTCGACATACTTAAGGAGAAGATGGTTACAGCACCCATCCTAGTATTTCCCGACTGGACTAAGCCATTTCATGTACATGTGGATGCATCCGGGATCGCATTAGGAGTCATCTTGACACAGCCAGGAGAAGGGGATCTTGACCATCTGTTGCTAGGGTTTTGGCCCTAGCTTGTGCGAATGAGCACCTACTAAGGACAATGGATTCCTTAGTAGCAGTTCAATGATGTATGGATTAAAAGCTA
>LPNX010740339.1:121852-230355 GCA_001517045.1 Pseudotsuga menziesii | reverse complement strand
TCAATTTCTGTGACCCCTCTCCTCTCTTTCTTTCACTGGTGCTGTCGCGAGGTTTGTTTGTGGCCGCGGGGTTGTAATTTGTGTTTTTTGATTTTTTTGGTGGGGCGAGGCATAACATTGTTTCATCCTGTGATAAATAGTGCGCCATCGCTTAACCGACGGTTCCTCCATCGCTTAAGCGACGCTTCCGAACTTTGAACCAATCAACACGAACTTTGAACATTCACAAATCAAATAGCCGTCGCTTTGATCATTCACAAATCAAATAGCCGTCTCTTAACCGACGCTTGTGGCCACATTTGCAAAAAAAAATGTATCCTTTTGATTTTTGGTAAGTTTAACAAGATAAATCCATGCGCCGTCGGAAGTAACCATCGGATTTTGGATCGAAATGTAGTAGTGTGTCGATCTTAATGGTTGGAGAAATATTCACCATGTTCCCTTCTTCGAAGGCATCAGGTGTTGGGATTGGGTTCTTGAACCAGTCAACCTTCCCATGGATGAAATCTTTGGTCTCCATGAAAAATTGGTTGGATTGCGACACAATATCTTCCGGGAGGAAGAACGAGCGATGGTTGTTAGGATATTTAGACACTTAGGAGTTAGTTAAGATCAACTTGTGTAATATATCCGTTAGGTAAAAGTGTGTTTCTTTAGTATGCATTAGTATGCATTTGTAAATATTCTAATCTGATGGTCACGATATGTTCTAGACATAGAGTAATCCGACGGTTCAACTTCTCTTAGATCATACCTACCATTGATCCGTGGCTTAACACTCGATTGGTCTATGATCTCTATTTAAAGAGCATAGAGGGTCCTTAGCTAGTTGATCGATTATGAGAAGCTCATGTAACTTTCTTTCTTTTGCATAATAAATTGCTCCAAGTAGCTATTTGGCTGGGGCTGTGGACTGCTTCCCTCTTAAGGGTTTTAACCATGTGACAAACATCGGTGTGTTGATCTATGATCTATTTGTGTGAAGTAGTTTTTCAAGGTGTTTGGTATTTTGGTAGTACCATGTGTATCCGAACATGGTATCAAAGCTTTTATGAAGAGCCGCTTTCGATTTTGATCAAGATATGGAACCGGTGTTGCCGAAACTTTGAAAGGGATTCTGGTTCTAGATTTTCTATGCATTTTTGTATTATGGGAGCTATTCCATTACATCTGGAGTGCCATTTCCATTGGGAAATATTTTTCGTTTCACCGAAAACCATTTCCATTTGCTCGAGAAACACCCATTTCGACAAATCTGAAGGTATAATGTTACAGTGATGGATTTGTTTTTTTTAAATCTCTCATTATTTATTAGTTTATTATTATATCTTTTATGTTTTAGTCTTAGACTGTTGTTTTCCCATACTACGTATGCTCTTTGCTGTGCACCTTGCACGATCGCAGCGAATCAAAAACAATAAGGGAAAGTTTTTTTTCTTGTCTTCTCGGCTACATATGCTCTTTGCCGTGCACCTTATGCAATCACGGCAAATCAAAAACAGTGAGAAAATTGGAAAACGTAGACTTTTTGGGTAAGCTAACAAAGATCTAACCCCATTGTGTGGAACAAGTTTTTTGTTTGTTTTTGGTTTTGGTTTTTTTTTTTTTTATTTGCAGGAAAAGGAAGCAAGCACGGAAAATGAGAGAGAAGAGGAAAAAAAAGATCCCTTCCTCTTTCCATACTTTTACGTACCTTTTAAACTTAGCTCACTTGGTTCGAAGTTACTTTACACCTTGATAAGTCTTGAGTTCAAGTCTTATCAAGCTACTTTTTAGTGCATGCAATTTCTATTTTCAAGTTACTTTATTGTAAAAGTGCATCTCACATTAATAAAATAAAATAAAAGTGAGTCACTTAAGTCTTTTAATTTATTGCCGCACTATTTAAAAAGTCACATTATTGTAAAAGTGAACATCACTTATTCTACAAAAGTGATTCACTTTAAAGCAACTTTATTGTAAAAGTGATTGTCAAAGGTTGATATTGGGAAGAGGGGGCTTCTTTTTTTTAGTTGGTCAAGTTAATATCTGCTACGTCACTATTGGGGACATCTTCAACATTTTCTTTGATCAAGCATAACTTCATCATCCAGAATCTGTTTTCAATGCTGTTTTTTTTTAAACTGCATATTTTTCGAGCTCTTTGCATCCAGACAGTTAGTTTCTGTTCTTTCAGCCATTAGTTTATAGTATGTCCACCCCTTGTGATATTATACTTACAAGTTCTAACTATTTCTCATGGAAATCTTGTATGGAAGATGTTCTATGAAGTAGGGGATTTTTCAGGATAACCTCAGGGAAAGAAACAGAACCCATTGATGATGATAAGAAAATTAAATGGGCAAATAGATGTGATGAAGCTCGTGGATTGATTGGGATGTCAATCTCTATTGATTTGCGTTTCCACATATCTAAAATTGATGAACCTGATAAAGCTTGGGAAAAGTTGGAATTTATGTTTGGTAAACACAATGAAATTCGAGGTCATCAACTTGAGAATGAGTTGATTTCCTTGAATCCAAATGATTTTTCATGCATTCAAGACTATTTATCTACTGTAGCTAGGGTTTTACCCCTAGCTTGTGCGAATGAGCACCTACTAAGGAGAATGGATTCCTTAGTAGCAGTTCAATAATATGTGAAATAAAAGATGCTAAACAGTAATAAAAATTAATCTAAACATGTTCATGAAGCAAAACAGCAAAAAGTAAAGAATGATTTTTTATTGATCTGACCTCCAATGTGGAGGTTGGTGAAGCCCGTCACGCTGATCCGAGAGGTTGCTCCGAGCTCAGCTGCTCCTTCTCTTTCTCCAATGGTGGAAATGGGCCAAAAGGGGCTCTCACGGTGAAAGTAGCTCAAGGATGAGCTAGGGTTTCAAGAGCAATTTTGGCAGAGGCAGGATACTTGTGATTGTGGATAGAAATAAGGGGTCTCCATCACTTATTTATAGTGGTGGAGTGCCGGTTTAGGGTTAGGGTTTCAGTTGTTTAGGGTTTTTTCCTCCTTTTCCTCATTATTTTATATTTTTTCTTCCATTTTGGAGATTTTTGCTTTTTTGGAGGAATTTTGGATATTTTTGGAGAAAAAGAGGGTTTTATGGCCTTTTGGAGGCATTTTAAGCCTTTTGGAGGCTTTTTAGATGGTTTTATGTGTTTTTGATGGAAATATGGTAGGAAAATGGACAAATGAGCCATGTAATGGGGTAGATGAGGTAGTGAACCCTTTTTGGGTGTTAACAGATTGCCCCCTGATGTGCGAGGGCAGGAGCTCATCGTATGGCTGATGGACATCATAAGTCATATTCATTTTTCCTGGGGGGTGGAGAAGAGAAGGAACCAACTGAAGCCCGGAACAACAATCTCAAACCAACTGCAAGGAATGAAAAGTACATAACCTCAATAATGGATGAGGAATCATCTGATAATCTGGACGAGGCGGGCATACCCATGCTCGTATCAAGATACATAAAAATAACTGTGAGGCCCCAAAAGATGGACCTGTAGGATACATAGAAATCCACTGTGTATATCATAAGGGTCGAGAAGGGACACAAATATGGAACATACTGCTGGGCTGACCATGTCTGAGCTGAACAACTGATGCACTGGAATGACAGTAGTGCTACTGAATGTGGTTCCAAAGGAACTAATGAGCTGTTGGATCAAAGTGACAACGGTCATACTTGTAATGGTACACTGATCTGGAACTGAATTGGGTACTCAAGGAAGCATGGAACTAGATGGCTTCCGAATACAATCGCCAACGCAGCCCGGACATCCACGGGGACATATAACTGGCCATTCCAAAGTGACTCACCAATGTGCTAGAGTCGGGGGAAATCCGGGGTCTTCGACACATAATGGAAAGGATATACATCCTGCGCGATTCTCAACGATGCGATTAAGGTGCTGAAGTCGAGCATGTGAGAAACAACTATTCGGAGAGGCAATGATGACTCCTCCCAAAATGGTCCGTAGGCACTCACCACAGATGGTGATGGGTCCAAGGCGCAGGGGCCTCTAGGTCTATCCTCTAGAATAGAGGGGCTATCGTCGACAGAGGGAGACCTGCAACTATCAAGGAAATGATGTTTCCTTGACAGGAGCGCGAGGTACAAAATCGAAATGTGATAGTACTGATGGCAGGGTTGATAAACTGGTGGGAATAACTGGGCAAGTAGAGTGGGTGGACTCAAACTTCCTTTGTTCAGAGTATGATGGCAGGGATGATCGGGTAGCATATGAGACTGACTGGTGGTAAAGGGATCATAGCGGTATAGGATTTGAGGGTGAATGGGCTGAGGGAGACTCAAGTTGTGGTAAAATGGTAGGAGATTGCAGAATACTCTGAACAAAGGCGACCTGATTGGGGGTACTGCCGAGAGGATCGATCATAGTGCCAAGAGGCACGGGGGGACTTCTTCATGGGTTAGGGAACTAGAAGAAGTATGGATATAAAATGGTACTGTCATGTGGATTTTACGATCCCATGGCAGTTCATGCTCGTGGTTGCTTTCAATTTTAAGGAGTCTGAAAGCAAATAAGAAGACTCTGAAGTAATAGAATGGTACTGTCGTGTGGATTTTACGAGCCCAGGATAGTACATGCTCATGGTTGCTTTCAATTTTAAGGAGTCTGAAAGCAAATAAGAAGACTCTGAATTAATGGCCAGGCAAGGAGGAAGTGTTCAATCAAGGAACATTTATGATGACTAGGACTGAGGGTGGGGCGGAACACTGGTGGGCCTCCTTGCGGGGTGAATGAATGGTGGAAAAATAACAAAACATTTGTAGTATGACAGGAGTGGATGGCTCATGTAAAAAGTGTGAAATAATCTGATGATGGCCGATGTGGCGTGCAAATTGATGCGGCAAGGTGTAGGGACGCAATGTTGAAACTGTGCCATGTGAGAGAGAGAAATGATCTCAAGCATCATCATGAGCTCGGAAAAATGAATCCGGCGATATAAAAAGTGTTAAAAACGGAGAGCGACCGAAGTGGCGCGCAAACCGAGGTGACTATTGGTATCGAAAAAATGGGCAAAAATGATGTAGCAAAAATAATGCAACGAGGTGACCATCGTGACGGTCTCGTCGTGCTGATTCCAATGGTGGAAATGGTTCGGAGAACGGACTCCGTATGGGTTCAGAATGGCCAAAACAAGAAAAAGGTCAACGGGCTATAAATAGTAATTGGGACACTGTTTCTGACGAATGGGGGGTACATCAGGCCATGTGTCGATGTTGTGCTCTATAATGGCAGGGTCAAGACTGGGCATTTCAGTATAGGACCAGGCAAAGACATCATGGAATTCTCTGAAGAGTTTTTTGTATTCCTCAATCTCTTGTTCACTGCAAGAGGCTCCTAAAGTGATGAGTTCGGGGGTGCTTCCTGGGGCCGTGATATCAATTTGGATGACAGGTGAGATGTTGGCCATGTTACCCTCTTCGAAGGCGTCAGGAGCAGGAATAGGGTCCTTGAACCAGTTGACCTTGTGGGGAAGGAAGTCTTTGGATTCAACGGTAAATTGGATAGCAGTGTTAGAGAAGGATACCTCTGGGAGGAAGTAGGAACGATGGTGCATGTCATCCCAGGGATAATCCGGGGTAGTGAGAGCCTCGAGAATCTCCTCATCAGTACGGAATGTTTGTGTCGTGAAGTCGGTTGATGAGGGAGTAGTGACAGAAGAGATCATATATATGGTATTAACCTCTTCGGAAGAGGAAGAGACCAGGGAATGGATTTCCTCAATGGTGAGGGGTGCCGTCTCGAGATCCAGATTGTTCATCTCAAAGAGAAATGCTCTGTACTCGGGGAGATTGGGACAGTGATGGGAGTAATGCCCGTAAACATCGCATAGGGCACAGGAGTGGTTAGTGCGCAAGGATTTGTTGCGAGGCTTAGGGGTTGAATCTAGATGGACAACCGGGATAGTGGGGTCGTCGTCAAGCAGTTGCATGTATTCCTGTAATGGCGGTAACTGAGGACATAGGGGAGGCGCATGGCCCAACTCATCGCACAGCGTGGATTTGGGAGGAGCACGAAACACAGGGGGATTTTTGACTGTCTTAGGAGGTGGGACAGCAGTGTAAGGTTGTTGGCCTCTGCCCCCTGTGGGTTTGGTAAGAGGGGGGGGGGGTTCACAGAGGACGACGGAGTAGCGACACCGAGAGGTGGTTGACTAGGAGTGACAATGGGTTGCACCGGTTGCAGGATGACATCTGGTGTCGGCGGGGGAACGGGAGGCAAAAGATACCAAACGGGTAATCCTAAGGTTAACCCAGGGAGGCTGAGGGTAGCCATGACCGGGGCGCTAACTACTCCTAAGGGAGGAAAGAGGAAAGGAATGGTATGGATGGGTGTAGCACCAATGTGACTAGGTACCAAAGGGGGTTTAGGCCACAAGGGCGGTTTATTAGTAGGAGTTCGCGTATTATGGGACAGGGTACATATGGATTCAGAGGTGGAGCCATATGGTTGGGTGTTCACTACGCCTTGGGTTGGTAAGGGGTTTTGCAGCACCAAAGGTGGCTTCTGAGGTTGTGGGGGGTTTGGTGTTGCTTGAGGAGCCGCTTGCCCTTGGCGGCGGGCATCTTCAGCCCAAAGTTGCCAAGCCCGCTCCATGTGTGGGCAAAAATGCGTGTAGTGGCCATAGACCCCGCAAATAGAACAAGGATAGTTTGTTCGCAAATTGGGGTTTTTAGCCTACTTGGGCAGGCGATCAGGGTTTTGGTTAGTAGGGGCCGCATTATTACTAGTGGGGGGATTAGGGTGTTGACCAGCTTGCTTGGTCAATTGGTTGTTCCCATGATTTCGGCCTCTGCCGCGGTTTTGTTGGCCCTGGTTGCGTTGGTTGTTTTGGTTTGGCTGTGGGTTTTGTTGAGCGTAAACTTTCCCTTGGACAGCAGGTGGATTCTGAGGTTGTGCAGGGGCTAGAGCAGGCTGCGGTGGATGATATGTAGGTGGACGCTGCGCAAAGTGTAGCAACCTGAGGGGGTTGCTGGTAGTGCTGTGGAGCAGGTTGTGGGTTTGTTGCATGGGCTTCCTGTGGCGGGTAATAATGAGGTTGGGCTTGTGACGGCGCAGGAGCTGGTGCAGCCTGCTGGTGATAGTAGGGCTGAGGTGCGACTGGGGGGGCGTAAGCGGGAGTCATATGAACGAAACACTGAGGTGGACATGAGGGTCCATGGGAATGGTGGTGATGTGTCATGGGAGCATACGGGTTGGTTGCTCCAGACTGTGAGGTAGCCTGCGAAAGGTCAGGGCCAGGGGTAGGACGTGCTATGGAAAATGGTTGAGGCTGTGAAGAGACACGGCCAATGATGCCATCGGCAGCGTGGGATGCCCCCGGCGCATCATGCTGGGAGGAATCGCTGCGAGGGGCGTCAGGTATTATGGTATAAAGATAACTCGACTGGGTGTAAATGAGATCGAACTGTTGGGATTTAAGGATAGCCTCTTCTTCAGACTGATGTCTTTCGGATGCCACATCCTTAGCAATGATAGGAAGGAGGGATTTGAGGAACCAATCTAGGAAGATCCGATCGTCTAACTTGATCTTGCATAAACTACGGCGTCGATGCCATTCATGAATGTGGTCCATGATGTGGGTAGCCATGTTTTATCTGCATGATAGTAGGATCTCAACGCCTGGGTCATAGCGGACAGGTAACTGGAAGAACTGCAGGAAGGTCGAGGTAAGGGAAGTAAAGGTGGCATGGGTTCCATGGGGTTGTTCGATATACCACTTGGCAGCAGAGCCAGTGAAAGTGCGCTGTAATAAACGGAGGCAAATAGAGTTGTCTACTATGGAGTTGGAGGAACACCATAGATGGAAGGACATGATATGGTTTTGTGGGTCCTCACCTGCCTTGCCCTCGAACTTAGGGATGTCAGAGGGGAGTTTGGTGGGCATGTGAGGCCACGCAGGGTCGTGTCGGATGGGGTCGTTGGTTAATCTGGCTAGGTCAGGCAGGTTGAGGCTAGCCATGAATGGCAAACTGGATGAAGGATGTGACACGGTAGTGGGTTGGATTAAGTTGGGGCCGATGCCCCCAAGTGGAGGGGTGATGTGAGGGAGGTGGCCCCCAAGTGGGGGAACTAAGGTGGTATAGGACGAACCTGCACCACCATGGGTGGTATGAGTCACTGATGGAGTGGGAATAGGTATTCTTACTGCAGGAATAGGGGCCGTGAGGGGAACGGTAAATGGGGGCCCCGTGGAGGGCATACCCATAGCAGGTGTGGTAACTGGTGTAGTGGTGGATGTGCCACCAACGGTCCCTACCAAGATGGGAGTGGGAGTCATACCAGCCATGGGGCTTGTAGGGGCAGTGTAAAGGGGGTTCTCAAACTCTGGCTCAGAATCAGAGGTAAAATAAGGGGCGTCAGTATCTGGTGACGGAGTCCTATGCCGCTGACGAGTGGAGTCAAGTGACAAGGCTCGAGATCTATGATAAGTGGTATCAAGTGATGATGATCTGTGTTGATGACGGGTGGTGTCAAGTGAACCGTGCTGTGGGGGCTCGCCTCTGAGGCGCCGAGAATGTCTCGGGGACTCAATGGTGACAAATGGTGTCAAATATTTGTGGGTTGAGGTAACTACAAAACAGCTCAAAAACCCTAATGCAACCGAGTGTGCAGAAGGAGAGCTCAAAAAATAGGGCACTCAGGCCAACAATCAACTCAAAACACCCACTATAACAGCTGTGCTACAATAGGCGGAGTGTCAACAGAAATGGTCAGAATACCAACAAGCAGCAGGTTTTCTAAAAATAAAAAGAGGTGGACTCACTAGACCAAAAGGAGGTAAGGGAGCATGCAAACACCTAACTAGAAGTATTATGACTCAACTAGACATATCCTCTGCAAGGTGATGAAATCCAAGTCAGACAATATGAATAGGAAATCCAAGTGGCTAAGGTATCCCCCTACTGGGAGGGACACCGAGTAGTCAAATCCTAGAAGAATGGCAACTAAGATACCCCGTTCATGACACGTCCAGAAAGGTAAATCTGCTGTTTGGTCCTTTAACCGCAATACCCCTATACAGGGATATCCCGAGGACTGCGAAAGGTAGCCCTTCAGTTACTGAATGGAGTTCGGTATTCCACTCAGACCTCCGGAACCAATCTCACGACTTCAACCCTCCTAAGGGAGAGGCCCTTTGATAAACCGGTTGTGAACGTGTCAAAAAATAGTAGGGGATTTTGGTTCCCTAATGGACAAAAACTATGTCTCAAGTGTAAGTAACCGAGGGGTGTTTTTGGAATCCTATCCCCCCGATCCTACCTAACTACAAAAATTCTTTTGTGTTCCCCAAGTGGGGTTAGAATGTTGGTTGAGTTAAGTAGTTTTTAAGTCTCACTTGAATTAGGTGACAGATTTTGTGCTCATGAGGTTATGAACCCAGACGAGAAGTGCCAGGGCAACTTCCTAAATATCAATAATACTGAATGAAAAAATAAAAATAAAAAATTTTACCATGCAAAATTATCTGAATAAACAATGCTGAAATTTTAAAAACAATGCTGTAAAAAGGTAATAGAAATAATGGTGCAGAAATGGCTGTAAGGCTGCAGGTAGAATAGATGGCTGTGCAGGTGCAGAAAATATGGCAGCAAAGGGGCTAAGTGCAAAATTTAGATCGCGGGTCTGGGGAGAAATCGCGCGGTCGGATCGCGGGTTTGAAGGAAACAGGCGCGCTCAGGTCGCGGCTGTGTGGTAGACAGCGGTGGTTGGACCGCAGGAAACAGGAAAAAAGGCGCGGTCGAGCCGCAGGAAAAGAAACGACAGACGCGGTCGGGTCGCAGCTAAGAGTTAGAAAAGGCGTGGTCGGGTCGCAGCTAAGAGCTGGAACGATGCGGTCGGGTCGTAGCTAAGATCTGGAAAGACGCGGTCGGGTCACAGGAAAGACCTGGAAAGACGTGGTCGGGTTGCAGGAAAGGGCCTGAAAAACGCGGTCGGGACGCAACTGCGGAGGAAAAAAGTGTGGTTTACGGCGGCCGAAAACGACAGCCGAAAGGACAAAACGGGAAATAAAATAAAAATAAAAACCCAGCGGAGTCGCCAAAACTGTAGCTAGGGTTTTACCCCTAGCTTGTGCGAATGAGCACCTACTAAGGAGAATGGATTCCTTAGTAGCAGTTCAATAATATGTGAAATAAAAGATGCTAAACAGTAATAAAAATTAATCTAAACATGTTCATGAAGCAAAACAGCAAAAAGTAAAGAATGATTTTTTATTGATCTGACCTCCAATGTGGAGGTTGGTGAAGCCTGTCGCGCTGATCCGAGAGGTTGCTCCGAGCTCCAACTGCTCCTTCTCTTTCTCTGATGGTGGAAATGGGCCAAAAGGGGCTCTCACGGTGAAAGTAGCTCAAGGATGAGCTAGGGTTTCAAGAACAATTTTGGCAGAGGCAGGATACTTGTGATTGTGGATAGAAATAAGGGGTCTCCATCACTTATTTATAGTGGTGGAGTGCCGGTTTAGGCTTAGGGTTTCAGCTGTTTAGGGTTTCAACTGTTTAGGGTTTTTTCCTCCTTTTCCTCATTATTTTATATTTTTTCTTCCATTTTGGAGATTTTTGCTTTTTTGGAGGAATTTTGGATATTTTTGGAGAAAAAGAGGGTTTTATGGCCTTTTGGAGGCTTTTTAGATGGTTTTATGGGTTTTTGATGGAAATATGGTAGGAAAATGGACAAATGAGACATGTAATGGGGTAGATGAGGTAGTGAACCCTTTTTGGGTGTTAACATCTACGTATAAAACTCTTAGACTATTATGTGCAGAATGCAAGATTAAGAAAGAAGACAAACAATGTATTTATCATATTCTTTCCAAACTTGGACCTGCATATTCTGTTTTTGTATCTACATTCTACTCCATGAAAGAATCCTTGACTGCAGCCAGCTATCAAGAGCCTAGTCTTGAATCCTTTTGTGATTCCTTAATTCGAGAGAAAGATAAGCTCATTCATCTTGGAATAATTAACAATGCAGATACATCTGGAAAAGCCTTATTGTCCCAACAGAAAGTAAAGTCCAAGCCTCCCAATAAACAAAATTTTCATAATAATAAGAAAAACAAAAAGGGTCCCAAACCCTCTCAGTCAGCTCCTTATTTAAAAAATGAGAAAGGATCCAAGCAAGAAGGAAAGAAGACTGAGCGTCATTGCAATTTTTGTGGGAAAGTTAATCATGATGAATCTAAGTGTTTTAAGAAGATGGCAGCCTTGGAAGCAGCAATGAAGAAGCACCACATCAGCCTAGATTCATATTCAGAATCTACCTCTCATGGACATGCACTTTGTGCTTATGGTTACTCTTATACTACATCTTCTTCTTCTACTTCAATTGAAAGGCTCATTGATTCTGGAGCATCTTATCATATGGCTAAGGACAAAGCCATCTTTTCTACTATGCATGAATGTAACACCAAACAAATATTTGTTGGTGATGATAGATCTCTAAGTGTTGTAGGATGTGGAAGAGTTCCAGTAGAAAATAGTCATTTCAGTGATGTACTATGTGTTCCAAAAATTTCCTGCAATTTGTTATTAGTCTATCAAATTACTCATTCAAGTGAAGGTAAAACTGTGACGTTTACACCTCACTAAGTTGTAATCAAGGATTTTAAAAATCATCAAAATATCATCGCTACTGGAACTGTTGATGATATTACCATGTTGTACAAATTTAACAAATTTGGGTCATCACCTTTTTCTTCAGTTTTTGTTGCTCATAGTGATAACTTGAGCAAACTTTGGCATGAGCGATTTGGTCACTTAAATTATCGCTCATTGCAACAACTATGTAAAGAGAATATGGTGACTGGTCTTCCACTGGTATCTTGCAAGGATGGTGTTTGTTCTGGTTGTGTACTTGAAAAACATCATCGGGACAGTTTTGAAAAACGTGCCTCTTGGCACGCCTCGGTTCCCTTGGAGCTTGTGCATAGTGACTTGTGTGGCCCTCTTCCATCTGCTTCCTTTTCTAGTTTCAAATATTTCTTAACGTTCATTGATGACTACTCCAGACGCACTTGGGTTTACTTCCTAAAACTTAAGAGAAAAGTATTTAACATGTTCTTGGCCTATAAGGCCCTTGTTGAAAAACAATCTGGTCATCAAATTATTAAGTTAAGATCTGACAATGGAGGAGAATATGTTAACAACAAGTACACTTCTTTTTGCACTAAAAAAGGAATCCAACAATAGCACACTATTCCATATACACCATAACAAAATGGCGTAGCTGAATGGAAGAACCGCACTTTAAAAGAAATGGCTAATTGTATGATCCAATCTAAGGGACTAAGTCTTCAATATTAGGCCGAGGCCATAAATTGTGCAAATTACATAGTTAATCACACACCCACTAAAGTTTTACAGGGTATAACACCAAAAGAACCATGGATTAAAATTAAACCAGATGTAAGTCACTTTCGTGTGTTTGGTTGTGAAGCATGGGCTCACATTCCGGATGAAAAACGGAAAGCATTGCAGCCTAAAAGTGAAAAGTGCATATTTGTTGGATATTCTGAAGATGTAAAAGGTTATAGACTTCTTCAGCCACATTCTCATGGTATAATCATTATATGAGATGTTAAATTTGAGGAAAATCTCTTGGCCCACAAGCCTAACTTGGCAGGTGTACCATCTTTGGCCCGCGAGCCTGATTCAACGATTGTGCCTTCTTCTTCTTCCTCTTCTAGCTTCCTTGACAGGTTTCCAACTCTAGTTTCTGATGATGACAGTGAGGATGCAAATCCACCTCCTCCTGCTCATGTTCCTCCAATTGCACCAGCACCAATACTTCCTCGATGGGTCCTTTCAACATGTGAAGTAGCTGGTGATCTTGCCGGTGATCCTAGAGATCAACGTTGAACACGTTCTCAGTTTCAGTGAGGCTCTTCTCTTTTGGCTCAAGTTTCTAAGAATCATGATCCAGAAACTTTTACAGAAGCTTCAAGAAATACAGATTGGGATGCAACTATGGATGAAGAATATCATTCCTTAATGGCGAATGATACTTGGGATCTTGTTCCTCTTCCAAAAGGAAGAAAACTTGTCATATGTAAATGGGTCTACAGAACTAAGTATGCATAAGATGGAAGTGTTGAAAGACTTAAGGAAAGGTTAGTTACCAAAGGTTTTTCCCAAGTTGAAGGGATTGACTACAATGAAACCTTTGCCTCCGTAGGAAAAATGAACTCCATCTGCCTTGTTCTTTCCCTTGCAGCCTTACATAACTGGGAAGTCCATCAAATGGATGTCAAGTTTTCTTTCTTACATGGTGATTTACATGAGGAAATTTACATGAAAAAACCTCTTGGATATGTTCAGAATAACTCTAGCCTTGTTTCTCTCCTTAAGAAATCCTTATATGGCCTTAAGCAAGCTCTTAGAGCTCAGTATGCCAAAATGGACAGCTTTCTCCTTGACACTGGTTTTTCTAGATGCCATTCTGACCCTAATGTCTATACCAAGAAAGTAGGAAACAATATCATCATACTTGTTCTTTATGTTGATGATCTTATCCTTACTGGTAGTGACCCTAAACTTATAACCCATGTGAAATCCAGTCTTAAGCAAAATTTTGAAATGTCAGACTGAGGACATTTGCATTATTTTCTTAGTCTCCAAGTCTTGCAAACCAAAGAAGGAATCTTTCTTTCCCAGTCTAAGTATGCTTGTGACCTTCTTCGTTGCTTCCACATGGAAGATTGTAAACCAGCCCCTTCTCCCTTCCAGTTTGGAGTCAAACTTTCTGCCACTTGTGCTTCCCCTGAAGTATATGGCACCTTGTATCGTCAGCTTGTTGGTAGTCTTTTATACTTGACTCATTCCCATCCTAACCTTTCCTTTGTCATTGGTCGTGTTCCCTGTTATATGCAAACTCCTGATGAAAGTCACTAGAAAGCAGCAAAACGAATACTTCGATATATTCGAGGTGCAATTCAGTTTGGGATTCATTACAGTACAGGGGGGGAACCTCTATTGGTTGGTTTCACTGATTCAGATTGGGCCGGTGATCCTGATGATTGAAAGTCTACTGTAGGTTATGTTTTCAGTTTTGGATCTGGACCTGTCACTTGGGCTTGTAAGAAACAACAAGCTCTCTCTCTTTCTTCAGTAGAAGCAGAATATCGAGCCACAGTTAATGCTAGTCAGGAAGCTTTATGGCTTCGATAGATCCTTTCAGAGTTTGGATTCGAGCAGCAGCAGCCTACTCCAATTTGGTGTGACAATCAAAGTGCCATCAAGCTTGCCAAAGATCCAGTTCTACATCAGCGCAACAAACACATTGAGCTACACATGCACTTCATTAGAAATCTTGTTCATGATTGTGTTATTGAAGTGCTCTGTTGCCCTACAGATGATCAAGTTGCAGACATCTTCACCAAGTCTCTTACAGAAGTGAAGTTTTCTAAACTTCGGTCTATGTTAGGAGTTCATGAATGTGTCCTTAAGGGGGGATAGGCTCTAATTCCTCCTTCCTTCTCCTAATAGTGTCACTTTTGTAAATCCTTCAATCCTATCCCAAGTTGTTCTTAAGGGGGGATTTCAGGATATTTAGACACTTAGGAGTTAGTTAAGATCAACTTGTGTAATATATCCATTAGGTAAAAGTGTGTTTCTTTAGTATGCATTAGTATGCATTTGTAAATATTCTAATCCAACGGTCACGATATATTCTAGACATAGAGTGATCCGACGGTTCAACTTCTCTTAGATCATACCTACCATTGATCCATGGCTTAACACCCGATTGGTCTATGATCTATATTTAAAGAGCATAGAGGGTCCTTGGCTAGTTGATCGATTATGAAAATCTCATGCAACTTTCTTTCTTTTGCATAATAAATTGCTCCAAGTAGCTATTTGGCTAGGGCCATGGACTGTTTCCCTCTTGAGGGTTTTAACCACGTGACAAACATCGGTGTGTTGATCTGTGATCTATTTGTGTGAAGCAGTTTCTCAAGGTGTTTGGTATTTTGGTAGTACCCTATGTACCCTAACAATGGTGCATGTCATCCTATGGGTATTCTGGGGTGGTTAGAGCTTCAAGTATCTCCTCATTGTTGTTGAAGCAATGAAGTGACAGGTTTGATGGACCATCGTTGGAGATGGGGATGAGCTAGTTGGTGGCACTGGACATCATGTAGATGGACATGGTGTCTGAATAAGGTGGTGGTGGGTGAACTTCTTCGATCAAGGTGATCTCAAACTTAAGGGAATGGTGACAGAGGTTAGCCAGAGCCATTCGAAATTCAGGCAGATCTTAGCAATGGTGGGAGTAATGTCCATACAGGCCGTAGAGGGTGCAAGCATGGTTTTTCCTCAATTCCGTAGAGGGTGCAAGCATGGGGGTTCAACCACAGGGATAGTTTTGTTCATATCCATGGCATCCAGATGCGCACAGATCACTGGGATTTCAGTGAAATTCTAAGTTGGATGGCCATGTTGTTCACAGATGGCACAAGGTGGGACTTGTCATGGTTTTTCCATGGCTTTGGTGTTCTTTCCCCTATCCCTTTTGGGTTGGGGTGGTGCAGGTGCGAGTGCAGCAGTTGGCTTATGCGGACCGGGTGGAGGGTGAGACTCAACCACAATAGGTTGCACCAGAGTTAACTGTTAGAATAATCAAACCCATAGTATTACCCACTTAGACATTAATTCATTTATTTTTGTCTTATTTGCCTAGTTCATGAGTCCCACCATGTTCAAATTGCTAATTGCCTATCCATAGAGGTCAAAATTTCCATCTTTGACTCATGTAGCGATTGGGAAAGCCTTAGGAATCAAATATGCTTTATTCCTGGCCTCCTAGGTTCCCTTCTGCTTTTTCTGCTTTGTTGACTGCTTTTTCAGTTTTGAAAGCACATAAGGAAAGCAAGACTAGGAGAGGTGAACTTGTTTTATTCCCCTTTCATCCTCCACTCTTTCCTCCATGCAAAAGCATGTATGAGATGCCATTCCACCACTCATTAGCTTGCCCATGCACCCTTGCCAATTCATGAGCCTCATGACAGATTTGGGATCAGCTTTTTACACCTATGGGGGATTTGCCTATTTTGGGTAAGCCTGCCTTATGCTAGATTTGGATGCTTCCTCATGCATTCGATTTCTTCATGTATTATATTTATTCAGTAGCCTATGATATTACAGGTTTGGCTATTGTACACTGAGTTAATATAATTTTGTGTTACAGCTCCATTTTCAGTCTCCATTGTTGACAATTTTGCATGATCAATTGTAATTTGTTGTGAGTGAAATTAATCTATTGCTGGTCAGAATTTCTACATGGTATCAGAGCCATTGTAGGTTGTTACTCTCCTTCAAAAATTGTTTTGTAGGTTCTACATCAAGACTGGGAGCCTTCTACTGAGAGCCGGGACAGATTTTCTAAAGCTATGGATTCACAAAAAACTATCCTCACTCCCTTCAACTATTTTGAATGGAAAGCAGAGATGGAGATATTGTTGAGAGAGAAAGGCCTCTACAGGGTGACTATGGCTACAGAAGTAGAGCCCAATGCTGCTGCAGAGAAGATCAAATGGAAAAATCGGAGAGATGAGGCATATGGCCTCCTATGTCTTAGTATTTCCCGAGACCTCCTTTTCCATATCGATGGATTAACTTCACCGGATCAAGTATGGGAGAAAATTTCTGAACTCTTCGGAAAGACAGATGAGATGAGGGAACACCAGATCGAAAATGAGCTAATTTCCCTGAGTCCCAGTAATTTTGAATCCCTGCAGCTATATTTCTCCAAGTTCAAAGCACTAGTTTTGCAATTGAAACAGTGTGGTATTGAAAAGAAAGATGATCAGCTCGTATTGGCCATCCTCTCGAAGCTAGGACCTGAGTACTTAGTCTTTGTTTCGACCTTCTATGCCACAAAACTCACAGCTCGAACCTGGAAGATGCCTAGCCTTGCAGATTTCATGGAATCTCTCACACAAGAACAAGACAAGTTGGTGATGATGGGCACCATCAAACCATCCAAAGATCAAGATTTGATTGGTGGAGATTCGAAGGTGGATTCAAAAAGCAAGAAGAAAGCTAAAAATCCACCTAAGAAAGGAAGAGACAAGAAGCAGTCTCCAGAGGATCAACAAGGTCCCAAGAAAAATACCCAGAAGAAGAAAAACAAAGGTGAAATGAACAAGTGCTCATACTGTTCGAAAGGCAATCACACTGAAAGCTCTTGTATGAAAGAGCAGATTGATATGCTGACCAATCTCCTGGAGAAGAATGGCATCTCCCTTCCAGAAAGCTCAAAGAAGAGAGAAGGAGGATCAAGTTCCGATGACAGAGAGAGAGTTCATGCTCTAGTTGCTGGCACATCAAGCTCACCCAGTTTGATCATAGATTCTGGAGCTTCAAGGCACATTGGTTTCGACTAAGGAGGCCTTCTCCTCACTGGATATGTCAAAAGGACCATCTATTGTACTGGGAGATGAATCTCTCACTAAAAGTAAAGGAAAAGGAAGGATAGATCTTGATCATGGTAACTTCAACAATGTGCTGTATGTCCCTGGTCTCGCCTCCAACCTTCTATCAGTGTACCAGATGACCCACACTGGGTCTCCTAAGAAAGTCACATTCTCACCAGATGAAGTTGAGATCACAGAAATCTCAAGTGGAAGAATCATTGCAAAAGGAGTAGCGAATCATGCTCAAAAGGTATACATGTTTTCACACTTCCTGCCTTACTCAAACCCCTCTGCTCTTCTTATCCATGCTAATGAATCTAGCAAGCTATGGCATGAAAGATTTGGCCATTTAAATTACAAGTATTTGTCTAATATTAGTGAGAAAGATATGGTCATAGGGTTTCCCAAGATAAAATTTTCCAAAGGAGTATGCCAAGGCTGTATCCTAGGAAAACACCCAGAGCACAAATTTGAGAAATACAGCCATCAGAGAACCTCTGCACCCCTCGAGATGATTCACAGTGATCTTGCTGGCCCATTCCCTCATATTTCCATGAGTCGGGCCAAATATGCTTTGACCTTTATTGATGATTTTTTCAGGTATTGTTGGGTTCACTTCATGAAACACAAGTCATAAGTTTTTGGCCTATTCAAAGTCTTCAAGGCTTTGGTTGAAAACCTGTGTGGAAGAAAAATCAAGGTACTCAGGTCTGACAATGGTGGTGAGTATGTCAAGACTGATTTTATTAACTATTGTGCAGATGCAGGTATTCAGATGCAGCATTCTATCCCCTACACACCACAACAAAATGGTGTTGCAGAGAGGAAGAACAGATCACTGAAGGAGATGGCAACATGCATGATGGAGGCCAAAAATTTGCCACCAAATTACTGGGCCAAAGCTATCAACTGTGTAGCCTATATTCAGAATAGGGTGCCTCACAAACAGTTTGATGGCATGAATCCCTTCGAAGCATGGAGTGGGCACAAGCCAGATGTGACCCATTTCAGGATTTTTGGCTCAAAGGCATGGGCTAGAATCCCGACAGAGAAGAGGAAGGCTTTGCATCCCCAAAGCCAAGAGTGTCTTTTTGTGGGATACTCTAAAGATTCAAAAGGGTACAAGTTGATAAACTTGAGCACAAACAAAGCCTTCATTGAAAGGTGTGTTCAGTTTCAAGAAGAACCCCTTGTAGAAGTGGAAATTGGTGAAGCCTCTTCACCACCTGAACCTCAAGAAGTAAGTAAAGAGTTTGTTGAACATGCTGATTCTGATTTTTATGATGGAGATGAGTTTATTTCAGACCCAAACATCCCCACAAGGCATAAATGGGAAGCCAAGACACTACATGCAGCAGGACAGTTAGCTGGTGATCCCAATGACCCAAGGAGGACTAGATCTCAATTTGAGAGTGGTCTGTGCATGAAGGATCCTGAGTTTGCTGAAAAATGCTATTTGATGGTGGATTCTGATCCTCAAACATATGAATAAGCAGCAGGATATCCAAGATGGCAAGCTTCCATGAATGAGGAGTTCAACTCACTACAGAAGAGCAACACTTGGGAGCTAGTGGATCTTCCTCCAGGGAGAAAACTAGTACAGTGTAAGTGGGTCTATAAGACCAAATTTGCTGCTGATGGTTCACCACTGAAGTACAAGGATATATTGGTAGCTAAAGGCTACTCATAGGTTCATGGAATTGATTACAATGAAAATTTTTCCCCAGTGGCAAAGATGGATTCAATCAGGCTAGCTCTAGCCATTGCAGCATCAAGGAAATGGGAGGTACATCATATGGATGTAAAATGTGCCTTTTTGAATGGTGATCTCACTGAGGATATATATATGCAGCAGCCCCAAGGTTTTTCTACTGACCATTCTCTTGTGTGTAGGTTGAGAAAGTCATTGTATGGGCTAAAGCAAGCCCCCACGGCTTGGTATGCCAAGATAGATAGCTTCTTGCTATCTCTGAATTTTGTTCGGTGCAAATCAGATTCGAATGTATATCTAAAGGTAATTAATGGTTCATTAATGACCATTGTGTTATATGTTGATGACCTCCTCATTACAGGAAGCTCACAGGCTGAGATTGATTCCCTAAAAGGAGCTATGAACCAAGCCTTCTCCATGACAGATTTGGGGCTCTTAAGTCAATTTCTGGGGCTTGAGATTGCTCAAACCAAAGCTAGAATCAAGGTGCACCAGTCCAAATATGCCTTGGATTTGCTGATCAAATTCAAAATGCAAGATTGCAAAGCAAGCAAAACTCCTTTCCTTTCAGGAGTGAAGCTGGAGGAAGATGATTCTCCACCGATGGTAAACAACACTTTGTATAGACAGTTGATTATATGTTTATTGTATTTGACACATACTCGACCTGATATTTGTTATGCATTCAGTGTTGCTTCTAGATTCATGGATCAGCCCCATGAGATCCATTGGAAAGCAGCCAAGAGGATCCTTAGCTTTGTTCAGGGAACAAGGACACATGGGATTTTCTATAAAGCCAATTCTGACCTTGAGTTAATTGGTTTTACTGACAGTGATTGGGCAGGTGATAGCACAGATAGGAACTCCACTTCAGGTTATGTGTTCATGCTTGCAGAAGGGCCAATCAGCTGGTCAAGCAAGAAATAGAGTGCCATTGCACTCTCATCTACAGAAGCTGAATACAGAGGAGTTGTCAATGCAGCAACTCAGTATTTATGGTTGCAGGGTTTACTTGGAGAGTGTGGTTTTGAACCTGAGTACTCAACTACCATCTACTGTGATAACCAGAGTACCATTCGAATATGCAAAGATCCAGTTCAGAAACAGAGAACCAGACACATTGAGATTCACATGCACTACATCAGAGAGCTTGTGCATGATGGCACCATTCACCTACTCTTCTGTTCATCTTCAGAACAAGTAGCTGATATTTTCACCAAAGAATTTTGTGAGAAGACCTTCAGCAATCTCAAATCACTGCTGGGGATTGCTGATCATGCTGTCAAAGCATGAGTGGAGACAAGATTCTACAATTTTGTTTTACAGTCCATGTTTAAGGGAGGATTTTCCCAAGTTGGTTTTTCCTCTTTCCTTGGTTCATATGGACTTGTAGTATGTAAAGGATGACTAAGCCTTGTTGCTAGGCCCTACATTTTTTATTTATTACTCATAAAGTCAGGCTTAAGGGGGGGTGTTAGAATAATCAAACCCATAGTATTACCCACTTAGACATTAATTCATTTATTTTTGTCTTATTTGCCTAGTTCATGAGTCCCACCATGTTCAAATTGCTAATTGCCTATCCATAGAGGTCAAAATTGCCATCTTTGACTCATGTAGTGCTTGGGAAAGCCTTAGGAATCAAATCTGCTTTATTCCTAGCCTCCTAGGCGCCCTTCTGCTTTTTCTGCTTTGTTGACTGCTTTTTCAGTTTTTAAAGCACATAAGGAAAGCAAGACTAGGTGAGGTGAACCTGTTTTATTCCCCTTTCATCCTCCACTCTTTCCTCCATGAAAAAGCATGTATGAGCTACCATTCCACCACTCATTAGCTTTCCCATGTGCCCTTGCCAATTCATGAGCCTCATGATAGATTTGGAATCAGCTTTTTACACCTATGGGGGATTTGCCTATTTTGGGTAAGCCTGCTTTATGCTAGATTTGGATGCTTCCTCATGCATTCGATTTCTTCATGTATTCTATTTATTCAGCAGCCTATGATATTACAGGGTTGGCTATTGTACACTGAGTTAATATAATTTTGTGTTACAGCTCCATTTTCAGTCTCCATTGTTGACAATTTTGCATGATCAATTGTAATTTGTTGTGAGTGAAATTAATCTATTGCTGGTCAGAATTTCTATATTAACACAACCTGGGGAATTGTTGGTTGAGATGGTGGATCAATATACCACACCAAGATCCCCAACATAAATTTGGGTAGGCATAAAGTGGCCATGACCGGTTTTCTCATGACACCAGGTGGGGGAAAGAGGAAAGGAATTGTATGGACCGGAGATGATCCCACATAAATCCCAACTAGTTGCATGTGGGGGTGAGGTTGTGGTTGCGGCTGCGCATAATGCTGCTGCTGCAGGTGATGTTGCGGCTGCTGTTGGCATTATGGCTACGGACGATGTTGTGGTTGTAGTTGGGGCTGTGGCTGCGGTTGCTGTTTGGGTGTAGCAGTGCTTGATGAGACCATGCACAAGTCTGTAGTTTGATTTTGTGTCGGTGGTGGTGACACCAATGGGAAAGGAGCCATCATGGTGGGATCAATAAACAACCCAAGGCCCACATTCAATAGTGGGGAGGATGGTGTGTTTTCAACCACAATATTGGTTGCCAAGATGGCATTAGCATGTGCGGTCACCCCTTGCGGCTCAATGGTGGTGATGGTAGGGATAACGTTGGAAGGCACTGTTAACCCTTACAGATCATGGTAGGTGAGTTGGTCAACCGTCACAATCTTCCCTTCGTGGGTGAACATCATGAGGTGGAAGATAGTTGACACGATAGCTCGCATGGCATACATGTAACTCCTCCCAAGGAGGAGGTTGTAGTCCAGTTGAGCGTTGATGAATTTGATGTCGATCAAGATTATCTTCTCGGATAACGTGATGGGGACATGGGGGAGGAGTCCTTAGGATTTAATGGGGTGTCCATCATAAGCCCGCAGAGTCATGGAGGATGGTTGCAGAATTGGTGATCCAAGCTTCTGCCAAACCAAGGTAGACATGACGCACATGGATGCCCCCTCATCCACTATGCATCGGTGCACAACCAAGTTCCGGATGGACACCAGGATTTGGAAGGTGATAGAGGAGGGCATGTGCGGCTCTCCATTCTCTATGTCAAATGTGATTAACTTGGATTCGGAGGGGTCTATTGCCCCTAGAGCGGCTAGTAAGGCTTTCTGCTACATTGAGCATGTTTTAAGTACCTCAAGAGTGGACATGGCGGTTGGCGTTTGGGACAAATCATCCACAACGCTATAGCTGACTGGAGCTCTAGCTGTGGCATTATTGGTGATTCTGTGTATGGGGGGGCATGGGAATGGGGGTAACTGGAGAGGTAGGTTGGTTTTGTTAGACGTGGATGCTACTGATGGGTCGGTAGGTTTGGTGGTGGTACCGTACTGATTTTGTCTAGTCTGTAAGTTAACCTCTTCAACGCTCATGACTAGCAGGTGGTGAACACCTGTTTCGGCCATGGGCGATGCCCCCGGAGTGTTAGGATTGGCCTGGGGAGGGGGAGTGGTTGCCACCAATCCTTCGACTGGTAGTGGGTTTTGCAACACCATGGGAGGAGGTCCTTGTGGTGCTTGGTTGGGTTGGGCTTGATTGGGAGCATTGGCGGCCTGTTGGGCCTCATTTTGAATGGCCTTCTTAGTGTGAGCCATGAGGGGACACTCAAATGTGTAATTCCCATAAACATCACAGTGTGTACAAGGTTGGTTTGTGTGCAACGGAGCATTATTTCTTGGTGCATTCTGTCGTGGGGGGTTTTGGGCTGGCCGGTTAGCCGCGGCATTATTGGGAGGGTTTAGCTGTTGACCGCCTCCCTGCAGTTGGTTGTTTCCTTGGTTGCAGGGCCTGTTGTTTTTAGCTTGCCCTTGTTGATTTTTGGGGGCAGGCTAGTTGGGACGGTTTTGTTGTGCGAACACTTGTCCCGACAGAGCAGGTGGAGTGGGGGTGGGGGCTTGAACTTGTTGCACTGGTGGTGCGTAATATATTTGTGGGGGTGGTGGTGCCACAAATGTGGGAATTTTCCCCACATATTGTTGTGTTGGCCAAGCCATGTCCTGAGCATGCTGCGGTGGCACAGGTTATGCATAAGAGGTTGTTGCTCCGGACTGAGACATCATTCTAGCATAGTCTGGAGATTGGTTTTGTTAAGCAACATTAGCAATGTTGTTTGGTTGTGGTGTAACAACAGGTGGTGTCGGTCGAGGCTGTGGTTGCTAGGAGACTGACCCTATGATGCTATCCACTGTGTGGGATGCCCCCGGTGCATCGCGGTAAAAGGTACTTGGATGGGGAGCATCTGGAATGCCAGTGTACAAGTATCCAGATTGGGTATAAATGAGATCAAATTGTTGGGCCTTCAGTATGGCCTCTTCTTCAGATTGGGGATGTTTGGATGTGACATCCTTTGCGATGGGTGGGAGCAAAGTCTTGAGGAACCAATCTAAGAAGATATTGTTGTCAAGTTGGATCTTACACAAGCTATGGCACTGCCGCCACTCATGGATATGATCAGTGATGTGAGTGGTGGTGCTTTGGAGATAGGATAACATGATCTCCACCCCCTCATCATATCTGACAGTGAGTTGAAAATACTGTAGGAACATGAAGGCTAGGGAGTTGAAGTTGGGTTACTTGGCTTGTGGTAGTTCAATGTACCATTTGGCCGCGGCACCTGTAAGGGTGCGTTCGAATAACCTCAACCTTATGGAGTCATCTATGATGCTATTGGATGAGCACCATAGATGGAATTTCATTATATGATTTTGGGGACATTCCCCGACTTTGCCTTCAAAATTTGGGATGTCTAATGACAACTTAGTTGTCCTGGGTGGCTAGAAATCTTGGTGGCAGATGGGATCATTCATTAATCTATCCAAGTCAGGCAAGTTCAGACGAGCCATGAAGGGCAAATTTGACCCCAAGTTGTTGTGGGATGGGGTCGCAATGGGGGTGGGGTTTGCAGGTGCATAATGCATCTGCATGGCTGGGGGTGCTTGTGGTGGCACCATGGCGGATGGACCAATGCCCCCAAGTTTCATGGGTGGGATGGTATGGGTAGCAGGGGAATTTCCCCCATGTATTATAGTAGGGGCAATGTAGGTGGACGGTGCACTGCCCTCCTGTGTGGCCAGAGGGGCAGTGTCTGTGGAGGGGCCACTGCCCCCGTGTGTTACCACTGGGTGAGCTTTGCTAGTCACTATGGATGGTGGAAATTGGATAATGATAGTCTACATGAATATACTTGGACCACTTTCCAAGTTGTGGGTGACAGGTTGTGATGTGGACATGGGTCCACTTGCTAAGGTTAGGCCGGAAAATGGATCCGGGTTTGCACTAGCCGTGGGGCTTGATGGTGTGGTGTGGAGATCTAGTTTAGACTGATATGGGTCTGAATTAGAATCAGAGGCTATGTGGCCCTCTTACAGTGTGGGAGATCACTGAGAGCGGCTTCGATGGTGCCGATCAAGTGTTCCAAATGGTGGTGGTTCACCTATTACGCGTGAGGAAGATCGTGGAGGATCAATTGTGTTGGATTTTGTGTATGAAAATGGGTGGGTATGAGATTTGGACCCCGGTTTCAATGAATTCCTATTGGATGAAGGTGGTCTCTCAGCCACCAAGACTGCCAGAAGACAATGCTTGGCTTATTCCTCATGGGAGTTTCTACTCAATTGGAAGGGGTCATTGCCCGTTTCGCTTTGCAATTCCTCTTAGCAGCTAGCTCCTTTGGGGTTCCTTTGGTACTCCTCACAATGAGTTTCTGGGCAGAGCCCAAGTACTTCCCACAGTTGGAGCAGTCAAGGACTTATGTCCTCAAATACTGTAGAATTGATTGAACTTAGTGTAAATTTGGTAAATTTTAAGGCTTACTTAGCGTCACGAATTGAGTTGGGTTAATTATTTGGTATGGTGTGTTGGCTTGCTTGTTTGTTCTAGTATTTGGTTTGCAATATGGTTTATGAATTCATGGTAGAGTTCATATCATTGTTTTGTATGCAAACATAAACAAAAATTTGTAAGCAAGTATGGTGATTAACCCTGAATTGCTGGCCTAACTAAATGTCTACCTCTTAGTGATATTATTCTTCAACCAAGAGAAGGTGCTAGGCTCTCAACACAATGGGACTAAGCCCATCCGTAGATCCTCAGGTCACCTCCCAAGTTCTAGGTTGGTCAACAGGGAGAACACTTAGCGCCATGAGAAGCCCTCCTTCTCTACCCCCTCTACCTTCCAGGTCACCTAGTTTTAGTGGTTTGGGAAAAATACCATGGAGTGTCTAGATCTATACGAGCTTACCCTTCGTCGTATCCCAGAATACCCCGGAGGGTGATGACTGGGTAGAGGAGGAAGGGGTAAGCAAGATGGTTATTTTAAAGTTACTTTAAGTTAGACTAGTTCATTTTATTAAGCCTTAATGATTGATTTAGCATATACACACTGTTCATGGATTGATTTGCAGAAAATAAAAACTGGAATTGAAAGAGACCTATAATGGTGGATAGAGGTGGCTGGGATACACTAACAGTCCTTTGAAACTAAAAATTACTGTTAATTAAAATTAAATACAACTTCTGTGTGACAGGACACACATTTCTGACCAAATCCAGCGAGGGGGCTGCGATATTTTTCCAGAAATGAGTGAGGGGGTCGCACAGAATGTGAAAACAACCACAACCTGAGCTTCTGGGCTGAAGTTTCACTTGTCTGAGGATTAAGTGTGCCTTGGCCACACTTGTTGGCCAATTAAGAGTGCCCCAGTCTCACCTTTTACCTCAATAAGAGTGCCTTGCTCCGGAAAGGGGTTTTTGGTGATGCAGGGTCAGATCTAGTCAACAGTAACTGGTACTGGGGTCAGTCTGACTCGGCTTGGTTAGAAAAGGCTTCGACATTGACTAAGACAGGAAATAAATTAGATTTAAACAGATCTAACATAAGATTTCTGGAAACTAGGGTAAAATTGAAAAAACTTGAAAACTTGAAATTTTTGGCCCAGGGATCCTGTGGGATCGACCCAGCGGATTTACCAAAGATATAGTGAGAATTTCTCCTCACTACAGGGGCAAGAATGGCTCCCTTATGCCTATATGGCACAAGGGTAGGTTCCTACTCTTAGAAAACAGGAAAAAATGGAATTAAAAATAGCATGAACAGAGCAGCGAATTAAACTAAGCTAATCTAAACAAGAATAAGAAAATGGGAACTATTGTAAACTATATCTAAGAGCTAATGGAAGAAAATAAAGAAGGATATGAAGCCCTTGTGAACCCCTATGCAGAAAATGGGTTAGGGTTCTGCCTCCTTGAAACCTGCAAACATCCTAAGCTACTACAATGGCAAACCTACAAACAATGCCAATGAAAAACCTGCAAATGAAAATATCAGTTAGAAAGAAAAACAAGTAAATAAACATGAAAAGAAATTATACCTCACTTAGGTGGAAATGGGCCACCATGCCCTAGCTCATGGGAGCACCTCTCTCTTGGTTGGGAAGCAATGGCTTGATGGGATGGAGATGGAGGAGAGGGAGAGTGGGTGGTTTGAGAGGCAAAGGTCTCAAAGCATCCATGGGAAGCATAACAATAGGCAAGTGAGGAGTGTTTTGAGAGTGACCCCCCACCCTCCTTTTATAGTTTTTCCAAGGGATTTTAGGGTTTTCAGCCCTTAGTCAGGGATTTAGCCCCTTTTTCCCTAACTTATCCACTTTTAGGGTTTTATCCCCATTTTGAGGGCTTTAGCTCCTAGGGGGCTATTTTGGGCTCTTTTTTGGGTTTTTTAGCCCTTTTCTTCATACTTGGGCTCTTTTGGAGGTGTGGGGGTCAAATGGAAGGTATTATGGAGTGAAATGAGTGTTGTGAGATGGCATCCTTGAGTGGTGTAGGCCATTGAGAGCTATGTGGAGGATTTTTTGGTTAACACCCAGTATTGGGTTGTTGTCCTTCATTTTTATGGTTTTTGTTTTGGTTTATTACCCTTACTTTTCGCGAGGTGACTACAGGTTTAAGCTGTGACTTGTAAGCTCCTCTCATAGTTGTAATGTACTTACATTTTTGTAATATGATGTATATGCTTGTTCATACTCCATAGCTGAATATGGGTGCTTGGCTCCTCGCTGAGGTTTTGTACTCTGTTAAAGTTTTTAGCTTACATTCAGTCTTCAGACTTGTTGATATAATGTAAATATTTTTAATACTGTCTATCTGTAAGTTAAATTTGTTCTCCTTTATGTTTTTGTATTTTATCTCTGTGTAATGAATTTAATTTGTTCTTTTAATGGTTATATAAAAATAACTAAGCTTATTGTTTATCCTAGGTTACTATTGTAATGGATTTGCATATAAAAGAATACTGGTAGTTTTCTGCTCAGAAATATGAGCTAGGGTTTTTACCCTATTTAACCTTTAAGATGATAATTTATGTATTGATATTTAATTATTTTTTATTACTGTCAAAAGAATTTTAAGATTATTTTAATGGCTCGAGGAATTCCAGGTTAGGGTTTATGAAAATAATCTTTGTTCTTTCCTTAAACATTTCTCCAGTTTGTAAAAAGAATTTCTTTTTGATTTATAAATGATAATATTTATGTTAATAATATTATTTGTATATAATACAACACTTAAGCTTTTATTTGTGCATACACTTATTTAAATAATACTGTGACTATTTTGTAACAGTTTATTTGCTTATGCTTGTACATAAAATCCAACAACTAGATTATGACTTGGTTGTTTTTATTAAAACAAGGGTATTATTAAACTAGGGTTCGACCCTACAGTTCTCTTTTGCAGAAAGATAAACCTGTTAGTATTTACAGTATAGTTCTGATATAGATATGTAATGTTAATTTATTAAGTTCTTATTGTTTTTCTAAATTGTTATCTAGGGTTTTAGTAGGATTACTCGTAAACATTACTTTAGTAATGAGTCAGTTTTCTTTTAAATAAAAGAATGATTCTTTTCCAAAAACCCTTTCGGTTTATAGTAACTAATTATCTTAGTTAACAATATAATTAATTAAACTAAGTATTTATATTTTCTATCTTAATACAACAATTATTTTTCATATCACTATCCTGAGTTAGTAGTATTTGTTAGTTTTTAAACTATTATTAATTCTAGTAAACTAGATATGGTATATGATACCTTTGTTTGAACTAAAAGTAAACAAGTAGTTTAGCTTTATTTCTTCTACTGCATAGCAACAGTTAATAAGTATGATACAAGGAAAATAAACATGTGACATAGCACAGATTGACATCCTGCATAATTTAAATTCGATAAAAGAATAAGATACTGTGTATAGCATAATCTATTTCCTATTAGAGTATTTATAACGAAGATCCCTCTACCTGTGATCAGTTATTTCTATTTCTTTTTCTAATGTACTTACATAATCTAGTTAACAAGAACATATAAGAGTAGGTTATTGTTCTTTGCTGATATTAGTCTTCATACATAAATAAGTTACGCTGATATAATGAAATGCATGATACATCTACTCATTTCAGATTCCTATCATATCTTTATCTATTTTAAACACACTACTTGTGCTAGAGTATGGTCTGGTTTATTCCAGACGAGGAAAAACATAGGTAGGATTATTTCATCCAATTAAAGATTCAATATTTAAATAACTAAAATATTACAAGCTCTAACAGTTCACTACAAAATATGTAAATCATTCATTATTCATTCATTCTCAAATATAAAATTTTAACATAGCAAATAAAAGACTGTAGAACCTATTTAAAAGATGGATGACAACAGCGTTGGGAGGTCATTCCTCCCTACCAACTCCTAGAGATTTCTCAAACAACGTCTTCTCAGGACCCCCAAGCCTGTTCCTGGTCTCCTTGGCTGAGAACTGGTGGAGCAAGCAACAAAATACTAGTCCAATGACTTAGTACTAACTCTACACTCAGCAGCAATATCCTTCAGCTGAATAGCTGTACTAGATCACTTTCTGCAGTTTACCCCTCAAACACATTCCACAAATTCCCTTCTCAATGAAATCCTTTGAAGTACATTCACCTGAATGGTTCTCTTCTTGGAATAATGAGCAGCCTCAGCTCTCTTAAATGGGATTTTTTATTAAGAATTCCTAGGTATTTTTTGGGTTAGTTGTCATTGATTGAGCTACCTCCTATGATCCCACTTTCTTGGGGAATCATGACCCCAAATGTAGGGAGGTTGCCATTTGCAACATTGGAAGTGTTTGAGGATGCTGCCACTCATGTATTTGCTCTCCACCCAGTCTCCTCCACCAACTTGACCAGTAAACACTATTTTAACAACTCTCCCAAGCTATTGTCTCCACTTTTATTTATTTATAATTAAAATATTCAGAATTACATTAACACCCTTGACTCCGCTGAGTCATTATTTACAACTTAGCATAAAATTTAACATATTGCCTTGGAATAAAATCAAATAAGATAATATTATTTTGCAAAATTGGGGCATGTGACACCCCTGGAGTACCTTTTGCACAGTTGCACGATCTTTTCAAAGGACTCCTTGGAGATATACCCCTTTCCTAACAGGTTTAACATGTCTATGCAATCATGCCTAATCCCCTGAAGTAGGATTAGTTTGAGCACATATAACCCCATATTAGTCTGTCCAGCTCTCTGCACATTATATAAAATCCTTTCGACAAAATCTTCCAAACTTTCATCATCCTTCTGTGCTATTTTAAATAGTTCTTCTCTCTTATCCTTGGTATTGCAATACTGCTGATATTTCTCCAGGAACACCTGTTTCATCCTATCCCAGTTAGTGACGGTTCTGCCTCTTAGGCTCATAGACCAACGTAATGCATTGTCCTTCAGAGTGGCAGGTAATATTTTCAGCTTCTATGCGTTGGTGGTGTGGTCATAGCTGCGACAGAGGATATCAAATTCGAAAAGAAATTCTTTTGGATCCTTTGCCGCTTTTCCATAAAAGTGAGGCAACACTGATGGCGCTATATTTTTCATGGCGGCTATCCCTTCTAGTTGTTGAATTGGGAACTGAAGTGCAGCCACCATCCCTTTAGGCAGGGAATTACCCTCATGATGATGATTTTCTCCCATTGCCTGTTCCTCTTCAGGCTCATGTCTGTTACTCATATTTTCTTCTATTTTATCCTCTTTGTTCTTCCACTGATCGACGAACTTATGATGGAACTGCGTCCACTCCTCTTCAGTAAAAACCTTCCCGTTAGTGTGATAGATCAGATCTTGATCAACCGATCCTGTAATACTAACTTTGTCTTCCTCTGCAAGGGTATCCGAGGGTGTTGCAGCTCCTTGTGTGCTATCCACTGTAGAGACTGACGCTGCCATTCTAGGGGTGACAGGGCTTCTTCTGATGGTTGTTTCCTAATAGCGAGCCCCGGTAGAAGAATTGGTTCTATCAACCAGGTCATCAATGAATGTTCTTTTCGCCAATGCTGGACTTTGTCCACCGCCTCGACCACCTACAACGTTAGTGTTATGTGGGGTTCTGGGATTTATAAGATGGTCACACTATACCCTTCTTGTATTCATGCAACCCAAAACATGCAAACAAAAAAAAAACTGAATAAGAATGAATAAAGACAATTACTGGATGCAACTACAATAGTGTCTAATACTTATCCTCCCTAGAAACAGTGCTAAAATGTTGGGCACCCTATGTGCAAGTTAATTAAAGCTAACATACAGAGTGTTCAATATAAATTTTCAACCCAGGGAAGTCTCTTATTTCAAGGATAATATGCACTATATATGCTTTAAACACTAAGTAGCTGATGCTGTAAGTAAATGATCCTACTTTCCTGTTCAACCACACTCTTCCGATAATCTACTTAATCTAATCTACTTTCTCAAGAATGCAATCACAAGTACCTCCTACGATTCTTAATTTAGGATTGAAAGATTCACTAAATAACATCTAGATTACTTTTGCAGAAAGTAAAATCCCTGATTACCAAACCATCTAAAGATCCATCCAACTATCTTGATTTAGTTATTCTAGAAATCCAAATTACATGAATTGAATTCAGCTACTCTAGAAATTCAAAGTACAGGAATTGAATTCAACTATTCTAGAAATTCAAAGTATAGGAATGAAATTCTGCAATTATAAATGAAAAGGAACAAACTACAAAGATCTAAAGAAAACAGTAATTGAAAGAACTAGGGATGAATAAGGCTGTCACAGCTATCACACAGTTGCATAAAAGACAGTTAACCTATATAGTCGACTGACACACCACACCACTACATTTCTACAGGAGATGCAATAGCTGATTATTCAAATGACACACTATAAATCGATAATTGTTGCAACTTACTATAAATAAAGGAAATTATCACAAAATCACACAACATAATAAATACAATACCTAATTAACTCAACAATCTTTGTGGGAAGGCGGGCCTAGCCTTCACACAGAGATACTGGAAGTAACACACGTTAAAACAATGATATCTAAAGAGTCAAACTCCTTGTATTAAAAAGTGGTAGATGAACATGCAAACTTACTCACAGCTGATACAATAATTTGGTTAAAAGTTCAACCCCTAGCTCAGAATGGTTCCCCATATTTATGCAATTACAGTCATAACCTCTTCCTACTATTATCGGGTAGCCATGAAAATCTCTAATCTTTAGGCTACCCTAATTACAATAAACTGTTACAATCATGGAAAGATGAGAGAAGAAGATATAGGGAAGTTGTTATTCAAGCCAGAAATAATGATCATGATTGATTGAGAAGATATTCCGTGGATTATAGCTACTTTTGAGCAGTGGCGCACTGTTGCCTCTGTCGCAATCTATTGCAGCTACCCTTGTATAGCTCACATGGAATCACTACTACATTTCGATCCAAAATCCGACGGTTACTTCCGACGGTGCGTGGATTTTTTTTTTTAAACCTACCAAAAACCAGAAAGTTAAATTTTTTTTTTTTTAATTTTGGCCATAAGTGTCGCTTAAGCGACGTCTAGCCTCATAAGCGTCGCTTAAGTGACGGCGCATCAAAAAAATCATTTATTAAACATTTAACCAAAGCTCCAATTCTTTGTTTATGCGTCGCTTAAGCGACGTCACATAAAAAAAAGGATCATTCCTTAAACATTTCACCTTCACTAAACCTTCATTTCATCGTTGGAATGTTTGAGCTGGATTTTATTCGTGAACAAGAGAACTGTGGTTCGATTCGCATCGATTCTGATATAGTTTTTAGGGTGGGTTGGATTGTATGCATGCTGGTAAGCCTGTGGAGGGGCAGATCCACCCATGCCTTTCCTCCGTTTCCATCTCTTCTTAAAGATTTATCTTCAATCTTGTGTTATGTATTTGCGATTTAACCAAATTGGACTGAAACTCTGAAATTCAAGCGTCGGTAGGGGATTTTGGCCATTTAATTGTGGTTTGTAACACTCAAGCTACATATATTTTGATCGATCGAGCTTCTTCCGAAAGGGCGATAGAGGCCCATGGCCGCCTCTGGTAAGCGATTTATACTTACTCTTCTTCTCTATTTCACCCACTTTTTTGTTTTCTTCCTTCCTGGTTGCTGCTACTATTTAAATCCATGAATTGAGAGCCATTATCATCTTTTTCTTTTAGCTCTTTTCTCCAGGGTTTTCTTGGATTAAGATTTTACAGTGTTCGTTGATATGCCGGGCTCCCTTCATAAATTTGCAATTACTATGCTAATATTCAATATTGTTTTTGGCAAAAGCTCTACAATTCGATTTTTGGGCTGTAATGATTAGTGGCTGACACTGGTGTGGATATTGCTACTACTTTATGTATTTTTTTGTTTCTGAAATTTGGGCAAAAAGCATTTTGGCGTAATCATGGAAAAAAATGAGAAAATTCAAATGAGTCTTATCCTTAACACCCTAAACACGAAAGGAAGTTGGCCCTAACTTTATCTTTTCATCTGGGCCTTCTCCATTTAGGCCTTCTTTAACTGGACCCACAAGTACTGTGGTCGAGTCATCTGGAGTAGCAAAAATATGAGAGAATTCTGATACTGAAAGAAATGTGCCACTTGCTAACAGAAGCACTGTTGGTCGACCTATGCCAGCAAGACCTTGGGAGCAGGGTAGCTATGGAATTAACTATGGAGGTAAATGTGTTGCATTATATCCTGTTTAACTAATGTACTCATAATTTTTTGAGTTTATTTCAGTAAGTTAAAACTTAACACTAGTCATGTTAGCATTAGTATCCACTATCAGTACAAGCTAGCAGTATTGTTGCATATTGTTTTTTAAATTGTATTTGTGTTATTATGACATTCCACATTTGACAACCTTGTATTCTGCTGAATTCAGGGTATGGTTCTATGACAAATTATAATTCAGGTTATGCTTCTATGACAAATTACAATTTAGGCTATCAAATTTCCCTAACTTTAGGAGGGCCTAGCTAGTTTGTGTGCTCTGAATCAATTGGTTGTCCTTTCTTCATGTTCATCTTCGACTCTCCAAGTATTGTGCCAATATGCAGGTTTCATCAATGGTCTTGGGCCTGTCCTGAAGAGCATTACTTGCCACCTTATGTGATTGTGGAGTCCACCCCAATACTTGATGATTACATTTGGATGCTTGGAGGTATTTCCATTTGAATGGCTTGTTCTCCCACCTTGTGTGACTGGAGTCGACCCAGATACTTGATGACTGCATTTGGATTCTTGGAGATATTTCCAATTGAATGTCTTTTTCTCTGAAATTTGTACTGTTGTCTTGTACACTTTAGCCCCTTTTTTGACCAGCATTACTGCCTTGAATTCTCTGTTTCTCTTCATACCCAAGGTGTAAAAGTGAGACTCAATGAGATATTAAAACATTATCCCACTTAATTCACTTGTGGATCACCCTCCAGTCTAAGTGTCTCTGTAGCATTCCCACCAGGTTTGGTCATGGTCCATTAGCTTTAGTAAAGCAAATGCTATATTATGCTTCTCTTATATTATGCACACTAAAATAAATTTGTAACTGTTGTAGTGAATGATTTAATTTCATTGCATTGACCTCAGGTCATAGGGCTTGATGTTCACTCTGGTATTTCATTGAACAGAGGTGGGAAGATGTGTTATTGGAGCTTGGTCTTTCTTTCGCTGGCTCTTTATTTTTTGGTTTTCCATGGCACCTAGAGCCCTGATTAACATTGACATGCCCATGGAAGAGTCCAAACTTGCTCTATAAGGATGCCATCAACACTGCCATCCTCCTCAAAATCTTGAAGACTTATGCTTCTAGTCTTGTAAATCTTCCCTCCGAGTCATCCTTTGGGATACTACTCTTGGGTAGGCCTTGGGGCTGCAAGACTAGAAGTGCTCACTAAGAGCAAATATACAAGAGTGCTATTTCTTGCTCCAAGTCCTATAAGTGCTCACTAAGAGTTCTGTCTATTTGAACTGCCATGGGTAGGACTTGGGGCTGCAAGATTAGAGGTGCAAGTCTCCGAGATTTCCTTACATCAACCTTTGCATCTTACAATTGTAATTTGTGCCTCACCTTTCTTACATCAATCTCTTCATCATGTGACTGCTCCAAAGAAAACCCAGAGAAAATGGCTCTAATAACATTTGGAACTGTAAACTATAGTGGACATTCCATTAGACAACTCATGACAATAGATCATACAAGTATTTTCTAAATACGATGATATTATACTCTTTTGTGCAGTGATTACTGACCAAATTACAATATTATAAGCATGCCGCTTTTGCTATGGAATAACTGAGAAAGAAATCAAGTATAGTAAAAAGAGCACACCCGTAACACATTTGAATACAAGAACCCTAGAGAAACCTGTGGGTGAAAACTGGAGGTGGACATGAGGAATGTGCCTTGTGATTTTATTTCTTATATTACAGAGCAAGATAAAAGGAAAATATTGGCTCACTATGGAGCAAATAGACATTGTGGCCTATGATAGGATGCTACAAGAGTGCTATTTCTTGCTTTACCTTGCTATGGAAACTCTCTCCTTTGCACTGCTTCATCTATGTAATAGAAAACCACTTCATTAGGAATGGAACCCCTTCCTCTCCTACCTGCAAAGGTTTTAACATTTTCTCAGAACAAATAGGGTTAGTGTTAGGGTTTTTAATGCACCAACTTCTGATAAGGGTTATGGTCTTGCACTGTCTAGAATCATTCTGAAAGTCTACACATGGCTAGTTTTATATGTGGGGTAATGGAAGCAAGTGTGGCATCTACTTGGTACTGCAGTGGTCAAAGAAGAGGTCAACTTCCAGGTGCCATAATCTTCTCATTAGCAATTGGAATGTTCTTTTCCATTGGAAAGCTCTCAATGTGTGCTGAAACCATGGGGTGGCAAGCCACTGTGTGGATTATGCCTTTTTTTGAATATAAAAGGTTCATTTTCAGGGAACCACGGTTCATGTAACCTTGATTGTATTTGAGATGGAAAAAGAGCAAGGAGACAACTAGGGATATCATGGGTCGTTCTACTCTCTGAAGTTGAGCAAGCGGAAAGATTGGTACAAGGTTATTGGTGTTTCAAGGACTTCGTCTATTGCAGAAATCAAGGGAGCATATAAAAAGCTAGCACTACAGTGGCATCCTGACAAGAATGTAGACAATCTGGAGGAGGCAGAGGCCAAGTTCAGAGAAGTGGCAGAAGCATATGAGGTAATTATTGCATTCAAGTACCACAATTCAAATGCTTGCTTGTATTTTGGTACACATACTTTTTTTCATCACTGTAAATAGGCATTAGTTGCTAGGCAAGTTTTACAATATCCACAAAGAAAGGAGCTTCTTGTATGGCAATGATAGTGATAGTGAACAAATATAGGTTTCAGCAGATAGCATCCAGAGTTTCATAAATGCATCTCTAGGCAGATAGAAAATTGAAAAATGCAACGTCTACCTCCAAGGAAACATCTGCTCACCAAATAAATATCCATGATGTGGTTCAGTAACGAAATGGTACTGTAAATATAGCCATGATCATAGTGATAATACATGTGCCAATACTATTACTGCTGTACAGTCGAAAGGGCTCACTGGAATCTACAGCAGGAAAAATGCTCAGACACTGTAGGATACAGAACTTTTCTATATTAAAGATGCAAACCCTTTTAAAAGAAGCATGAAGCTAAGGAATGATATGGATTGGATTGCATCACTCTTCCTTCTTCAGATTTACAGAAAATTGCCTTGGTAATCTGTGCTGCTGTTCTCTTGCTTGAGAACATATTCAATATATATAACTTTATTTAAGCAAAATTTGGAGCTTCTATTCCTCTATCTACTTTACTATGGTTGCTAATTGCAGTGCAACATGATTTGTTCAGTCGTCATAATACAATGAAAATGTTTCCAAACTGAAAATTGAATTTAATGGGGATTTCATTGCATTTTCTGTATTAGGTGCTTGGAGATGATGAGAAGTGAATGAAGTATGATAGAGGTGAGGATATTGAAGAGCTTGGTGGGTAACTGGTATAAAAAATTAGTCAACTTTTGCCGCTGTAATTGAGTTTGATATTGTCTTGGTGTAGGTAGTATGTACAGTGGTGGCATTACTTGCTTCAATGCCATTAGGGGAGATTTTCTTTTTTCATATTATACTGATTAAAAAGGTTAGTTTCATTTAAGAACTCGTATTGTTCTCTACAATTTTTTTGAACTTCTATTCGTTACACTGAACATCCTTTAATGAGATTTCTGTATATCAGGGAATTACAACGTATGAATATGTTGTGGCAATGAGGTCACAAAGTGAGCCACCGGGAATTTCTGCAGAGGGTGATCCACAAAGTATACCTTCTTCTCCAAGCGGCTCGACTGCCACTGGTTTAAGTGGAGGAAGTTCTCTTGGTCTGCAGTATAAAGGTGCATGGTGTACACCACCTAGAATATTTGTTGATCACCAGGTATATTTATTTGTTTTTAATGATTTCAAAAATTAGTCTAGGTCTGTAATTTACTAATTTGGGCAGGCTATAGTAGTATAGATTGACATATATTCTATGGAAAGCACTAGAAATGAAAGTTCAATACCTGACCTTGAAGGCTCTCAGAAAACATCTAATTCCCATGTTTTGCCACCCCAGGCTTCTGAGGAAACCAAACCATTGCGTGGACAATCAGTGCCATCTCAATCTCCTGTGTTTGTACCACGGTCTATGCAATCAAACTCCTTTTCTTGTTATTCTTCTCAATAGCTCCTGGCATGTTTCTTATTTAAGGTCGTGACTAAGCTCCTGGTAATATTAGTTGACTCCTGAAAGTTTGGATCAACTGCAAGGTTGCACATTTAGCTGTAATTTGATGATAGACTTATTGGCAGGGACTACTGAATCTATTTGTGGCATTGATATTTACTACTGGCATAAGTATTCTGCCATTAGGTTTCTTATCCAACTTACTGGTAGTATTTGGCCTCATGACTCCATTTTCTATTTATTGGGGTGGAGACAAGTATGGCGGTGGCAGTCAAAAGCATTGGTGTACCTTCCATTATCCAATTTATTTTTCAAGAAGGTTTTCAAGTAGTGTTAAAGGTGCAGATGCTTGATTTTTTGAGCTGCTGACCATTACATCCATTGTAAATCATTGTACTATTTGTGAACACCATTTGAAATGCGTTTCTATATAATGATTTTTCTTTGCCACCGTGCAACATTTGAAATGCGTTCTATATAATGTTTAACTTAGAAGCATAGGAAGCACATCCCAGTCCATTGATGTTTTGACCTATGAATCTACAGCAGAATTCTCGTCCTGCTCTTTTGTAATTCTATCAGAAAATGTTACTTCCAACTAGCAACAACAGAATAGCTTTATTAGTATGGCAGCAATTTAAGCTACAACTGATCTGGGACTGTTCTGGAGATTTCTGAGTGGTCTGTAGCATATCTCAGACTTATATGCTTCTCAAATGCACAGTCCTGCATGATAGTATTTCACACCACGGCAACAAACCATAAACTACCCTTTGTCTTTTGCTGATCTGCTACGATTGTTTCTCGAGTATAATGCAATCTCAGTGTGAGGATCACCTTCTGTATTACCTGCAATGGTTCTCCTTTCTTCAGCTAAAAGAGCAGTAATTGTATCTTCTATAGTTTTTGAAGACATTTGACTGAGAGTGAAAATGACATTCTTGTATTTAGAAGGTAGAGTGTTTCACAAAATGGCTTTGGCATCCTCTTCCTACATTGTAGCTTTGATTTCTGCTAGTTGTCAAATGAGAGAGCCCATATTGCTTATGTGGCTAGACATAGTGACTTAGGCAGACATCTTGAATTTCAATGACTGTAGCTTCAGAGAAAATTTGCACACACCTCCTTTAATCCAACTAGTGAATTCAGATTATTCCAGATTTCCTTATGATTTTTTCAGATCTACATGATGTAATTCAAAATATGAGAGAGCAAGTCCAATGATGGCTTTGGCTTTACCATTTTTGCTCTACCATTCCATATTTTTATTTGAATTTGTAGGTGAGTGTTCAGTGCCTTCTACTATTTCCCACAAGTTCTTGTTGATTAACTGCATCTGGATTTTCACTTTCCAAGTATGGAAATTCTGATCAGAGTATTTTTCGTATGGTATTTCCATGCTTAACTTCCAAAACAAATTGCTATGGAAATGTAAAGGCTGAAATTCAATTAGCAGCTGTAAATCCCAATGGTGGACAAACAGTTACAATCATCTGTTTAAATCTGCCCTCTCTGAAATGGGAAATATAATTCCTTCTGCTTGAACTGAAAACCCACATAAGCTAAAACGAATTCTATGATTGATCTATCAATGGGCGACTAACAATATACCTCTACTTTATCATTCAGTCAAAAAAATCTAACAACAATCTTTAATCTCCACTAAAACTTAAAGCAGCTAAAATCGAGGCAGAGGTTTATTAAGAACACAATTGATTAACTGTTGGCTTCTACTGAGTGAGGAGCATACAAGCTCATGTAATGGCAGCTGGTGCTTCTATTGGCTGATAGAGGAACATTTAAACAACAGCTACTGCTTCTATTGGTGGATGGCTGCTCCTTTATCCAAATAAAATCTCTTCAGCATAGTCTCTATCATAACAAGTCCTCCATGTACTTTATCTTCCAAGCAGATTTGAAATGATCTGCCTCATCATGGTGGCTTTGGCACGAAACTGCATGATGGCTAGTGTCTGTTGTACTGCTATATAATTTGGTGGCTGACCTGCCAACTATTTTAAAATAATGGCAGCTTCATTCTTGCCATGTCTCTCTCCAAAGACCGGTGTTCAAGGCAAATCGAACTAGATGCCAAGAATTTATGTACGGAAATAGTTGGTACATTGGTGGCTCTTCAAATGGAAGTTTGACTGCCCTCTTCTCTTGCAATCGATTGCTTAAACTCAGCCACGAGGATCTCCTGGCTCTGATACCATATTATAAAATGCACTAGATCCCACTCAATGAAAAATCCCTAGATAGGGTTGAAGCACATAACTGAACATAAGGAAGAATAACTACAACAACACACTTTGATATTTATGAATAACCAGTGCTTTTATTACGATGGGGTTCACTTATCTTATCTAGAGCTCAAAATGTGAGATACTTGTCCAAACCCCTAGATGTGTTGGCCTTGACCTACGCATATATTGATTTCTAATGTAATATGTGCTTCACTTTCAAATGAATCCAACTTGATAATGAATTGGTGTGGCATATGGGATTGAGGAAAATGATGTAGATCTTCCTTTTGCAAAATGCTGAACCACGATAATCCCCCCGGCCTATTTTGTGATCATTCATGATTTCATTAAAGCTTGTAACTAATCCAGGTTTTTTATAAAATAGTGCTGACATCTTTCGTCATGGCTCATCCCCATTACCACTTACCACTTACCGAGTATACCAGATTTTACCTACCAAGCTCGGCTAGAAATGTGAAGTAAAGAAGTGTTCTTTGCCTGGATCCTGGTAGCATAGTCCCTGCCTATTAAGTGGAGAAGCAAAGGCTGACAGAATAAATAAAATAGTGTTCATTTGTAGAGGCTATAGAATAAATAAAACAGTGGTCATGAATGAACAGAATGGATAATGTAAGGATCGTCTTTGCCCCATTGAGCAGAATAAATTGCTCAGTGTGGATAATGGTTAGCACCAACTTTGTGTCCTTAAACAGAAGATATTGCTCGACATATATGTATTTTCTAATATTCAAATAGAAACTGGGGATTACAAAGATTTTAGACCGTTGGAAAAGAGCAATATGGATCATTAGTCTTTGCGATGATGATTGTATTGAAGCATGAGATTAATGTTGTAGATTACAATGACATAGAAAATGAATGCTTATACTTCTGGACTTGATAGATATTATAGAGTGAAATACTAATGGCCAGGCATATGTCGTAAAAATTTGTAGCTAGATAAAGATGATTAATTAACCATTAGGTATGGTGAATGGACCGTCATTTAGATGAAACTAAAGAATACCATGATTTCACATAAAAAGAAGTGTGATTAGAATAAACTCTATCAGCTTTACATTTACAAGTTTAGATTTTCATGGACCATGCAATGAGCAATGTATTGGTTGTCTGTTGTATATAGTGCTCATAAACTATTTTGAAATCATAGAATTGTGGAAGCTATATTTTAAACTTTTAAGTTATATTTCAAAGAGAAATTTCACTAAGGAGTACATTTGCTGTGTTGATAATACTAATGAAATCGGAAATAGATGTTATAGTAAAAATAACTTCGATCGATAATTGATGTGATAAAATGCAAATAATTAAATGTATAAATATCTTAATATTTGTAATTTAATATATTGATGGATTCACTATACAATAAAATTTATTCAAAATGCACCACTCTTGTGCATGTTGCTTCATGTCTCTTACAGTGGTGTTTGGTACGGAGTTGTACAAAATCTCCTCACCACCTGCATACCATGCAATCTAGCCGCAGGCCCAGGTAAAGGCCAATCTAGTGCACTGGTCCACATCAATTGTTTTTGTGATGCCACGGCAGGCCCAAAACGTCAATCTAGTCCACTGGTAAACTTCAATAACAGTTTTTGTGATGCCACCTGTGTTATTGCACTCCCGATAGAGTGGAAACCCTACTTTGTTTCAGCTATGTTGGAATTAGCTCTGTTCTATTTTACATTGCACAGGCCAAAGATGACCTGCAGAACAATGGTGAAAACCAAACAAAATTGCTCTAGGAGCATACACGCTCAACAACATGAAATTCCTTCATTCAATTATCAGCCGGGATGTTGCTCTAATTCTCTTTCTTATATGTTGATATTTCAATCTTCTGCTAGACAACAGAGCATATTCATTACAAAGAGACGGACATTAAAATTTGGATCACATAAAAGAGTTAACAGTATTGGGATGACTTGTGTGGTGTTTTGCAGGCTGTGGAGGCCTAAGCAGCACCCTATGTAACCAAGAAAAACTCATAACCTCCCCTGTTGATTTATGGAGAAACCTGTCAAAATGGGGTGGTAACATACTCAAAATCTAGATGCATTTGGAGGGGTAACACTGACCTTGCTGATTGCCTGGCCTGGGCCATACAGGCTGCACAATCAGTTGGGAACGTTTTCCTAGGTAGCAAATAACATAGTTTTCGAGGAGAATTTTTCGCTTAGATTTTGAGAAAGCTTTTGTACTGCACTATAACATTTAATGCTGGATATTACTGCTATTACAAGTTTTAATATTTAACTGCTGCTCGATAATAAATTTTCTCTTGATTGTTTTTTCCCCTAGGGAGTTTTTCCAGGGTCTGCTTGACCAAAATTATTGTCTGTTTTTTGTAACTGTTTGTTGTTTTTTACTTGTTTTTTGCTGCTAGAAATGCTTAATTAACAATATATCAGTCTACAGTACATTTCTATTTAATGATTGAGAAAAGTACATGGGTTTTGATTACTATTGAAGTATATGTAGTATTTTGCAATAATGTTTATTGTCATAGAATTGCTACCTTATCTCTTGTATTAATTTTTTGGTTATGCTTTCAGAGTGCAGGTCGCTTGATGAGGGCGCTTTTTGAGATTGTCGTAAAAAGAGGATGGGCTCAGTTAGCTGAAATAGCTCTTAATCTGTGCAGAATGGTTAATAGGCGCATGTGGAGTGTTCAAACTCCTCTTCGTCAATTCAAAGGCATCCCAAATGATATTTTGACCAAAATTGAAAAGAAAGATTTAGCTTGGGATCGATACTATGATCTCTCTGCTCAAGAGATTGGGGAGCTCATTCGTTTTCCAAAGATGGGTAAAAGCATTCATAAATTTGTCCATCAGTTTCCAAAGTTGGATCTTTCTGCTCATGTCCAACCAATAACACGAACTGTATTGAAAGTAGAACTAACTATCACTCCAGATTTTCAGTGGGATAAAAAGATTCATGGATATGTGGAACCTTTTTGGATAATAGTAGAAGACAATGATGGTGAATATATACTCCATCATGAATATTTTATGTTAAAAATGTAGTTTGTTGAAGATGACCATCATTTGAGCTTCACTGTCCCCATCCATGAACCTCTTCCTCCCCAGTACTTTATTCGTGTTGTATCTGATAAGTGGTTAGGGTCACAGACAATATTGCCAGTTTCATTTAGACATCTTATTTTGCCAGAGAAATACCCACCTCCAACTGAGTTGCTAGACTTGCAGCCACTTCCTGTGTCTGTGTTAAGAAATCCCTCATATGAAGCACTTTATCAACAGTTTAGACACTTCAATCCTATTCAAACTCAGGTATTTACTATGCTTTATAACTCAGATGATAATGTTTTAGTTGCAGCACGTACTGGTAGCGGTAAGACTATCTCTGCTGAGTTTTCTTTACTACGATTGCATCAAAAAGGAACAGACAGTGTATTTCGATGTGTCTATATTGCTCCTATAGAAGCTCCTGCCAAAGAGCGATATCGGGATTGGGAGCAGAAATTTGGCAAAGGATTGGAACTAAAAGTAGTTGAGCTGACAGGTGAATCTGCAACTGATTTGAAGCTCCTTGAAAAGGGCCAGATAATAATAAGCACACCAGAGAAATGGGATGCTTTGTCTCAGAGATGGAAACAGCGCAAACTGGTTCAGCAAGTCAGCCTTTTCATTGTGGATGAACTTCATTTAATTGGAGGAGAGGGTGGTCCAATCCTGGAGGTAATTGTATCTAGAATGAGGTATATTTCAAGCTAAATTGAAAACCATATCCGTATTATTGCGCTTTCCACTTCACTTGCAAATGCTAAAGATCTTGGAGAGTGGATTGGTGCTACTGCACATGGGCTTTTCAATTTTCCACCTGGTGTGCGTCCTGTACCAATTGAGATCCAAATTCAAGGGATTGATATAGCCAAATTCGAGGCTCGAATGCAGGCAATGACCAAGCCAACTTACACATCAATAGTTCAACATGCAAAGTACCCAATTTTGAAATATTAAAAAAAAAAAAAAAATTCCCTGCTGTCGCTTAAGCGACAGTTCTTGATGTCGCTTATCCGACGGTTACTCTCTATAACCGTCGCTTAAGCGACGGCTCCTCAATATTTTTTGCAATATTTAAAAAAAAAAAATTGACTAACCGTCGCTTATCCGACAGACCTTCTGTCGCTTAACCGACGGCATAAAGGTTATTTTCTCAAAAAAATTTCACTACCGTCGAACATATTCTGTCACTTAACCGACGCTTTAAATTTAACCGACGGTTACTGAAGTGTCGCTTAACCGACAATTACTTAGGTGTCAGATAACTGACAACAAGTTTCCGACGCTTAAAAAAAAATCAAAGTGTCGTACATGCGACAGGAAAGTGTCGAAAATTCGACATGACGGCCGTCGGATTTTTGGTCGAAATGTGGTAGTGAATAATACAGTGGGACCGTGTTCTTTGGGCAACGATGGAATGGATGGCGATCAACTTTAGCAATGAATGTCCATCCTTCCTTTGGCATGTTTGGCCCACTACACCTGTATTCTCTATATCTTGAAATATATTTATAAAACCATCATATGTCTGCATAATTTAAGATGTAGAGCCCTGATTACCACAATCCTAAGCATTAATAAAATAAGACAATGATTAACCATACTTGTATGACTTGAGGGACCAAGTGAGGGAAAAAGATTTGTTTAGCATGCATAATAGAGTAGGATGAGGAAAAAAGAGGTGGATAAGGGCGGTCAAAAAGGGGCCATTTCTAGGCCCAACAATAATCAATAAATGTGAAATAATATTCATATCCACTTAAGGATATGGAGGGCATAGGACCACACACATCAGAATGAATTAGTTCTAATGTACCTTAGTCTTTGTTTCAATTTTTAGAAAGGGATTCTTGATGTTATTTCCACTTGCACATCCTTTGCAAGTAACCTTATGATAAATCTTTAGATATGGTAACCCTGTTACCACCTTTCTCACATAGGGAAATTATTTGTAGTTGATGTGAACAATACTTTTATGCCACAATTCACTTGAGCTGGTAGTCTCATGGATGATGGCCATCTTTGGATGTCCTTCGATTTTATACAGTCCTCCTTCTTCTTCTCCAGTGACCACAACATCTTCAACCATCTTTTCTTTGGACCACATCAATACTTGTCCATCTATAAAAGCAAATACATATCCTTTCTTATCTATATATGAGATGGAAAGTATGCTCTTTTTGAAACCTGGTACATACAATACTTCCTTCATCTTCATGGAAGTTCCAAAGTCAATCTTGTAGCTTGATTAACCAATACCTTTGATGGGATATTGATATTCATCCCCCAATGATACTTTATGGGGAGAGTTCCTTTCTTCAAGTCTCGACAGAGTTTTCTTCTTCCATGTCAGTATTAAATTCATCAATGGTTTCATTCTCCATTTTATTTATGTTATGAAGGGCAACAAGCAGATGTCTTGGTTCTTTCTTTTCCCCCCATTTATTCTTAAAACCATCTAGGAATTGATTAAGAGTTTTATATGAATCATCACCAAGGTCAGAGTACCATTCTGCAACATCATCCTCTAAGGATAAACCAAAGAGATTCATTTTGACATCTTCATGGTTATGGGCAGCATCATTGCATTAATTGACCAGGTGCTTTTCAAACTTTCGGACGTGAGACTTGGTAGTGATGGAATTATTTCCCTAGAATATGGGGAGCTTCTTGATAGCATCATTCAGAATGTCATGAGGATTACCTGCTATCTGAGAAAAGTCAAGGGGTTTGTAAAATTCCATCATTTCTTGAGATTGGAAGGTATGACTCTCTACAAATATGTGTTGGATATCTGAGAGGGATTGGTCTCCTAAATTTTCAAGGTTTCTATGAGAAGTCTGCCTATTCAATATTTCCCTAATAAACCTTTCAGGATTAGGGAGAGGATTGAATAATTGTTGACGGTTTCTTTGGGTAGAAATTCTAGAAGGGATATTAGACAGTGGAGTCGCCAGATGGATCGAGTTTTAATTTTTATGTTTTTTAAAGACTAGATCAATCAATTTTTTTTATCTTTTTAGTTGTTTAGAAAAAAGTTAAGCTAAGTCGTACTCGAGAATAAAAATATTTATCCCCGGCAATGGCGCCAAAAGGTGTTTCCACCTTTCACACACCTGGGTCACGTGGCAGAAATCTTCAAGCCACTCGATGTGTCCTTGGGGGCAAGTCTCGAGTCAAGGCTATCACCTTGTTCTTGACTCCTCTGTTTAGGCTCAACTCCTGACGAAGCCAAGGAGGGTAGACCCTATTAAGTTACTAAAGCTAATTACTTAGTATGGTGATGTTAAACTGAATGAATTAATTAGGAGCTTGAAATTTAACCATAAACAACCATAGATGACAAGATACAAAATGAGCACACAAATGCACAATGCTGAGACACACACACACTATATATAGCAAGATAATAACCAGTGCCATAAAATGGAGCAAAATATAATCAATGTACTTGCATGTGCTTGGAGTGAATGTTTTGTGATTGCCTCTTGGTACATTTGAAGTTAATGTGAAATATAATTTGATTAAAATTATTCGAAGGGGGGGGACTCCAGATATACCCGAGAGTACTTGGAGTATGTCCAGAACTAAACCGTCATGGCTACCCATAAGGAATATGTCCGTTGAATGGAGTCTCTGAGACTATTGTTCATAATGGACCCACAGGTGTAAAAGAGATTGGCACCCCGAGGCCACTTTTCAAGAGTTCCCGCTTCCTTTGGGTATTTTGCCACTGTAATGGTTTGATCTAGGTGTTGGATTTTCACCTAATGGTTTGTCAATTTGGGAGAATGAATCCTAATTATTCTAGTAACTCAAATGATTTTGATACAACTTGAGTGACCGGATGAACTGCAGCCAAGTGCAGAGCATACACACTGAAGTCTTGTTGATTTTAGTAAATTTTGAGATGGGTGTTCTTGCTAAAAAAGAAAACCCTCTAGGAACCTCTTTCGATTCAAGTGGATCTCAATCAGGGAATCAAGGAGGGGTTAATTTTATAATATCTGTTGAAACAAATGATGAAAAGGAAAACACAAATACACAATGTCGGTTCTCTAATTAGTCCTACCACGCATCTCTTTCCCCTTTCGGGTCAATCGGGAAGTCGTGGGGTAAGTACTAAATTACTTTGAAAACTTAGATATGGAATATGGAATTGATAATAAATCAAATTATACTACCCTTTAGATTATAACTATGCCATATTTCAAAAAAAAAAAGGAACAAAAAGTAAAAAAAGACACAGACGCAAATCCCCCCCAGGGGGGATGGTGAATAGGCTCGAAAGAGCCTATTCGAAAGGACCTTTTATTTTTATTAGAAGAAATTTACAATATCATAAAATTTAAATTAATGCACTTTGTTCCTTGTTATATGGGATCCAAAGGCTTACAACAAGATTGTAACAAGCTAGAATTAAAACACAACGGTGGGGGAAGCTTCCGGGAAGCTCTAGTTCGTCCAAGAGTCAGAAATTGGGCAGAGTCTTGTTCTCTTTTTTGTTAGAAATGATAAAAAATGTGAGAAATTAAAATCAAATGTGCCCAAACACACTTTAAAAGTGTTTTGCGTCACCACACTAGTTATCGAAAAAAAACTAAGTAAAAATTTGTTAAGTTGGGGTAATCTAGTTTTGCAAAAAAAGGAACCAAGGAAAGAAAGATTTCCTTGGGATCTTGGATTGATATTTGGGCAGCCAATGAGATGTGAAATTTTATTTTAAAATATGAAACTTTAAAGTAGAGCAAAGGAAACTACCTTAAAACCAAGCTACAAATTTTCTTTAAAATGCTTGCAAAAAAGAGGATAATTTCAGCTAGATCTCTTAAAATATGACTTTATATGCAAAATGGAACTGAGATCTAAAATTAAGAAAGGATATTACTAACTAGATCTATATGTAATTTTCTTTGTGAGACAGATCTAAGCAATAAGATTCTTTGAAAGTAACCAATTTGAAGAGAAATTAAGATTTTGAAGGAGGAAGAGAGAGAAAGAGTGTTGGAAGCCTGAGAATGTCGGGCTTTGGAGTCTGCTTTGGTGGAACACTGAGGGACTATGTCATTCAGAAGATATTGAATATGAGGAAGATGCAAACCAGCTCAACCTCTTCTATAAGCGATATCACCTACAACTTAGAAATTCTTGCACAAACAGATGGTTAAAACATAGGTGCTGCTGGAAGAGATAATTGGAAAGCATGCAATTAAACTTAAAATACATACAACTCCAATAGATATGAAACAAGAAGTAGTAAGAGCATAAGTAAAACTAGAATAAACTCATACCCTAGCAGGAGGGAGCTCTCTCCTTCAAGGTCAACAATTAACTAGCAAAAGTAGTGATAAATAACACAGATTATACCTCATAAGCATTTGACAATCACCATCCACACATGAAGAGCATTACACCATAGATATTGCCTCCAAATATTCTTTATTCTAGAATAATAAACAATACAATACAAGAGAAACAACACCTTAATCCCATCTCTAACTATCTTGGAAGAGGCTGCTTGTGCTTTTGATTTATACAAAAATCAGGAGATCCATCCCAGGGGGGGCGTAAATCCCAAGGAGACAGATCAAATCAGTTGATGGAGAATCAATCAATGTAGATCTAAAGCTGAACTGAGCCTACTTTTCAACCCATAAATTGACACATCAGTCCACAGAGCTCCCAAGAGAGCCCACACATATGGAGGAGAGAGAGAGGGCACAATTTCCCATAAAGGCTGCTAAAGATCAACTCTGGATCTGATTTGATCACCTCCTTCAGTCAAGGATTTGTCATATCCAGTCAATTTGGTTTAGATCTAAATAATTTCAATCAAATCAGCTAAGAATCCATTGATCTATAATTTTGGATTTGCTCTATTATTCACCAGTTTATTAATTAAAATAATCAATAAATGATTTTTTGGGGCTTTCTGACCTGAGTGATGAAAAATCACTCAAAACTAGGAAATAGTGGGTCCATGGGTTTAGATGGTGCTATTATATTGAAAATGAGCACCTACATGACTGAAACTGATTATTTGGCCCACTTTTATTACAAAATCAATTTTTCCAATTAAACTATTAAAAAATAGCCTAAGTTTTGGAAAAATTAAATTTTAAATAAAAACGCTGAAAAAACTAAAAAAATGAAAAATTGAAAAAACCTAGGGGGACTTAGAAATGTTCATATGACTTGACCATGATGTCTAGAATGTTTATACATCGACACATAGACTCTAATAACCTCAATAGGCCTAAATTCCAAGCCGACCACCCCAACTTTGGAGGTATGGAGTGAAAAACTCAGAAATTATCAGTCGTTTATTCAACAACCAATAATAATCAAGGGAAAAAACACCCTGGGTTGATCGGATTGACAAATAAAGTCTAAGAGACCGAGTATTTTATAGACACTATCATGCTAGAAAATTTATTACAATTCCCCCATGCGGTATGAACATGTGATATAGTACAACAAGCACTTCCCAGAAGTACTTCCAAAGGTCTTCTAAAGTCCAAACAAGTTATCCTTGTTTGGTTCACCAGGATCACTTGATAAAAAACCACTAAGTACAACTTAGGTGGTAATAGGTGGCGACGATCAATGGTCTGAGAAGATTGATGGAGGAAATTTATTTCACAAATATAAGGTGCATGATGAAAAAGACTTTTGGATTTGTGGAATCCCTTAAACACCTGCAAGTTTCAAGGTCCAAGATCAAAGATGGTTTAGATCAACGGTGGAAGTGAATTTCGTTTATATAAAGTTCTCATGGAATATTTTGACTTGAATAACACTGAATTAAATCCTAGTAGGTTAGAGTCATATCTTCTTGACTCTCTTTGGCAGAACCTTCAAATCTCTGATAAAACTGGTGCAAGAAACCCTACATTCCAAAACTTTGACCCTTATATCCCACTTGCTATTCAAAACCATCCATCCTTCCCAACACCTCGTGTAGTTCCAAATCCACCGAGACTAATGGTAGCCATATTTACTTCTTTGTATTTTCCTACTGCATTACATGACCTCCATCTGAATTATGCCCAAAGAATTACCTTGTATGATGGGGATGTTAATTTCTCAGCCAGACAACATGTGGATAGGTTCGATGACTTTAGAGATATGGAAGAAGTTTATTATGGAGATGTCAAGATGAGGCTATTTGCACAAATCCTGCCTGGTGAAGCCAAGAAATGGTTTAGTGACTTCCTTGCTAGATCCATTCGTACATTCCAAGAATTCCAGGAAGCATTCTTAGAAAGGTGGGATGATAAGAACAGTCCATTACAAGTATTGTCCCAATATAAGAGTCTCAAGAAAGGGGGTTTTTGAATTTGTCCATGAATTTTCAATCTGTTTCATGAGAGTATATAACTCCATCCCTATTGATCTCAAACCTCTAGTAGGCACTGCTAAACTCTAGTATGCCGATGCTTTTGAAAATGATTTTTCTTTATTATTGATAGAGAGGAAATCAGCTAGCCTTCCTAACATGTTTAAATATGCATTAGAAGTAGAATCCAGTATGATGGCTTGTGGAAAGATGAAGCATATAATAGAAATTGATAAAATATGGGAGAGGAACTTGTACCTTCTACTTATTTCATTGCCTCTTTGAGTGATATAAAATTTGAGATGATATTGAAGGAAAAGGAGAAAATGATGGATAAACTGATTGTAGATAAAATGCCACTGAACAGGGTGCAAAATGAGCCTCAAATCAGATATCCTAATTTGACAAGACCTAATCCTCCTCAACCCCCCCCAAATCAGACAGAGGGATGTCAAGAATCCTAGAAATATGAATGACCAGCAAATACATCCACATTTCCCTAAAAACTATGTTGATGGTAAAGGTGAGGCTAAAACTATTGAAGATCAAATCCATAATTTCGGTGATTTGGATTTTGATATATACCTCACCGAAATAGAACATAAAATGTATACTCAGGAGGATGGTAATAAGGATTTTGAGGAAGAGTTGGGGAAATACCCAAGATGATACCTACATGCTATGGATGATGTCCAAATAATGATTCAATTGAGCAATAGAGATGTTAATGTCAATAATGGAATGTTCAATCCAAATAAGCCTTCTAGCAGTCAAAAAAATGCCGATAAGAAAAAACAAAAACAAAAAGAACAAATTGTATATAAAGAGCCTATAAATAAAGTAGAAAATAAAAAGGAAGTTAAACAACTAGGACTGATAGATATGGAAAACAATGTGTCCACTTTCAACCTGCAAAAAGATCTTTCGAAGGTAAAAATATCCATCCCTTTCAATGAGTTTCTAAGAAATAGAGAATACAGGGACACGATAACATGTATGGTTAGGAATCAGGGAGATTTTCAACCTGATATCCTAGAAGTGAATGATGATGCTCCTACTATTGTCTTTGGCTCTAACATGGAAAATGGAGATGAAGATGAAGTTCCCCCCTTTTACCTAAGTCTAAATGTACATGATATGGTTGTGCACAATGCCATGTTGGATTCTGGTGCTTCCCATAATTTGATTCCAAAGGGAGTAGTATAAAGCTTGGGATTAGAAGTTACTAGACACTATAAATATTTGTACTCTTTCGATTCCAGGAAGGTAAAATGTCTTGGGATAATTAAATATATGGTAGTAAATTTGACAGAAATGCCCTCGTAAACTATAGTAATGGATGTTGTTGTAGCAGAGATCCCTTTGAAATTTGGTGTGTTACTGTCAAGGTCTTGGACCTCTAAATTAAAGGGAAGTTTACAAATCGACATGTCCAATGCTACCATTCCTATGGTTGGAGAGAGTAAAAGTTTGTACAATGAGAAAATATCCCCATATGTAGTTAGAATCCAAGACAAACCAGATGATCATGCTATATATGTTGTTGATAGTGACTTGGGGTCTTCCATTTTCTTTAATGACATTTCTCCCTCTAATATTAAAATTTTTGCACCTGTTGAAGTAAAGGAGGAAGAATAGTCTACAAGGAAACAATAATATTTGGAGAAGAAGAAGAAAGAAGAAGGTCTTTGGACCATGTATTTTGATGGATCAATGGCTAAGGTTGGTGCTGGTGCAGGTGTGTATATTATTTCTCCCATCAGGGATTTTGAAACTTTGTCTTATAAGTTAACTTTTGAATGTACTAACAATGTGGGAGAGTATGAAGCTTTATTCTTAGGGATGCATGATTTGAAATATTTGGGAGACAAAAGGATACAAGTCACATGGGACTCAGATCTAGTGATAAATCAAGTAAATGTCAGCTATCAAACCAGGTATCCTAGAATGAGGGCCTATAGAAATGAAGTGTGGGATATGTTCGGTAATTATTTTACCAAGCATAAAATCATAGTATCCCCCATATACGAAAACATAGTGTTTGACTACTTAGCTGTCGCTATTGGAAAATTCAAAACCCCCACTACTGGCCAAAGGAAGTATACGGTTAACATTATAAACAGACACTCCATACCATATAATTCCAAATACTAGCAGGTATTTGAAGATGATATGCATAATAAGAGATTTTTGGGGTTATCTGGTGAGTCTATAAATACTCAAGTAGATAATGAAAATCACAATCTTGAGAACTCTCAAGATGTCGAAGACAGTGAAGAACAGATTGCTGAAAACATGAAGTACAAAAATTCCCTGGGAGGGAAGGATATAGTGAAATTGAAAGGTAATCATATGGGTCAGGGGCTTGATCCCTCTAGATAAGTTGTTTGACCAAGATGATGTTGCTAAGAATACAAATATGAATCCTGCTAATGATGTCGTCGAAGATATAAATATAGGGACCGAAGAGCACCCAAAGAATATCATAAAATTGTCAAAGAGTTTGCCTTCCAAAGAAAAAGAAGATTATATCAATTTGATTAAAAGGTACGCTGATGTCTTTGCATGGATATATGAGGATATTAAAGATTATGATACCTCCATCATACAACATACTATCCCTATAAAACCTGGCGAGAGACCTTTCAGACAGAAATTAAGAAGGGTTAATCCAAAGCTGTTGCATGTCATTGAGAAAGACATCAGGAAATTGTTCAATGCCAACATCATTATAACTCTGAGGTTTACCAAGTGGGTTGCGAATATGGTACCTATTAGAAAGAAGAACAATGAAATCTGAAATTTTATAGATTTCAGAAATCTTAGCAAAGTCTCTTTGAAAGATAACTATCCTCTGCCCAAGATGGAAAATATTTTGCAGACAGTGGTGGGGACTGAGAAGATTCCCACCATGGAAGGTTTTTGAGGGTATAATCACATAAATATGTTTCCTAAATATCAATAGAATACTTCCTTTATTACACCATGGGGTACTTTTATGTACACTAAGATGCCCTTTAGTCTAATGAGTGCAAGGGCCACTTTCCAGTGCGCCATCAACATCGCCTTTGAGGAGGAAAAAGATAAGTTCGTAGTTGTCTATATGGATGATATTACTATGTACTCTAGATATGATAGGGAACCTATCAGGCATTTTGAGAAAGTTATCCTGAAATGTAAGAAGTATGGAATATCATTAAACCCCAAGAAATCAAACTTTGGGTTGGAGGGAGGAAAACTACTGGGACACATAATTTTGAAAGATGGCATGAATATTGATATAGAGAGGATCAAGGAAATCCATAAGGTTGAAGAAACAAGGAGTGAAAAGGAAGTGCAATATTTCATTGCGAAGGTAAATTTTCTAAGAAGGTTCATCCCCATTTTTGTTGAAATAATAATGAATATCACCAACATGTTGAGAAAGGACCATGAGATTAAGTGGACACTCGATGCAAGGAGACCTTTTAGGGATATAAAAAAGGCCATCAAATATTTCCCTGGCAACTAAATTTATTAAGCAGTCATTTGAAACAACTGGACACATAGGTGTAGGTATTGCCTAAATTCTCCATATCTCCATGGTATTCTAACATTGTATATGTACTCCAAAATTTGTAGGCTCCTGCAGGGCTAAGTAAAACAAGGGCAAGGTCAGTAAAGCTAAAATATGCCAAGTTTTGTATTCTGAATAAATGTTTATATTGGAAAGATCCTGGTGGTGTCTTATTAAATTGTCTCTTGGAGAATGAAGCCAATAAGACTATAAAATAGTTTCATGAGGGATATTGTGGGGGGTACCATTCTTGGAAAGGAAAAACAAAGAAAATTTTGAGAGTTGGTTTCTATTGGCTCTCATTATTTTCTGATGTTTATAAAGAGATCACTAAGTCTCACCAATGCCATATTTTTTATGCTAAGAGGAAACTTGTTCCACTTCCTCTTAATCCAATATCTGTGGAAGCACCTTTTCAGCAGCGGAGACTAGAATTCATTGGGGAAATAAACCCAAACTCTTATTGACAACATAGATGGATTTTCATAGCCACAGACTATTTCACAAAGTGGATAGAGTCAATACCTACCAGAAGGGATACTGATGAAGTGATTATGGGTTTTCTAAAAGAAAACATTTTGGCTAATTTTGGGTTCCCCAGGAGGATTGTGACAGACAATGCAACAACTTTCAAGTCCAAGAAGATGATTAATTTTTGTCATAAGTATCATATCATTATCAACCATTATACCACCTATTATCCCAAGGAGAATTGGCTAGAAGAATCTTCAAAGAAAATCCTGGTAAGGATTATTAAGAAACTGTTGGAGGATAATAAGAGAGATTGGCATACAAAGCTGAAATATGTTTTGTGGGATGACGAAATCAGCACAAAAATGGAAATTAGAATGCCACCATTCCAATCAGTATATGGAGCTGAAGTAGTCTTTCCAGAATCCTTGGGAGTACCCGTCATGAGGTTATTGCATGAACAACAAAGTGAACCAAATCATATGCAGAGAATAATCAATAAAATTATAGAATTGAATGAGTTAAGAGACAAGGACTATGGTAAATACAGATACACCAAGAAAAAAGGGAGAGTACTTTTGATCGGAATGTCAAAGAAGAGAAATTCTTAGTTGAATATTTGGTTTTGAAATGGGATGTACCTCACGAAGAGAATGGGAAACATGGGAAGCTTGATCGCATGTGGGTTTGTCCTTACATCATTGCAACATATAGTGGAGAGAATGCTTTCATTCTACAGCATCAGGATTGATCTCCACTAGAAGGAGGTCTAGTAAATGGAAGGTTTCTCAAACATTATTTGAACCAAAGGAAAGAGGTAAAATTATGTATCATAGTTGTATATATTTCTTTATTTTCAAACATTACAAATGGTGATCCTAAAGGATTTGAAGCCCAAAGAGAAGGTCATAAGATCTAGAAGGGTAGCCATGTTCCCTTTTTTTTTTTTTTTTACAGAAACAACAATAATAAAAGGTTTTGAAGTCTGAAATATGGGTAGCCTCCCAATGGATTCGACACCTAGTCAACAAGTTCTTTGCTACCTCATAGGGAGGATAACATCCCTTGCTAGAGCCACTTGTTAGCATTGTTTTTGTGCTAAATGGTTAGAGGGGTTTGGACCTGTAAGAGGAGATATAAGGTATGTCAATTTTTTTATATCATATGACCTTGGAGGGAATTAATGAGTTTCTGCAGGTATCTCAAGGGTCATTTCTAAGATGGTATTGAATAATAGTTAAAGAAACCCCAGGCTTTCAGCTTTGAGGATGTATGAGAGTAAGTAAATATGTTCCTAGTTGTATTTTGATAGGAAATGAAATGCTTAAGTGAATAGGTTTGACAATTTTGGCCAAAGCATGTACAAGTTATCTCATGGGTACCACTTCCCGTTGGCGGAAGAGAAGTAAAAATATCTATGGTCATTAAAAATTTCTTTGTTTAAATGTGCAAGGAGAAATAAAATGTTTAGGTCAGCGAAATGTTGTGAAAAGGGTTGTATTTCGGTGGCGGAGATCAATGGTCAAAGAATTTTTACAGAGGAAATCTATATCACAAATCTAACATGCACAATAAAAAAGACTTAGATTTGTGTAATTACTTAAACACCTGCAAGTTTGAAGGGCCAAGGTTGAAGATGGTTCAGATCAATGGCGGGAGTGAATTCTTTTGATCTAATGTGATTGTGGAAGAGGGCACTTAAAATATGAAGAATGGTTTAAAGAGAGGGCATGTTTCAATGGTGGAGATCAAGTCAGAGGTAAATCTATGGCAGAGAACAATTCTACTGATTGAACATGCGTAGAGGGAATCACTTTTAAATTTTTTGGAATTTTGTAGGCCCTTCCAGTTTGAACAGTGGAGATAAAAGGTGGGTTTGATCAATGGTCGAGATCAATTCTGCAAATTAGAGATGCATGGATGGATATAGTCTAGAATTCAGTGGAATATTAAAATGGTCCCACTTTTCGATGGTCTGGATGAGGTATGGTCCAGATTAATGATTGATAGAGATTCTACCATTTCAAAGAGCAAGGAAGAAGTATTTTGTTAATTTTTTCATAGAAATATTGAGAAAAACCACATACTCACAAGAAATTCAAGACAAATTAGACATGAAATGATGTAACGGTACTACAATAGGAGGTTGCAGCTCCGTATAATTAATAATAGAATGAATAATACAATACAATGTCATGCAAAATGCATGAATGCTAAGCCAATTCGAATTCACAAGGAGGCCATTTGAATTGCATGGATTAGTGTAGCTTCACTCAATGTCAACAACACTATACACACTTAGTTAACCACTAATCTAGCCATGATAGACTCACATTGAGTCCTAACTGAATCGGAGTGCAATAGATGACTGAGTCTAACTGAATGTAACTATGACACATGTCACTACATGCCAAATATTAGGTTGTATTGCATCACTGACTCCAAGTAGTTTTGATGAAGTTAACTGAAGTGATATTGGTCATCAGAAGTGGTTGGAGGCACATTAGTTCACTCCAGTTCATCCCAATCAGCCCAAAATAGACAATTGGATGATGGATGTGCTTTTAAAACTCAGCTTAACTGATTTTTAGGTGAAACAACAATCAGTTAGAAATTAGGTGCACTTATGACGCTCATATCACCCCAGAATTGCTCCATGTTCATAGGAGGAATCCCAATTAGCCTCCCTGATTGAAAGAGAAGGCTTAGTTGGCGTCCTTGATTGAATGAAGGTGTGGGTGTGCTCATTTTTATGTCATGGTGTGCTCATCTAATGCCAATTAAGTCAATTAAACTTAGGATAGTGGGTAATTAGGACAAAATTTCCCAAATAAAGTGTGTAAGTTGGATAATGAATCCAAACCCCCCCCTTAAACTAAACTCAGGAGGAGTAAAAATAAAATTCATGAAATGATAGGGCCCTGGAAACAAAGGCCATAAATCACCTTGTAAAAAACTATAACTCTAACAATGCTTAGAATAAAATCTAAGAGAGGAAAGAGGGAAAACCCAGTGGGAACCCCCCCCCCCTCAATTTGAACACTGAAGAAGTAACTGATCACCTTGATGAAATCACCCCCAATAGTGAACGTAGGTAAGTGAATTTTTTCTCAGAAAATATCTTGGTGAAGATGTATGCAATCTGCTCATATGTAGGGCAGTATTGCATAACAATGGTCCTGTCATGTACCAACTCCCTGATGTAGTGCATGTGTTTCTCAACATGTTTGGTTCTCTTCCTGGTAATTGGATCTATGGAGATATTAATAGCACTTTGATTGTCACAAAATATGACTATGGACAAAGTACTACCAATCTCAAACTCTGAAAGAATTCCTTGCAACCAAACAGCTTGGATGGAAGCATTCACTTCTCCCATGTACTCGGCCTCTGCTGAAGACAATGCAATGGAAGCCTTATTTTTTCTAAACCAAAAAATGGGGCCACCACCAAACATGAATACATACCCAGAAGTGAAATCACTATCAATGGAATCCCCTGCCTAATCTGAATCTGTATAACCAACCAACTCTAGCTCAGAATCTACAACATAGTGAATGTCGTAGGATCTTATGCCCTGAATGTACTAAGGATCCTCCTGGATTCCTTCCAATGAATATCATGATACTTCTACATGTATCTTGATACAGCATTCATGGCATAACAAATATGATTCCATGAATGTGTCAAGTAAAGAAATTTACCAATGAGCTGGCAGTAGATATTGCAATCCATGGGTGGAGTGTTTTTCCCTCTTCAAGGTTGATCCCTAAGAGGAAAGGAAATCACAAATCCTTGCATTCAGACATGTTAAACTTAATTAATAGGTATTAAATATATTTATAGTGAGTTACCATTATCCCATAAAATTCTTGGGAGATTTCAAGCCCCAAAAATTGCTTCAAGAGCCCCAAATCGCTCATCTGAAATGCAACATGAAGAGCATTTTTTATGAAAGAAATGGAAGAAAGTGTGCATCCTGTAATAAAAATATCATCAAAATATAAAAAATGATAAGTTAATTACCATAATACTTATGTATATACACATTTTGATCATATTTACACCTTTCAAGGTTTTGTGAAAGCAGAAAGGCATCCATCTTGGCATACCATGATCTTTGGTCCTGTTTCAACCCGTATAATAACTTCTGCAATTTGAAAACCAAATAAGGATATGAAATGTATCCCTTGGGATGCTTCATGTATATCTATTCATGAAGGTATCCATCTATAAATTCACTCTTGACATCCATATGATTCACCTCCCATTGCTTGGATTTCGCAATGGCCAAAACTGAGTGGATGGAGTCCATCTTTGCCATTGGTGCAAAGGTATCCTGATAGTCCACTCCTTGGACCTAGGAGAAATATTTTGCAACCATAATTTACTTATATTTTTACATTGTTCCATAAGCATATATTTTTTTCCAAAACACCCACTTTCATTGAACTAATTTCCTCCCAGGTGGAAGAGAAACTAGCTCCCAAGTAGCATTTTTCGGAAGAGAATTAAACTCGTCGTCCATAGCAGCTTTCCATCTTGGATATTTCCAAGAATAGTAGTAGGACTTAGGATATGACCCAATCATTAAATAACAGGTCTTGGGAAGCAATTGTTCAGGAAAAGAGAGTTTCTCTTTGAAAATCAGACCGGGTTCTTCTTGGATCTGTAGGATTTCCAATGTTTTGCCCGATGGAAGATAGTGTCTTTTTGGCCCAAGTTGGAAGATGATTTGGCATCTCATAATCTGAATATGAAACTGATGTGTTTTTCTCACTAATATAAGATATCATATCAGCAATATCAGAACCTTCTCTCCCACTTTCATCACCCAATTGATCAGCAGAATAGGAGGGAATTTCAGCAGAATTTTCTTTAACTAGTTCTACCTCTTCAAGAGACTCATCAAATTTGACACTTATTTAAATAGAAATTTGTTTTGTTATGATATTCAGAAGCTTTAATCCATTATATTATTCTGGATATCCAATGAATGAAAATTCAAATCTTTTCATTTGCAAATATTTTTTCTTGTCAAGCAAAATTCGAGCCCATGCAGTGGACCCAAACACCTTGAAATTTGACACATCCATATTGTGTCCAAAATAGGATTCAAAAGGAGTCTTTCCTTTCACGAAGGAGTGAGGTACTATGTTTTGAATATATGCATAAAAATTCATGGCCTCATCCCACATATTTTCAGCCAAACTTTTGGCTTCTAGCATGCATGTGGTCATCTCCTTGAATGCCCGATTCTTTCTCTCTGCTACATCGTTCTGCCGGGGAGTGTAGGAAATGGAATGTTGGATATTGATCCCACTGTATGAATATATCTAAATAAATTCATAACTGATATATACCCCTCCATTATCAGATCATAAATATTTGATCTTTCTCTCAGAGGAATTTTCAACCAGTGCTTTCAATTCAATGAATTTATCCAACACTGCAGATTTTTTTGTGATGAAGAAAACCATGTGTATATAGAAAAATCATCTATGAAGGTGAGAACATACCGGTATCCATTAATGGATATGGTTGTAATATGTACTCTAATACCAGAATGAATCAGCTCCAAAATACTATTTTCTCAGTTTTCCTCCCCCGATCAAACTTGCGCTCATGGTGTTTACCGACAATACATCCCTTGCAAATTCCTTTGGTAGATTTGATGGTTGGGAGGCCTTCAACCATGGAATTTATCTAAATTTTATGGAAGTAATTGAAGTTCAAATGACCAAATCTCTCATGCCATATCCTACTGACCTCATTTCCATGAGTCAGAAGAGCGGTGGGCTTTGAATCCACCACAAAATGGGAAAACCCATAGGCCTTAGCATGATGGTTTTCTAAAACTTTTGCAGCAAGCTTCCCGCATGCAATCTCAATGATTTCTACATTAGTTGGGCTGAAATTTACTTTCTTGGGCACTCTAGTATGACTCATTTTATATACACTCAAGAGGTTGGAGGCCAAGGAGGGTAAATACTGAACATCAAAAAAGGTTCCATGCTCAAGATTTAATGTACCTCTTCCTTTTGAAAAGATAGTAGAATCATCTCCCATGTGGATGGGAATTCTTTTTTCGATGTCTAGGGATGGGAAGGAGTCTCTGCTTGCCATCATGTGATTTGAAGCTCCATATTTTATGAGGAGAGCATTGGGCTTTGAGGTGATTTCCATGAGAGAATGACCTCTTTCTTGCTGGATATCCCGATATTGGTTATGTCTCTTCCGAGAAATCTCCGAAAGATTGATATTGTTTCTCTCCAAGAGGAGAGATATCTCATCAAGATTGTTGTTGACCACTTTTCCTAACTCATGCGATTCAGGTTCTACGTATCCCATCAACCAAAAAAACACCCAAGATACCGTCCTGATAGAGAAATCCCTGTCAACAACACCTGCGAAGCAAGCACAGTCTCACCCGAGATATATCTTCGATGGGTAACCAATGGAACCATGTTTTTGTGATTACCGAGGGATTATAGTCCCTTGGACTGTAGCTAAGGAACTCGACCAAGTCGCGAGGATGGATTCATTTCCACCAAACTATAGTGCACACGGTGCATATATTCTATTAACTACTAACGACGCGACACAAATTTGGAATTAGTACTTTAAACATGACAGAATGTAAAAGTGAGCTAACAGACAAGTGTGGCCTACATGCGTGTAACAATTCTTGCACTGTGAACATAAACTAACACTTAGAAGAAGTGCATAATAACATATTCATGCATTTGAGCTCTTATTGGCAGTGTGACATTCATTCAATCATAATAGGAATAGAATCATAAGCATAAACAATCAGAAACATAATTATTCAAAGCATTAGTCATCCATTTGAACGCAAGAGATAACATGGAAACCCATCTGGAAAAACTGTCAAGGTGCTCTTCATATGGCATGAGAAAAGGATATAGCACCTTGTAGTCTGTAGGATGCAGACTGATCTTATTATGTCTTTAAGACTCAGAATTATTGTTCTCATGCTCTTTGTCTTATTTCTCCTAATCTACTGCTACTACCTATAGATTCGCACACAACCTCGATTGACCTATCTATCATCTGCACCGCTTTAGAATAGCTTCTCTTCTATGAAACTAACTCTGTCTGTATATTACAAACTTCCAATTATTACACTACTCTGATCTCTAATCTTTTCTCTAATCTCTCCTATGTACTCCCCTTTTTCCAACAACTATGGAAAAACCAACCTAAACATAACTACAACCAACAAAACCATGGTTGAGACCAACCCTTTCTCTATTGAATCCCTCCTATTTATACTATTTTACATGACCACAGAGGGCTGACTACATATAGGAAGTCTGTTAACTATCACCATCAGCCACCCCTCAGGCTATAGCTATGGTGATCATGACTTGACACAAGGCACTAATGGCCTTACTTATAGCATGCTTTCCCTCATGTGGCATCCGCCGACTTATGCAAAATTTAGTAACCATGAGCGCCTTGTTGATTTTGGCCGTTATTCTGCACTTGTGCTGCCTTTGTACCTTGCAGCATATTCCTTCCATGAATTTTCCCACTTGTGTGCAGGTGACATCTTTTGCGCTTACTCTTCTTTTGCACAGCTTCCGTCGCTCGCCCAATTTCCTTTGTTTGCGTAGGTTTCCTTGCTTATGCTTGCACTTGCGCTACATACTGACTCTTTCTCTTATTTCCCACATGCTTTCCCCAGGCCCAACAAGCCCCCAACACTCACATGTGGCTCCTTCCAAGCCACTAAGCAGTGGACATAGTAGGTGCCACGATACGCATAGCCACTTCTTTTGGGATTTTTTTTTTGGCACTTCCTTTGTTGTGCGCTTTGCTCGTGTTTTTTTGTTGTTGGTGTTTCCTACACCGCTGGATCTTTCGATACTTAGAAAATTTTTAAATGATGGATCTTGGATCAATAGAGTTTTGTCTTCGGCCTCATTTGGTGAGTCTATCTCCATAGATTTTTCTTATGCGTGTGTGTGTGTGTTTTGACGGTGTTTCCTGCACCGCTGGACCATTTGATACTTAGAAAAGTTTTAAATGATGGATATTGGAACTATTAAGTTTCTTCTTCGGCCTCATTTGGTGATTCTATTTCCATATGTTTTTCTTGTGTGTGCTCTTGTTGTTCTTGATGGTGTTCTACTAGATCCTCTTCATCTTCCTGCCAATGTTTGTCTTCCTTTTTGTCATCTTCATTCTTTTCCTGCTCTTCTTTTTCCTCTTCCTACACATTCTCGGGTGCATCTTCTAGTACAGATTGTTTTGTGCCTCCAACCTTTAGTTGGAATTGGGAAAAAATGGGAGTAATCCATTCTATCTCTCGACAAGCTTCATTTTCCTACTGCTCTAGTTCCTAGACTCTGTCGGTGCTAGGGTGTTCCATCAAGGTATTTTCCAGTGCCTGCATGAAATTGGTCATTCGCTACTGGACATGCTAAATTATCCCTGTCACCCTTTCAGATTTGGCCTGCTTATCAGCCATCTCCTTGTTGCAGATGATTTCCTTGTCACACAGGGTTCTTTCTTTGTCCAGGAGTTGCTTGAGTTCAGCACCTTTGGCGATTTTCTTGTTAGTTGAAAGCTTCTTAATTTCTTCCTTCACTGCCAATACCTGTAGGTCTTCTTGTTATGCCTGGTAGGAAATATTCTCTTCAGTCTCATGGTTAATGAGCTGCTCCCATGTCACAACAATTTCTTCTACCTCCTTTGTCCAAATCAGCTCAGCTTCCTGAAGCTGGCCAACAGCTTGATTTTTTGACTCTTGCCTTTGTTGTGGCACTTCGGGGGTTGTGTTTGGCTGTAGATTGGTTTTCATCTCCTGAACCTATTTCTTTAGGTCTACGGCTAGTTTGGATAGCTGCCTCAGCTGGTGCATAGGTTCTTCCTTGGCTTCTTTCTCTTCATCTGATAGTTTCACTATTGCCTCCTTTATAGCTTGTTCTAGTGAATCTTGCTTTTGGGATTAGGATTTTAGGTCTTCCTGCTGGCACTTGATAACTTGCTTATGCTCCTTTTCTTTCCTAGTTTCCTTGGATTCCTAATATGCAACTACATTTTCCTAGATTCTAACCTCTATGGCAGTGACATGATGAATGGAATATATCTGTGGCAACGTTAGCTTAGAGAAATCCAAAATCAATGTTTTCAAGATATGGACACTTACCTCTTTTTCTACTTCTTCTATAGAAAATTCCTGCACAAGAATTTCTATTCTTAAGGGAAGGAGAAGCACTGGCATCACTAGAGTGTCTACTGTGTCTACACCATAGGTTTCATCCGACATGGTGTCATGCACTTCTACGATGGTCTCTGCCAGCTGGTTAAATTTTGTAGTGATGGAAGTCGTCTAGTTGGTTTGCGGGCTTGAGAGGTTACCCAAGTTTTTCTCGGCTACTTCGATGGCCCCCTCATTGAGAAGAGTCAGATCCTCATCTGCTATGCCCATTACTTGGTATTGGTTGGCCTTCTTGTTCTTCCTATGTGGGATGGCCAAGGATTCTTTGTCTTCCTACATGGGCTCTTTACCCTTCCTCTTATTGGTTCTTTCAATGCACACCTCCTCTTTAGTAGGGGGGTATTCTTCGTTGGAATTGGCTAGGTCTTGCTCTTATTCTTCTTCTTCTTGGGAGTCATCCTAATGCTCCTGGGTACTTGTATTGGCATGGTCCTATGGTGGGTTCTCTTTCGGATCCCCCTGCGATGCTTGCTACGTTGCAGGAACCTCATGCTGGAGAAACCATTCCTTAGGCTATTCCTTGATCTCACTTTTGATAACTACATCCCTAAGGATAAAGAAAGTTGAGACTTCTTACTTCTTAGGTTCATTGCATGGATTCATGATGATGTTTTTTAGCCCTGCATGGAAGTGAATGAAAGGATACTTTGCCACTCTCGCAGGTTTTAGTCGATATTGCTTGCACACAATCTTACTAAGCCTTTCTCCTTGTAGAAAGAATGCAAGTTTGGCATTGGTCTTGTGCTTACTGTCCTTGTGGTCCCAGATGTTTTGGTACGGCATGCCAAGGAGATCTACTGGGATATCCATGGGTTGATAATCTAGTGGTGGTGCCCATACCAAAAATGAGATTAGAATTAATAGCCATGAGAAGTGAAACTTCACCGTGGGATGTTCTTGTGCATCACACATGTCGTCAATCAGTTTGTTCAAGAGGAACTAGGACCGATTTGATGTGTACTACTTGTGCACACTTTTTTTATAGCTCTATTGTTGTAGGAGTGCATTCAATAGGCCTCATGTTGCATAGGAACTTACTGCACAATATTTTATTTGTATCTCTTACAACGCTATCATCAATGGAGCTAAGGAGGAAGTGATTTCCACCACGGAGAAGCTAGTACTTGGTATTCATGTCGTTCTTGTCTAGTTTTCCTCCCTCGTTGTGTATGGGGCCAGTTCGAGTCCTTGCCATGAAAGACTTGTGATGGCTAAGACCAGGTCAATTGTTACCTCATACAACTTGTTCAGCCAAAGGTATCCTACATGGAAGCATACCAGCAGCTGCTTGACATACATTTCGATCGGGCTAGAGCAGCCGAAATGGGGCATAAGGAGTAGTTTTAAGATACTTGATTGCTCCAATCCACGCGCATAATCCATTGCAGAAACAACATCTGCATTCAATGGTTCACCAGGCTCCATGACCATGAATTAATCTTTGGACATGTCTTGTTTCTTGCTGTCATAGTCCTCAAAATTCAAGTCCTAGAGTTTAAGAGTGATGGGATATTGAGGCTGCGTGATGCCATCTAGAATGACGATCTCTTCTAATAGTTCCGGTATGTCGACTGGCACTCTTACGATGCCTGGATTCCTTAGTGACACATACAAAGGCAACAAGTTCTTTTCTTCATTAGTCCACTCTACTTCTGGAGATGATGCTGGTGGTAGAAATGGGTCGTCTTTGTAGGCCTTTGGTATCTTTTCTACAAGGACAGAGGAAGTGGTGAGGTTTGCACTCAATGGGGCTCTGGGTACAAAAATTTGTGCTCTAGATGGCTGTACTAATGGCCAGGTTGTAGGTACCTACGTCAGCTAGCCTCCTCCTCGTGGTGGATGCGGTGGCCTCTGTGGTGGTTTATGTGGTGTCTTCAGCTCAGCCTATGTTTTCTTCATCTTTTTCGTGGGTCGATTGGGTTCAGGGATGTAAGGTACCTTTACTATTGGGTAGGGTAATACTGGTGAAACAATGGAATCTTTATTATCACTAGAGAGATCAATAATCATGAGCTTTAGCTCTAGGGAAGGGGTTCTGGTTCACTTAGCGGCCTCAGCTCTTTGGTTTCTTGGCTTTGTAAGGTAATGTAACGGTTACACGGAAATAAGTAACTACTTGTTATAGGTGCTCATATCCCCCCAGCTCTAACTGGCTGCAATGATGGACCATCAAACATAGCACATGGGATTTTCCTTTATTGTCTTTACCATCACACTTAGGTTCAATCATTTACTTGTCAGGGTAGTTAAGGGTAATACAACAGATGGGACCAAAAATCCCGCCACCATTCTCCTCATACTTTCTAAATTAATGCTATTGATCTTTCACTAGCACCGAATCTTTTTTGAATTCTTTTGCATTTAACATTCCACTAGTGTCTCCTAGCTATCTTCCTCCCCCCACCAGTTGTCTCTTAGCTCATTCATTGGAGGTTTTATAGGGAACCATTTTTCAACGCAACTTCCTTTTCCCATGCCAGGTTGCGGGGGATATTTTTCATTGATTTAGATCTTTCTCACTTTTTTTTTACTGCATGCCCAAGCCTTATGGGACTATGCCGCAGTCATCGCGAGATGGTTTTAATTGGCTTCCATATATCATACCCGAAACTGATGTTCCATCCATCTTATGTAGTTTTATCATGCTTTCTTCAGTAATGTGCGCAACCACGTATGGACCTAATCAGTGTGTTTTGAGCTTACCTAGGTGCTTAAGAAACTTGCTATCATACATAAGAATAAGTCTGCCAAGCTTAAACTCCTTTGTTCTAATGTTGTGGTCATGCCATGATTTCTGCTGCTGTTTTTCTATGTTTCGATGGAAGCCCACAATGAAGCGTTCTTCCTCCAATTGAATTAGCTACGCAAGTCTTTCCTCTATGGCGTCGGTATCTGTCATCTCTGTTAGTGCAACAATTTGCAGGATTGGCACAATGTAATCCATAGGAATGACTGCTTCTTTTCCATAGACTAAATGGAAAGGAGTGTATCCAATCAGTCATTTGTATGTTTTTCAGTAAGCCCATAATACTGCTGAGACTTTCTAGTGCCAACCATCTCTGTACACATTATAGAACTTAGTCAAGGCATTCTCTAGTATCTTGTTGAATGCCTCAATAGTTCCATTTTCTTGCGGATGGTAGGGTGTTGTCTTCTTATGCTGGATTTGGAATTCTGCAGTCAATTTAACAATTAGCTTATTTACAAAATGTGTACCTTGGTCGCTGATAGGGATCTTTGGGAAACCAAACCTTATGACAACATTTTGAAAAAGAAACTTTGCCACTTTTGCGATGATGCAGTATTTCATAGTTGTCTCCTCTTCCCATCTTGTCAATTAATCTGTAGAAGTTATAATATATCGTGCACCAGTCCATATCCTTGGAGGATTAATAGGGATGACAAAATCCACTTCCCATTTATTGAATACTTGCACTGTAATTTGTGGCGTGAGTGGCATTTCATCATGTCGTGATGGTTTCCCTATTCTTTGACATTTATCACAATTATGATAGTATTTTCTTGTATCCATATGTACAGTTGGACACTAGAGTCAAGCTTGCAAAATATTTCCTACTGTTTCCTTCCCAACATAGTGTCCTCCTGGAACACCCGCATGTGCTTCAACCATTACCCATTTCCTTTCATGATCAAAGACACATCTTCATAGTATTTCGTCTAGTCCCAACTTATACAGTTGTCCCACAATTAGCATGTAGTCTGAGGCCTTGAAAACTAGTTGTTTCTTTTGCCGTGTTGAATAACATTGAGGCCCATATCCTGTATTCAATAAGTGTATAATAGAATCAAATTATTTATCAACAACATCAATAGAAAATAGCTGCGCATCTGGGAGATTATCCTCTAGAATGGTGGGTTCCTCCCCAGTTTCAATGCATGACAAGTGGTGAGGCCCAAAATTCAGTTGGCTTGGATTCACAATGACTTCAAAGTCAAATTGTTGAAATAGGAGGATCCATTGGTATATATTCCTTCCCAACACTACCTTATTAACCAAGTACTTCAATGCAGAATGATCAGTGAACATTTTGAAGTGTCCACACAATAGATAATGTCTAAACTTTTGTAGCGCATAGACCATTGCAAACCCTTCTCTTTCAGTTGTGGTGTATTTTTTCTCTACCGTTGATAGCTTCCTGCTTTCAAATGCAATTGGGTGGTCAATTGTGCCCTCTCCTGGTTTGGTTAATACTATACCCAGCACAATTGACGATGCATCAACATGTACATGGAATTCCTTTTTCCAATCTGGGAATATTATTATTGGCCCGGTATCCATTTTTTTCTTCAAATTATCCAGACTCTCCTGACAGTATTTGTTCCCCTTGAATTTGGCATCCTTCTTTAGCAGTTTCTCCATTGGGGCAGTTATCTCCACATATCCTCTGATAAATTTCTGACAATATCCAGTATGTCCATGTGTGGATCTAAGTTGTGTGACTGATGTAGGCAGAGGAAAGTCTAGAATAATTGCACCTTTGTGGGATCGTCCAAGATCCCATTGCGGCATACCACATGGCCCAGCAATACACCAAATGGTGCACAAAATATACACTTTTCTCAAATTTAGCGCAATTTGATACTAGCGACATCTTTCCAGTATCATGCGCAGATTCTCAATATGGTCTCTTACCAGCCCAAAGACTGTCTAGTCATCAAAATATACTTCAAGAAACATATGAATGAAATATTTAAAATCAGAAACTACTATTCTAGAAAAAATAGCAGGGGCATTTTTAAGGCCAAAGGGAATTACTGTGTATTGGTAGCATCCCCATTATGTTACAAAGGTTTTTTTGTGGCGGTCCCCTTATGCAATTCTTACTTGATGGTATCCCTAGAATCGATCTTTGAATGGGTACATTTCTTATCTTCCAACGCTTTCCAATACTTCATCTGTAAAGGATGTTGGGAATGGATCATGTAAGCAGACATCGTATAGCTTCCTAAGGTCAACACTGATCCTAAACTCGCCTGTCACCTTCTTGTCCTAAATCACTATAGGGCTTATCCATTCTGAATATTGAGCAGGTTCAATGATTCCTGCTTCTAGCATGCGGTCCAATTCATCTTTCACTTTTTCTTTGTAGCATGGATTTATTCTGTATAGGCGTTGTTTTACCGGGCTTGCATTGGGTTTGATCGGAATTTCCATTTCACCCAAATATCCTACTATCCCCTTCATTTCCTTGAAGTTCGTCGGGAATAGGTATTGGAACTCATGTAATATAATAGTGATTTTGGCTACTGTCTCTTTGTCCCAATAGTCTTGTTGCAGCTGCAACAATTTCCCAAAATTCCAAAAAATTTCGTGACCCTCATTTTGCTTAGATTAGTTTGATTTTCTTCTTTGGTTTGATCTAGGGAATTTTTAGAGAGACTTTTCTTATGCTTTGATTGATCTACCACTTGTTTTAATTTTTCTTCTAATGCTTGAAAAAATACAATGTCTGATCAAAATTCATCGCTGCTTTTAAATGCGTTTTCAGCATGACTGAATTGGAAATGTATTTTCCTTTTTCCCCTGTCGTACTGGATGGATAATCGGTTTTTGGATTCATTGGTTTTCATATCGGCCGTTTTTTGGTTTTGCATCGGAACTTTTTATAACTTATTCTTCCATAGTTGTGGATGGAAAACTGCTAAGTCTTCCGATCCCTGTTTGAATTTTTGGCTCCCGCTTTGTTAGTTTCATTGATCCCGTAAGTCGTGGGCTTCCGTCGTTGCAGCTACGGAAAAATTTATCCCTTCGGCCGTGGAGTCATTTTTAACTCTGACGTTGTAGAAGGTCGCGCGCTTTATTCTTCCGCCGTTGCAGCTGCTGAAGTCATTAACCTTCCGATTATCTAGTCATTTAAGCCTCGACGTTGCATAAGGTTGCGTCCTTTACATTCCCGTCATTGCGGATGAAAGAAACGATATCCCTTCCGATATTTAGTCATTCACTCTTTTGATTCAAGTCTTGAGATCCTTTTGATATCTACCGTTGCAGCTGCTAAAATATTTACCCTTCCGGTCAGTTAATGGTTTCTCCTCCGATAAAGCTTTACCCGTTGCAGAATGGTTTGTCTTTGATATGTCCGTCGTTGCGGCTCCCGTTCCTCTTTCCGCTTCGATTTCTTAAAGCTCCGATGTGTTATTGGGTGTTTCCTAGTTATCCCCATGGATGGATGTGTGGTTTGGCCACCCGCCGTTGCGGAAGAAGTTATGTTTTCAACCTCCGATCCGTTTGGCTTCCGCTGTTTCGATTTTTTTTTTCCCTGCTGCACGTGTTGGCCTATATATATATTTGGGGCTGGGACATGTTTTATTATCCCACTGCCATTTCGACTATCACAAGCTATCAAAATCATTGCTGTCGCTCTCTCACATTCGCCCAGTCCCCCATTCTCAGTACCCGCGTTCCAGGTGTCTCAACCTTGGGAGCTTGACAGGTTTCTCCACGCCGGTTACATGCTGCAGTGCCAGGTAGGCTCGTATTTGCCTTTCCCATTTCGGTTAAGCTTTTGGTTGTTTTCTACGGTTAGGTTTTGTTGCGGGTGTTTTTTACCCACAGAGTAATATTTTGCTCACTGCCGTTTGTTTTGCAACCCTGCGCATAGAGAATGAGGGGGTTTGGTGTAGACGGTCGTTACACCGTCTGCACCAAACTGCCCTAGGTGATTATGTTTGGTGGAGGAGGGTTTTTCTTGGCCTTCCTGTAGCATCTACAGTGTTTTCCCTCTTCTTTGTGGTTTTCATACCACCCGCATCCTCAAATAGCCACCGTTTTTGCCACGCCGTCTACGCACAGTCGGGTTTGAACCCCAGCCGGTGGAGGGGATTTTTCACCGTATACAGTTTGGTTGACCATAGACTGCCCGGGTAGTTTTGGTAGAGCGCACCGTTGAAATTTTGCATGATTCCCCCTGTCAATCCCCATAGCGAGATGGTCATGGCGCCCGCTAAGAGCTCAAGTTTTCTTCATTCCTATGTAGATTTGCTTCATGCTCAAATTTGTTGATAGAACTATTTTGCACATTTTGGTTTCATTTAAAATATCGCTGTCATGGTAGACATAGACAAAGTCACTAAATGCTGCACATTGATATTGCAACTTAATTGGGAATGGCTTAATATTTACAATGTTATATATGGCAGGAAGAATTCGAATTCACAATGTCAAAAAGGAAGAAGAAGAAGGCCCATGTGGTCGAGGAGGACCTAGAAGTGGAAGTTGTCACCAAAACAAAATACATATACGAAGACAGTAAGTGTATATCTGGTGTCAAAATTGAATACCCATGGGGGGAGATTTACAGGCTGATCACACGCAGAGAAGTTCCTGATACAGTCTTGGAAGAAGAATCCATATATGCCAACATAGAGAGATCTTCACTCATGAATATAGCCACCAGGCCAGAGCTGTTCCCATGCTCTAAAGTAATTGGTTGGATTCTGCCCTGGGTAGATGTAACAACAATGATCCTGGAGAATGTTGAAAAACAGGGCTATGCTGCTTATAGCCCCGGATATGTAGTTTTGGCCTATCACCTGCCAGAAGCACAAGTGTTTTTTGTCTGATGATTGGTTGAACAACGTTAGAATGGACCTTGTTGAAACTATGGAAAAGATGTTGTTGCCTGGAAAACATTTCAAGAACAGGCCGACGGGTGATTATGATACAGCCAGCTTAAGAAACCCATATAGGTTCATAGCTTTAATGCTCAACAGGATTTTTGGGAGAGCCCGTGGCAGGTTCTTCAAACTGGAATGGATGCCCATCATTTTTTATGTTGCAACCCAGGGGACAATTTTCAACTAGGCCAGCATTGTATCTAACAGTGTCTCTACCTGCTTGGCCTCAGCCTTGGGTGGAGTATCCCAAAAGAGATCTGAGTTCTACATGAGTTCCATACTTGTAGACTGTATATTGTGTAATCAGACTTTCCCCGGCCTCAGGTGCATATGGGATAGGGAAAGAATGCCTATCTACTCTGCCTATAAACCACTTTGGTCACACAAGTATCACAACCATTATCGAGAAGTCTGTGAACACTTCATCATGCCACTGTATACACTCATTTTCTTGAAAGAGTGTGATTGCATGTCAGAGGAGGCACTGCAAGTAATGCAAGAATATGCAGATTACTATCTGATTGAGGATGGCCTTTACTTTAGTATGTTTGAAGGTTCAAGAGCACCCTCCCTGCTGCCCAAGTACGCCACTGATTACATCATTCATAAGGAGGCAGTCAGGAAAGTCTTCTTGGATGGCATAGGGAGTTTCTTGTTTGAGCATAAGAAGACTGCTTATCCTCCTCTGCCCTTCAAGTTAGGAATTTATAGGTTCACTAGGGTGAAGAAAGCGGATGAATTTATAGAAGAGTTGGAAAGGTTTCGTTTTCGCGAGATGCCCTTGCACATAAATGATTCCCGTAGCAAAGTGGCCGATCATTGCAAAGAAAATAATGTCCACTTTGAGTACACCCACCATTGGGATAGGGAAGAATCTATCTTCAGAAGTGCCTTGAACATAACAGCTTTAAGAAGAAGATTCAAGAAGAAGATCACCACCAAAGGTGGGAAGGGAGATGAACAAGCAAAAGCTGAGGAAGAAGCCAAGAGAAGAAATGAGGAATCCCAGAGGTTGGCACAAGAGGTTGTAGGGTGGCTGCACACAGAAGAAGAAGAGAAAATAAAAGCTGCGCAAGAGGCAGCTAGAAAAGCTGAAGAAGATGCAAGGAAAGAAGAAGAAGAAAAGAAAAAGAAGCTTGATGAGGAGCTCCAAAAGCAAGAAGCAGAAAGGCTAAAGCTGACACATACAGAGCAGTCAGCCTCTGACACAGCTGGAGGAAAGACCCAAGACATGGAGAACCCCTAGGTTTAGGACCCACAAGTACCTGCTGTCAACACACCTGTAGTCCCCACCATGAAGCTGGTACCCTTTGTACAGAAAAAAGGGGAAGAGATCCCTGATTTCAATACTGTTTTCTATGACAGGGCTACAAAGAGGATAGTGAGGAGAACAGAAAGGAAGATTGAAATGGGAAGTCTACCTGGGAAAATGATAATGGATACACCTGTTGTATTCGGAACAGACCAAGACCCTAGATTCACCATCATAGCAGGAGCCGCATTAATCCAAGATTCGGAGGATAATGTGGACAAAATTATGACAGACTTGGAGCAATCCAAGAAGTCCTCTGCTCAATTAAAAGACACATTGAGGAAAGAGAGAGAAGAAATCAATAGGCTGAAAATAAAGCATGAGGACATGAAAGAAGAGATGAGAGTCTCAAATAATGAACTGCAGCTCCTCCAAGTAGAGAGACAAGTTAGGGAAACTATGCAGGAGTGCCTGGAGAAAGTGCAGAGAGAATATCAAGAGCTAAAGATGGAGAAGGAATGGCTGCTGGGAAAGGTAGAAGAGCTAGAAGAGCAGCAAAAGATCATCTTGGAGGCTAGTGAGATGCACACCCAAGAACAGGAAAAGAAACATCAAGAGCATATTTCTTCTCTAACAGCTGCTCTGGAGGAGGCAAGGGAGCAGCAGGTTAACCTCCAACCATTCAAAGAGCATGTCTTGGCCCAGAAAGCTAAGATGCTACAGCTACAAACTGCTATAGAAGGAGAGAGGTGCAAAGTGTTGCAGGTAGATAGCCAATTGGAAGAAATCCTGGAGACCTCCTCTTATTTCGTTGATCGATCTCAGGACGTCCTTGAAGTCCAGACTGCAAGAATGGCAAGGCTGGAAAACAATGAAGAAACTCTAGCAGAGCTGCCAGTAAAGGATCAACAGGCCCTCAAGTGGGATTATGACTTATTGGAATTTGCTATAAATACTGTGGAGGATTTCAAGAAAGGTGTTAAAAATACAAAAGGAGCATGCACATAGTTTTTTAGAAGGCTCCTTATTACCTACAACCGGTGCCAAATAGAGGCCGAGTAGAGGCTTGAGGCTTTCCCGGACCATAACGCATTTGTGGAGATGTTGCAAAAGAGAAATCAGGAGGAGGAAGTGAAAGTACAGCATATCAAAGCCCTGGATGATCAGATCTTGAGAAGTGAAGTAGATCATTCAGCCATTAGTGTGCATATTTTGGAGGACCAGCTTGGATTAAGTGTAGCCAGAATTGAGGCTATAAAGAATCAAGCTGCGAAGTTTGAGATCAACATTCAGTTTTTAGAACCTTGTGCATTTGAAGGCATTGCCTCTGAAGCCATGGCATGGAAGAAATTTTTGGATGCCCAGGTGCGGCCCTCCTCATAAAAGATTGGTCACTTTTTGCAATATGTAACGATTTTGTAAATATTCGAGGAAGATGAAATGTTGGGAGGCGAGGAGTTGGGAAGCCCAACAGTTTCACCCTTTTTTGTATAAATGTAATAGACTAAGAGGGAAAAAGGGCTTTTTCCCAGTTAGACATAAAAAGGATATGGTAAGAAGAACTACTTTTTTTTGCAATAAAGAGTTATTGTTTGCATGTTGGAGAAAGATCGGTGGGACTTTCAAATGTTATGCTGTGGATGGCGGAAAGATGAACTATTTTGTTTTTTCAGCTTTTGTCCATTAACTGTGAGATCGTTCTAACTCTTAGAACCTATGTTCTTGTTTAAATGATTTTTGGTTTATTTTGTGGAATTACCTCCATGAGTAACGTATGCTGTTCATAAAACAATTGGCTATCTGATTGTTGAAATATCTTTAATCGTTTATGTGTTGTAGAAAGAAACATCAGCTACCTATAATTTCTCTTTATAATGCATGCACAATACACATTACTCATAATTAAGTTACAGTCTGCTCCCCGGGGATAGGTAGATAGATAGTTAGTTTTATTTCATTACTGCATATGTGATTGAGATGCTTGTGAGTGCTAAGACGAGGGGTAAGAACCTGCACATCACATTGTGACTGCCCCTTGCATCCTTATCACCCTGCATGGTTAATTAGGCATATGCACATCATACTTAAATAAAAAATACAAAAATACACGGTGGACCGGCCCGCAACCGGTAAAACCTTTGTTTTTGTTACTTTAACCCACGGTAGCCGGACCGCAAACCGGATGGATTCCCCATACCAAACAGTCACGGGCTAGTTGGGAATGTTGACTGGGGAGAATCCCTTTCTATTGTTGCCTGTGATTTTCCAGGCCTCAACAAGTCTCCAATGTTAGAAAATTTTGGATTGTTCTCCAACCCAATGTTAACTTTCTTGATCTTTAGCGGCTTGATGAACTGCTCACTAGAAATGTCATTTCCTTCTACTTCACGTGATCCTTCTGACTTTGGGATATTAATGTTGGTTGTATCATCCTCTAGGTCTCCAAAGAGGTTATAGCAGGCCATCCAGTGCTGAACTATCTCACAGTACGGGTTGGAATGAGCAATGCAAGGTTGAGAATATGCAACCTCCAGCGGGATCTTCGTGAATATCTTCTCCTTAATAGTCTTCAGCACAATATCAATTGTTGGTTTCTCATTTGCGAACTGGAATGTGTATGTGAAATTCTGTGCAAACTTTTCCCTTTCTCATGTTTCCTGGTAGAGCTCCATAGATGCATACCGGCCTCTGGGTTCCTTTTAGAGAGTATGGATGAAATGGTGAACCCACTCCTAGTGCAGGTAGTTTGAGAGCACTCTGGAACACTGGTATTAGTGTTTAATAGGGTTTGATAACCCTGTATACCTTTGTGTCATAGTTGTGACACCGTCTCCAAACCTTACTTCCAATAGTCATCTACACTGTAGCCATTCAGTTATCGAACTTTTGCATGTATCCCACAATTGTGCGGGTGTGGCTTTTAGTGTGAATTCTAGTGAAAATATTCACTATGGATCTATTACCAATTCCTCAAACTCATCCAAGAAGGTTTCCAAGTTAGGCAGTGCTTCATATGTGGGCAGCAGCCGTGACTAAGTTCCCACTCGCTGAAAAGAATTAGTTATCCTGGCACATGTCCTCGTGTACAGTTCATGCAATATATTTTGCCAGTTCTCAAGTGCCTCCCCTGAGTCTAATATACATGAACTCGAGCATCTCTAGCTCAGGTTACCATCCACAGTAGGATTGATTTAATCCTCCTTAAGGGAACTGACATTATAGATGTTGTCGAGGTGATCACCTTGCCCTTTGTTGAACACCGGTTCAACGTATCTTTGTCCTTCCAATGGGTTGAGGGGTGAAACCACCCTCACCTCATTATCCTCAAATGATAGGGTCCTTCTTTTTAATTTTATGATAGTTTGGTTTTCCATTTCCCAATCAGTTCCCAGCAGCACCGGATAAGGGTTAGTATCATCTACTATATTGATGACCTTGAAGTCTGCAAAAGTGTGCAATCCTTCTATATCCACTTAGACCTAACGTAGTCTACCAACATGTAGGACCTTTTCCTGATTAGCAAGCCTTAATTGAATTGGGGACCATTCTCGGGGTGGCTTTCCCATTATTTCCCATGTCTGGGGCATTAGAAGGTTAACAGTGGATCCCAGGACGAGGATGATATAGTCCATGTCATAATCACTGATTCGCGTAGACATCTTGAGTTCACGTCTCATTTTGAACTTCGTCTTGACAATATTAACCTTCTTTATTGGCAAGTCTTCCTATGAAAGCATTTCAATAATCACTCCCAACTCTACAAGTGCATCTTTGTCTAGGATTAGCGCCAAAAAAATTGACAGGAATGGTTTGAGCTTACTAACCTTATCTGCACTCTTGTTCACAGTCTATTGTTTGAGTATCTTTTGGAATCTCTTAGGCATATCTTTTACTTGGCCTGAGCTGGATGGTTGTTCCATTCCTATGAATTCTGGACATATGTCCATGAATATCTGCTTATGTTCTTGAACATTAAGTGGTTCTTTCTTCTGCGAGGTAGGTCGCACCTGTAGTTGTGCTTGTGTCACAGGTTATGTCTGTGTAGCTTGGTCTACACTCGTCGCAACACCTCCCCTTTTTACCACTGCTACATTTGGTTCTCGTGGTTCAATGACTATCATCTTTATGTTGGCATTAGCATTCAGGTTGGGAGCATTTGGTGTAGGGTTTAGTGCAGGTTTTGGTGTTGGGTTAGCTACTCCAACTATTTGTGATTTCCATCGAGCAATGAGTTGCGGACATTGCTCCACATTGTGCTCTTGTCTACAATATGATCAATTCCTTGCAGGTTCACAGCAGTCTCTAGCATAATGGCCCTATACTCCACAATTGTAGCATACCACTCGCCCTCTTCCTTATCCAAATCCTCCTCTACCTCGACCCCTGTAATTGCCACCACCCCTTAGCTGAATTTGAGGTGGTGGCGGCAGGTATTACGGTTTTTGGTACTGCTATTGATACAGGTTATATGGGGCCATATTTTGAAAATGTGGTGCCATCTGAAACTGGTGCACAGACGAAAAGTGGGGTGCATCCTAGAACTAAGGCACAACCTATTCAATATTTATTTGCTCCTCAATATTCATTAGATAGGAATCTACTATCTTCTCTCTTAGAAGTTGGTAGGCCCTATAGTATTTTTCATCATGGATTACAGATCTACAAAATTTACAATACAAATTAGTTGGGGTACATACCATCTTCTACAGGAACATGCAATCTACGTCATGGTGTCCTCTTGTCTAGCATATGTTGCACCAGGGTAGCCCCTAGGTACTTAATGGATTCGGCGTACCAGACGATATTTAGTTCATGTAAGACATAAATTCATATTTGGTATTTCCATTCGTCCTGCATCGCGTACACCATAGGTCTTCCTACACCTCTTTTCCCCTTTTTATGTCTTGGAGTTGAATTGTCAGATTAGCCAATTGCGAATGAATCTGTATCATTCCTGCGATGCCATCCCCAATAGGTGAAGCCTCTAGCTTCATCACCAATTCCATTTCCTTCGTCTATGTTGCAATCTTTTGCTGCATGAGTGGTCCTTTGATGTGCAGCAACATCGCACCAATAAACCACTCTTTATGTTGCACGTACGACATCTAGAAGCTAACTTTGGCCATCAACATTTTGAACCAGTAATCAAAGTCCCATATTGTCTCTATCGGAGCCTACTTAATCTCCTTGATCTTGATAATACATTGGGATACATATTGTGGCTTTCTGAATTATGAGACCATTGCTTGTCGAATCTCCTCAAGAGTCTTTTGTGGTGTTTCGGTTGGTGTGGCACAAAACTTCATGAACCAATCTAGTGTACGACCCCTCAAGGTTGTGATCATCTGTGCCTTCTTTATATCTACGTTATGGACTAAATGTACCATCCACATAGCTTCATAGAGGAACCAACGTTGCTCTGGGTATTCCGTTCCATACCCACTGAATGTGGGTAATCTAACATTTGTTCCCACCATTAGTGTGGTGCTAGGGTTGTTCACTGGATTACTCGAATTTACTAGATTTACTGGGATCACTGATGGGATTCCTTGTGCACTAGTCTTGACACTAGTACTACTAGTGTTCATAGGTTTTTCAGATGAGGAAACTATAGGTCTCACTTCAGGTGATCTTCCTGGAATGTCGCAGTCACGTCCTATCCTTGGCTTCTCTCCAGACTCTCTCGATCTTTCTCTCTTAGAAATTGAACTATAATCCTCCTCTTCATTGCAGGACCTTCATTTAGGCGTGACTCCCATCCATATTCACCCTCCTTGGGCAAGCTGTAATCCCTCTTGCATTCTGCTACCTTCCTCCTTTTCCCTGATCGAAATGTCCTTCCCCTTCTTAAGAACCCGGTGTCCAACTCATCTTCTGAGCTTCCTTGAAACATTTCTTTTTGCTACCTTCCATGTTACTCCTAAATATTGCATAGCATATACCCTTCACGGACTACGTGACTCAATCACTGAGTTGTAAAATACCCTTTTCACAAAGGAGCATTTCAATCCATAGGCTTATAGACATAAGGTACCTTCCCTGAGGTCCTTGGAAAAATTATCTCTCTACCTCGCTATATGAGGTTATCGCTTCAACAGCAAACTCCATAACATATCCTTCTAATATTCTATCAGTCCAAAAATAAATAGCTATGGATATAGGGTTACTTACCTGTGCTACTTCTTGTGTCAACTGGCCGATCCAGTCAGTCACTCCTCTTCTCTGGAAGCCATCCTACTGGGATGCTAACTCTGATAAACATTCTCGCAATATAATGGGGAACTCTCGTGAACCCTCATTTTCCTTCTGCACAAATACCAATTTCTTTAACTTTAGCCATTCTCTGACTTCACTCCTAGTCGGGTACCATAACATATCCCTCGATTTGATCAATAGGTCTCAGCAACGAAACCATTTGTTGGCAAATTTTTCTAACTTGTGCGACGTAGGTTCTGCACAGCCTGTCAACCTAATAAACACCTGAGATACTGTCCTAATAGAGAAAGCCCCATCAAAAACACCTACGAAGCAGGCGCAGTCTCACCCAAGATATATCTTCGATGGATAACCGATGGAACCATGTTTCCGCAATTGCTGATGGATTATAGTCCCTTTGGCACGTAGCCAAGGAGCTCGACTAAGTCGTGAGGATGGAGTCATTTCCATTGAACTGTAGTGCACACCATGCATATATTCTACTAACTACTAATGGAACGACACAGAATCGGCCTTAGTACTTTAAACATGACAGAATGTAAAAGTGAGCGAACAGACAAGCATGTAACAACGCTTGTGCCATGGACATAAAATAACACTCAGAAGCAGTGCATAATAACCTATTCATGCATTTGAGCTCTTATTGACAATGCAACATTCATTCAATTATAACATGAATGGAATAATAATCCTAAACAATCAGAAACATAACGATTCACAGCATTAATCATCTAGTTGAACACAAGAGATAACGTGGAAACCAATCTAGAAAAAACCACCAAGGAGCTCTTCATCTATCATGAGAAAATAATATAGCACCTTCCAGTCTACAAGATGTAGAATGATCTTATGATATATGTTTAAGACTCATACTTATGGTTCTCATGCTCTTTGTCTTATTTCTCCTAATCTACTACTACTACCTATATATCCACACATGTCCTGGATCAACCTCTCTATCATCTGCACCGATATAGAAGAGATTCTCTTCTACAGAACTAACTCTATCTGTATCCTACAAACTTTCGACTATTCTACTACTCTGATCTTTGAGCTTCTCTCTGATCTCTCCTTTGTACTCCCCTTTTTCCACCAGCTATGGAAAAACCAACCTAAACATAAGTATGACCAACAAAACCATGGTCGAGACCAACCCTTTCTCTATTGAATCCCTCCTATTTATACTATTTTACATGAGCACGTAGGGCCGACTACATACAGGAAGTCTATTAACTGTCACCTTCAACCACCCCTCATGCTACAACTATGGTGATCATGACTTGACACGAGGCACTAATGGCCTTACTTACTTCATGCTTTCCCTCATGTGGAATCCGACTTAAGCCAACATCAATACCCACGATCGCCCTCTCGCTTTCAGCCATTATTCTACACTTATGCTGCCTTTGTACTCTGCAACATATTCCTTCCATGAAGTTTCCCTCTTATATGCAGGTGACATCTTTTGTGCCTACTCTTCTTCTGTGCAGCTTCCCTCGCTCTCATGGTTTCCTTTGTTCATGCAGGTTTCCTTCCTTGTGCTTGCTCTTGCACTACGTACTGACTCTTGCACTTATTTTCTACGTGCTTTCCCCAGGCTCAACACTTCTTCATACATGCATGTTCAAGGTGGAATCACTTCCCATAGTAGGAACACCTGACTTTCTCCTTGCCTTGATGTCCTTTTTTGTTATGTTTCTTTGAGTTAGAAGACTCTTCTTGCTACTAGTTATTTTCTTTAGGCTTTGGAGCATCAAATTTAGCCTTTGGATTCTTCTGCTTCCCTTTTCCCTTCGAATATTTTGATCTTGAAGCAAAAAAAGCTTGATCTATTGAGGATATGAAGATCCCCATTTGTACAAGCTTGTCATGCTCGTTTGTAAGGGTCTTGATGAAGGCATCCAATGAAGGAACCTTCCAATTTGGGATTGTTAGCTTTCCAGTATTGAATGTTGAAACAAAGACTAAATAATCCAGACCAAATTTTTAGAGGATAGCTAGTATGAGTTGATCATCATCCTTCTCAATCTTGCACTACTTTAACTGGAGCACCAAATGTTTGAATTTTGTGAAAACTTCATTCATGGATTCGAAGCTGCTTGCAGTCAGGGAGATCAACTCATTATCAAGATGATATATCCAAAGATCATTGTTGGAGGAGCTAGTTGATGAGCTGACTAGACTAGTTAACTGACTAATCGGAGATTAGGTCACCCTCCAAAGGTCGCGTCGATTGACCAAACCGACAAGTAGTTACTCATAATTGTTTTGTAATCATATATAATAGGTTGTTGAGCCATTTAAGAACTTGGTTTAGTTTTTGTATATGTATGGACCCTCACGTGATTCTATAATATAATATGTTACTTTACTATCTGTTCTTTTCTCTTGTCTCTTTATGTTTATATGATTCTTTATGTGTATTATTGGTAACCTTATGTTATCTATGAGATTACAAAATTGGTTCTATTGCCGGTAGTACATATACAGATGACATGACCATACATAAATGATATCAAACCAAGATATTAAGAATTGGTGGGAGCATAAGATCGCAAACTACTTGCAGAATTATGTGAGAAGACACAAATTGACCATTGCTTAGGTGAAGGAGAAATTCTTCACCGAAACCCATGAGAAATTTGTAGAATCGATGCCCCAGTCATTGAAAAAAATATTAGATGAAGCCAGAAGAAAATAAATACCAACAATTACTTAAGAAATTGATCCGCTGAGGAAGAAAAAACCTGTTCAAGTGATTTGAGAAAATTACAGACTAATTCTATCAAGAAAAAGCTATATAGAAGAGAGTTTCAGTCGAAAGTATTGAAAAAACATTCTATGCTGACTTTATTGAGAAATTTATTTGTTTGCTACCGACCTTGTTGTTAAAATTTATAATCAAAAGAGGAGTAGGGCACATAGTCGAACCTCGTCCATCACTCATCGAACCACCTACAAACACTAACGAGGTGGAAAAGTAGAAGGTGTGGGAAATATTTATTGCAAAAAGGGAGTGGGATTACTTCTTGAACAAATAGATAGAACTATATGGACTTACTAAAGCGTCGGGTAGGCTATGGGGGAGTAGTTGTTCATGTTTCGGGGGAAGAGTAAAATGATACTAGTCAACCTAAGAAAATACCACCACCAGCAATGAAAATTCATCCTAAGAAGGAAATTAAGTGGACAATGACTCATAAAGGTGCATCGGACCTACAAAAGATAGAAAGGGAGAAGAGGAAGAAAATAAGGGAAGAGATACGAGAGCAAGCTATAGCACTCCAAAGAAGAATGGTTTCCAGGGTGAAAGAACATGAGGAAAATCTTTCATAGTTGGGTCATGATCGACAGGAAGAAGGTGTATATGAATAAGTGTCATTGATGGAAGATGATTTGTGGATAGAGAAGCAAGAATCTCTCCAACTAGAAATACCCCAAGAGGTAAGAACTCTGTCTCCGATAAATCCAAGTACCCAAATGTAGGCCATCATCAAGGAGGACCTGAGACTAAAAGCTGGTGAGTTTGGTATATGGATTGAACTATACGATGAAGTAAATGATTACAATAATCTAGTAATATATCGACCAGAGGAAGGAAATTCGGTTACACTTATGTTAGCTGGAATATTTCACCTCCTGCGGACAGCAAGGTGTTCCACTGGTATGAATGGTTCAGATCCAGAACAAATAGAGGACAGAGGTTGAAGACTCTCCCTAGATGCTGTAGATATCTACAATACAAGGCTTTGATAGTTCACCTATGTACCTACAAAAAATCTCAACATGAAATGAATCAAAGCAACCAGAATATGATCTACTAATTTATGCTAGTGACTAAGGAATCTAGCAACATATATATGTGAAATCACAACAACAACATCATATGTGGGACATAAATCAACTTGCATTAGAAATATGAATAAGTTTACAACCAAGCCTTAGTGTTGGCATACATCTCCATGAAACCGGCTCTTCATCCCCAAAAGCTCTGACTCTAGCTCTCTATGCTCTCACCAAATGATCTTGGGCCAAGAATCAATCCAACAACATAACAATACCTTCAATGTTCTCCCCTCAACCATGGCTATGAGATCATATTTATAGGGCTTTAATGGATAGAGATGGTTGAGAAATTAGTGGGTGAGGTGGCCTCTAAGATCCTAGGATGAGGGATCTCAAGCTCAACCAACCCACAACAGTAGGGATAAGGCAGTACACGAAGCTTATCATCTAGAAGCCTCGAGAAACTTCTCTTTTTCCCTTTTTACCCAGGGTATCATGCTTCTCCTTCTATGACAGAGTGGTTCTAGTAATAATCACCTATGGACCAAGGAAAATGGGCGATGGCACCACTTGTGGACAATCGATGAAAGGTGGTGCGAGCAGGGGTACCGCTCCTAGATAAAGGGGAATGCGTGGTGCTGGGAATTTGTATGACAGATTGATGAAAAACCATTTAGTTTCCACTCTAGAAGATAAGATTCAGGGCAAGTAGGTATGTCAAATGTCTTATCACATGATGGTGACAGGATTTTGGTATAACAGGATGCCCCTCAAAGCATGAGTCTTAGAGTGATATGATAAACGAGAGCTTTGAGAACAAGTCATCACCAGGAGATGAAAATGTCGGCTTGATCGGAGTACACAGTCAAGTAGGAATCTATAGTACATTAGTATGTTGACTCATAGACACAATTAACTAAACTCATAGCTGCAGACCAATACAAGGCAGATCCATGAGTGGAATAAACAAGCATGGATACTAGAGTACATCATAGATCCATGTGATAGAGGACTCAAACTTGGACATAGGTACCAGACATACAACGTAGATCTATGTCATACAAATGCAAATTTGAGCATAGCCATGACCATACAAATGTGGATCCATGCTAGATATACAAAAATTTATCGCAACATGGAGAAAAGGAAATGAGCGCTTTTAAACAAATGCCCAGGGTCTTCATCTCGTCTTCCACAAAGTACGATTCTATCCATGTGATTACAATGATCTGAAGTCGAACATGGTAGAAACCACTTGATTACCGGCCAATGATTTGAACCGTTAACAAGTGTGAGGGATATCACCATTAATGTCAACGATTCCCAAGGTACCCTAGTACAGTCTACTGAGTGCGAATAGATGTCCTAATGTCGAACACCTAGTCGATTCTATCGATCAAAGGTCAATGATGTGAACCTACGTCAAGAGCGAGGGAATATGTCATTAAGGCATATATATTTGAAGGCACTAAATATTGTTTCTAAGACTAATTCCTAGATGATGAGATGATATTGATAGGAATAGTCTCCTCGAAAGAGGGCCATGATGAGTCCCACATCGACGACATGAAACTCAGAACATAGTTCTGGAATGATGTGAATGTAGTAACCATATGACTGACTCAAAGATACTGACACAAAGACTGTGTAGACTGCAGAGGTAAAACTTCTTTAGATACCCTTTGAACATCAGGCAGCATGACAAAATGACTTGGAAACATGACTAGAAAGGACATATACACAATGCGATAGTGGACAATGCATTATTTTGAAAGACTCAAAGGATTGACATGAATCATGAAAGTGGATCATCACAGAGATCAGCTGAATACCCAATTGACTGACATGATTGTGCAGACAAGTGCCATGTTCAAAGGTAATGACAAACAACTGCCATTATTTGCAAAATGATTCCCTTCCCATTTCCCCCATCATGATCGATGAGTGCCTCTTTTTGGGTTTATGAGTTCAAAGAGGGTAACAAACACTTGATATAGCTTGTCGGAAGACAAGTCCAGACTCATATGTTTTACGAACCTGAGAGAGGAAGGTTTCGTTCCCAAAATGGGTCTCTCAATGTTTAATTTAACAAGTCCACTGAAAAAAAACTCGATATCATTCATGTTTATAGAGTTTGAACGAATACAGAAGAAAACTCCATGGGGGTCCTTTTTCATATGATTTAGTCTCTAAGGCCTGAAAAAGTGTAAAATCATACCTTAGAGAACTCTTCCAGTCATGATTGGCTAGAGTGTTCCTTTCTCGTAAACATTCCTATCCAAACTAAGAAAGAGATAACCTACCATCGGACGGATGACTCTTCAAATAATTTAATGAGCGTGAAGAAGACAAGATCGCTTGACAATCTTTTCGTATTTAGGGAGCTTAAAAATGGTTTAAAGAGAACTCCATGAGGTTCCTTTATGCAACATAATGTTTTACGAGCCTAGAAAGAATCAGAAATGGACTCAACGAATTTTTCATGTTTAAGGAGCTTGAAAAAGAGGTGAAAAGAGAACTCCATGACACTTCTTTACACAATGTCGTATTTTACGAGCCTGGAAAGAAACTTGAACTCGACTCGAAACTTTGATACTAGATTTTTACGAGCATGAAAAAATGTCGTAATAAATGCTTGACAACCTTTTCCATTTTGTGAAAGTATGAAAAAAGCCATAAACAAACTTTCCAAAGCTTCTTACTAAAGTCAACCTGCAGACAACTCATAAACAAGTGTTAAATGCATTCAAAATCAACATTAAGGGATTATGACAAATAGATTTTGACTAGAACATGATGTAATATCAAAACTATAGTAATTCAGATCCAAAAAATGTCTATATAAGGCAAGGAAATAGTATAAAATCAAAACATTTCACTATTTACCTCTAGCAGAGAGCACTTGGAGTATTTTCTAGCCAGATCTTCCACTGCTGATATTGGGAGTTCCCACTGTCCATTTTTAGTCTTATCAGTTGCAGGTAACAGCTAAGACCCTTATATTTCATTTCATAGCTTCTATTTGGGATTCGGTGGGATCTTGGGCCTATTTGGCAAGCCCTAAAATCCAATATGCGGGCACTGCAGCTACCCCTTACGGGATACATGGTACCACTGGAGAACAGCGCCAAGAACACAACGGACAGGCGGTGCCACTTCCTGTCTCCAATAGGGCACAGGAGGTGCCATCCATGGAGAAGTTAAACAAATGATATGGGAAAAATTTATTCGTTCTTTTGATTTGCAATGAATCAAGGATTATATTAATGCATACCATTGTTTTTATTGGTAGGTCTAGGAATCCAAAATATGGTGATATGGAAGGAAAGAATACATGATGATGAGGATGCTGCTCCTAAAAGGAATGTGGTTTGCATTGCTACAGTCGAGGACTGTGGGCTCTTAAAGTTCTTCTGGACACCAAGCATGGTGTCCCACGAGAGATTACTTTAACACATACTGAGAATGTGGAATCTAGAATAGTAGTATTTTGAGGTGGGGGCACACATACTTATAGTGGAGGTAGAGGATATCTACTTCCTAAATAGCTTATTGAGATGGGGTGACCCCATCTCACTGACAGGTTCCCATGGTGAGGATATTACCACCAGAGAGCTCATAGATTGGCACTGTGTACCAGGTACAGGTACATCAGGGAAGAAAATCCCCATCAGGGTAGTGACAGATAGGGCTCTATGGATTGTTCTATTCACAATGTAGAGGGTGGCAGGGAGCCAGGGTGTGCATCAGGATTCTAGGGCACATATGTTGTACGCCTTAGAGGCTATGGCACCCACGGTGTTCAACTGGGAGGAAGCATTGCTTCTAATATTCAAGGATCAATTGACTAAATGTTGGCAGGGAGAGCTAAATCAGATCGGATTTGGTTCCATATTAGCTTGCTTCTTCTTTGAGAGAGTCCCACAGATGAGGCCCTAGGTGACTTTCTGTAGTCTGAGAGCACGGGACCCTCGTATGCTGAGGTGGGTCTAGGTCATGGCTCACATAGGAGTGGGTAGGGGTAGAGTGAAGTTCAGTGATCCATTCTTTAGATGGCTACAAGATCAGATACTCATGGTCGAGGACTATGCCCATGTAGGCACAGATTTTACAGGTGATCCTGACCTACCACTCCCACCTGGAGGGAAATGGGATGACATTGGTAAGAAGCAAGAAACCCTAACAATGGAAAATGTTTTTATGTTTTTTATGTTTTATATTTTTTATGATAAGTGACGAGACCTGTTTGTCTTAATGCAGATGTTGGAGCAGCGAGGACTGGAGGAGCATCTCCATTAGACAGGCGAGCTGAAGATCTCTTTGTGCCATAGGGTGATGATATCACCAGGGAGTTGGAGGAGAACCTAGAGAGGTTGACTCTAGACATCCCAAATGCTGATATAGATGACCTTCTGACTAGATATCAAAGATCTATGGTGGGAGTACTAGGTCGATTCAGTAGGCTACTACGTAGGGTGGCTCGAGCAGTGATGTGCTATCATGAGCACCATTAGTGGATGAGACATGTATACTGAAATATGATAGCTTTAGGATTTTTGTATGATGATTTTGCCTGAAAGCCTACGTGCTTCTGATGAGGTCTCGGGACCTATTTTTTGTAAAACTTTTTCGTATATATATATATACAAACTTTTACACGGTGTATATACATTTCAAATGGACAAATGTATTTTCTATGAGTTCTATATGTCTTTAAATGTTTATTTACAATGTACCATGTTTGATTTAATGTCATGATTGGGCAATATGCCAATCTAGGATGTAATTAGCCAATGAATCAGCAACTACATTATGTTCCCTAGGGATATGCCTATAGGTAATGGTTCCAAATGATCTTTCTAACAAACATACCCACTGGAAGAGGTGGAGGAGCACCAGGTTCCTAATGGTGTAGATATGGTTTAAATGACAAACCACAAGCTGAGAGTCCATCAAAACTACTAGATCACGGACATCCTAGGAGGCATCTTTAGTTAGAAGATCGATGACTGCTTCATATTCAGCGATGTTATTAGTAGCGGGACCTAAACAAACCGCTCCTAAACTGACCAAATATTTAGTTGGGGAATAGAGAACCCAAGAAACTGAGGCTAGATTCAAGGTGTGGTGGAAATCACCATTAACAAAGCCATAGAAATCCATTTGCATGACCAAAACATGGTATAAACAGATGCAGACACTAAAACTCAAAACCATCTTGAAAATACTGAAAGTCAATCAATATACATATATACAAGATACCATCCAAGAAAACCTAGGAATAGTACCTTTTTAGGTCCAACCCATTGCAAGGTTTTCCCAAATGGATTCCATCATAATCAACTAACTCATAGGATCCTTTCTCTAACACCTTGGAAATAATGAAAGGTCCATACCACATGGACTCGAACTTACCCTTCCCTAGCTTATTATATCTCTGGTCATAAGTCAAAACTAGGTCACCCTCGTTGAAAACAAGAGGATGGATGGATTTCTTGTACTGCGCCTTGACATGTTTCTTATGTGCCTCATTAGCCAAGGCAGCATCTCTACGAGTCTCATCAAGGTTATTTAAGTACAAAAATCTCGCTTCCTCTGCGGAAGTGTCTAGGAGAAGTTTGACGGCAAGTTGTAAAGATAGAATCTGACATTGGATCAGTAAGACTTCTTCAAGTCCATAGACAAGCTGAAATGGCGTGAAACCAGTAGTTGTTTTCATGGAATTCTGATAATCCCAAAGAGCGAAAAAAAGAACGAGATGCCAATTGGATTTATGATCTCCAACCATCCAACGAAGCATAGTTTTCAAAACCTTGTTAATGGCCTCTACCTGACCATTAGCTTGTGGATAATATGGCGTAGAGTTTTCATGGTGAAAACCTAGCTTGGAACTCAATTCCTCCATCATTTGATTATGAAAATGAGATCTGTGATCAGTGAAGATGGACTGCGAAACTCCAAATCTAGCTATGATATGATTGAACAAGAAGAGAGCAGCAGTATTACCATCTTCTACATATGTAGGCATGGCCTTATACCATTTTGTGAAATAATCCATGGCTACGATGATGTAACCATGCCCCCTGGATTAGGTAGGCTTACAAGGCATGAAATCAATCCCCCATTTGGCAAAAGGGCCAACGACAATGACAGGGTGAAGTGGAGCAGGATGGGTGCGTTTTTTGGGATAAAACTGTTGGCAAAGTGGGCATTTCTTAATAGCCTCATGATAGTATTTGAAGACACAAGGATAGAAATAGCCAATGTGAAGGATTTTCTAGGCTATAGCCATCCCAGATAAATGACCGCCATATCCTCCAGAGTGGCAATCATTCAGCACGTGTTCAACCTCCCCATGAGTGAGGGATCACCGGAGAATGGAATCAATCCCACATCTATACAAGGTATCATTCAAGATAAGATAGTATTTTGCATGGTGCCAAATGTGGTGACGATCATCGCAATATAGATGTAGCTGAAAATGCTGGGTCTGGAGATAAATCAACAAATCTCTAGACCAAGGATCACTAGTGCTAATTAGGAAATGTAATTCATCTAGAAATGAATCGCTGGGCTCAGATTCTGTGGTAGCACAGGGAAGGTCACACATAAGCTTAGCAAAAACCAAGGATTTCTTTGATGTATCCTTAGAAAACTCGAGATCGAACTCCTAAAGGATGACGATCCAACGGGAGTACTTGCCCCCGCGTACCTGACGAGTCAGAATGTAGTACATCGGGTTCTAGTCTGCCAATACAGTGGTAGTGCGAAGCAGAATGTAGTGACAAAATTTTTGCACAGCAATAACCGTGGCCAAAGCTAGCTTCTCCACATGTGAATAATGGGTTTTAGAATCAATAAGATTCTTAATGGTGGAATAAATCACATGCTCTTGATCGTGGAGATTGTCCTCCACTAAAACCATGGCGATGGTAGTAGCGGAGGCAGCAATATATAAGAGAAAGTCCTTTGAATAATCCGGGGGGTGTATCACGGGTGAATGAGTCAGAGCGTGCTTAAGATTATCAAAGGTGCATTGGGATTGGTCATCCCAAAATAATGGAGTGTTATTCTTGAGGAGACACATATAACTGTGCGTTTTCTCAGCGAAATTGCACACGAAACGGTGGAGAAAGTTTTCCTTCTCCTGCAAAATTTGGAGTTCAAGGATGTTGGTTGGGGCTGGTAGATTAATGATAGCATCAATCTTCAAAGGATCAATCCAGATGCCATCTTTGAATACCACAAATCCAAGCAGACGTCCCATCTCAATGCAAAAAACACATTTATGTGGATTGAGCCATATATTATAATGACGGCATCTCAGGAATATGTCTCTAAGATTACCAAGATGGTCCTCCCGTCGTTGTGAATGAGGAGGGAGGTCATCAAGGTATAGTTCAACAATATGTTTAATGTCATGAAACACATAGGACATCGCACGTTGGAATGTGGCTCCAACATTTTTCAAGCCGAAAGGTAACTTCTTATATGCAAAGGTTCCACATGGGAAAATGAATGCCGTCTTATGCTGATTGGAGGGCAATATCTCAATCTGATTGTAGCTGGAGAAGCCATCCATGAATGAAAAGATGACACTTCCAGCACATTTGTCGATAATCTAATCGATATGTGGGGTAGGAAAGTTGTCCTTGGGACAAGATTTATTTAAATCCCTAAATTCGATGCAGACTCTAATGGTGCCCTGCTTTTTATTGACAGGAACAACGTTCGATACCCGTTCTGTCAGAGGTACAGGATAAATGAAACTATCTTTCAGAAGTTTCTCAATCTCAACTTTAATAGCTGTGGCCTTCCTAGGATGGACTTGCCTAAGTTTCTTCCTGATAGGTTTAGCCGTGGGATAATTTTTAATATCATGGAGCACAATGGAAGGGTCAACCCCCGGCATCTCTTCCTAGGACCAGGAAAAAATATCATGGAATTCCTTAAAAAGTTCCTTATATGCTGCAGATTCATCTATGGAGCAGTTCTGCCCAACATGAACATGATCAATAACATCAGGCTTGGGTGATATGTCAATTGGGTTTGTCTGAGTAATGTTGCAAAGGTTTCCTTTAGAATCTGTGTCTTGCAACAATATAGGACTTTACAGAATGTTGACAATATTAGTAGGAAACAAGGATGCAAAATCATGGCTACCCGAACTGGTATTGGGGAGGAATAGGGATATATGATGGTGATCCTCCCAAATGGGCTCATCCGTATTCATGATCTCTATAATGGACTTGTCGGAAGGAAAAGACTCGGAGAGATAATCTAGAATCAAAAGAGAAGGTTCTAACCAGTACGGTAAATGGTAAGGATCTGAAGCCACTAAATGAAGGTCATCAGTGTGATCATCGGAACAAGTTTGAATGATGTCATACATAGCTTCGTGCGGGCTCAACGAGGTGGACTCAACAACATTTTTCCCTTAGGCTCAAAATCAAATGAGGCGATCATATGTACTGTCGCGATATCCGTGCTAGGAGAAGTAGAGGGAAAAATCCCCATAAGGGATGAATCCTTCAGCATACCTACCCCAATCGACTGGTAAGGAGGAGGGGACTGACCTAACATGGGGATGCTATTAGCCATGTAAGTAGTAACATCTGGTGTATAGAAATCAAGTTGGTCAATGGTAACAATTCTCCCAAGATGCAGGAATTGGACCGTTTGAAATACTATTGAAGCAACAGCAGTCATGGCATAGAACCAATTCCTTCCTAAAAGGAGGTTATAATCCAAAGGGGAATCTACCACTTCTACTTGGATGGAAATAGTTTCCCCCCCCAGCTCGACCACGAGGGCTGATATGAGACCATGGGGTTGGAAACCCTATCCATTAAAGGATTTAAGGGTTGTCGGTGATGTAACAAGATCGGGAGAGCCAAGAGCTTTCCAACAAGTCAGAGATAACACCGAGGTCAAAGCTCCTTCATCTAGTATCATTTGAAAGACTTTCTTTCCCAATAACTTTGTAATGATCTGAAAAGCAAGTTTATGCGGTAATATAGGTTTATAGTTCTCAACGTTGAAATGGATCAAGTTAGTGTTATCTGGGTCTAAAGCTCCTAAAGCCGTCAATAAGTTCTTACGCTACGTGGGGAAACTTTGGAGTACTTCTAGGGTAGACATTGCACAAGGTTCTTGAGCGAGATCTTCAACTACATTATAGAATCGAGCAGCTCGGGCATTGGGATTAAAGATATCCTTCCGAAGAGTACTCTTTGGTGGGCACAAAATCATGTTGAGAGTAGGCTTCTCGATAGACAAGGGAACAGTAGACAAGGATTTCAGAGAACTAGTAGAGTGAGCTTGCCCTGAAGAAGATTGATCTTCTTTCTTATCTGTGGGTTTATCATAATTCTGGCTTCAAGTTTGCAGATGGATGGTATCTAAGGACATCATATGAATTTCCTCCGATGAACTAAAGTTACCCTGGTTAGACATGTGGTCTACCAGTTGTTATTGAGAGGGAAATGGATTCGTAAGTACTACAGGTGCAGGATTAGACTTCAGAAACTGGGACATTTCGTCTCGACGGGGACACTCCTTTGGAAAATGGTCACCACCGCATAACAGACAAGGATATTTAGCCTTCCTTTTCCCTTTTTCATTGTCATTATTGGTTGATCGTGGGGTCTCCTGTTGGTTTCCAGGTTTTTTATTTCTATTTTTACCTTTCTTTTTATTACCCAAGTTTCGAGTACTTTGAATAGAATTAACCTCAGAAGAAACCTTAGGAGTCGAAGGAGCAGCGGTTTGGGTTTGCTTGGTAGGTTTCACTGCAGATGGGGACTAGATTAAACCAACAATCCCATCAATAGGTACTTCTGCTGGTGGCTTGGTAGGGTCAGTGCTGGGGCGAGGAGCTTGAGGAATCAGGTCATAAAGAGTCCCGAACTGGGAATAGACCAAGTCTAGGTACTAATCCCAACTAATATCCTGCTCTTCGGTAATGGCACTGCCAATGGCCACCTCTCGAGCAATAGGAGGCAACAAGGACTTAGTGAACCAATAAGCTAACAACTAATCCAAAATAGGGGCCTTAATAAGCCTTCTCCACCTTCTCCACTCATGAATATGATCAGAAATGTGGGTGGAGGTGTTCTGTCATAGAGAAGTTAAAATTTCAATGCTCGTTTCATAACGGATAGGGAGTTGAAAGTGTGTAAGAAATACAGTTGCCAACGAGAAAAAATCCACAAACGAATGATGTGGGAGTTCAATGTACCACTTCGCGACCGTACCGGTCAAATTTTGCTGAAAGAGTCGTAACTGAACGGAATCATCCATGAGAGAGTTCGAGGAACACCACAAATGAAAAGTCATAACATGGTTCCACGGATCTTCACCCTACTTCCCATCGAATTTTGGAATATCTGATGGTAACTTTACCGGAATGGGAGGCCACAAGGGATTGTGTCGAATGGGATCATTAATCAACTTAGACAAGTCAAGCAAGTCCAAAGTTGCTAATAAAGGTAACTGTCTATTTGGTTGCACATACTAGTAATATTGATATGGCATATAATTACCAGTAGGGCCATAGGTAGACTGATAAACAAGTTGCTGTGAGGAAGAACCACTGGAGGATCCGTCCATGGGGGGTTGATTTCCGAATTTAGGACCGCTAGGACCACCAAGGCCTCTAGGAGGAGGACCGCCAGAGCCACTGGGACCACCAAGACCACAAGGACCACTAGGAGGCGGACCACCAGACCCTCCGGAGCCTCCAGGAGGTGGTAAACCTCCAGAGCCACCGGAACCACTAGGTGGAGTGCCACCAGACCCTTCAAATCCATAAGGAGGAAAGCCACTAAGTCCCCCAAGGCCATAAGGAGGAAAGTTACCAGATCCTCTAGGACCATGAGGTCCCCCAGGGGGAGTACCTCCATAAGGTGGTCCTCCCGCACCTCCCGCAGTATGTATAGGTATCCCTCCCATAGCTAGCATGTAAGACCAGTTGGGTTTCCCCCATGATGTAAAAGTATCACTAGGGTATGGAATTCTAGCATAAGGTGTTCCTGTAAGATTGGATGGATAATTACCTATAGGTATTTTATAACCATAACCTCGAGAATACTGAATGATAAAAGGTTGTGCCCCCAAGGGCTGACCTGAACTGGATGGGGGATTTACCACATTAGTGTGGGTGGGAGGGATGAATACTGTAGATGTTTCTATGTTAGAGGTTTGTCTTTGACTAGCAAAAATTCCAGTGTCGAATAATGTAGGTCATGCCAGGGGTTTCCCCCCAACACTAGAAGGTGTTGACAAAACAAGAATTGAGGGTTGAATCTCAGGTGCAGAAGTCCTGGGAAGATTAGGGATAGACATAACATGAAAGGTGATAGGGGTGGAATCTTGAACTGGGTTGTGGGGTGTCAATGGAAAATCTATATTCAGTTCGATGGATCTCATAGATTTAGCAAGTGAATGATATCCCCTAGGAATAGATGTGGATCTTGGTAGTGTTGGACCTAAGATGTTATCTATCTGCTCATCAGTCTCCTTCACGTGGAGAATGGTAGAGCGATATTTCCTGCATTCTTCTTCCATGTTAGGAGAACTTACACGTGTGCCAAATGAGGCAATGACCTATCCAATAGGTGTCTCCCAAAAAGGAGCATTAGGACCAAAGTCCAGACGGGTATCATCAACATGACCTTCCAAGGGAGAATGGAACTATGAATTTCCCCGATAATGTTGTTGGACCAGGGGAGGCGAGTGTGAAGAATATGGTACTCCACTTTCCACCACCACATTGTCTCCCACATGGGAGGTGGTAGCAGCTCCTTGGTCGATAGCTTCCATAGGATTTTCTCTTGAACTAGGAATAAAATTAGGTGGCAAGCCCCGTACTCTTCTAGACTATCTTAACTCAGCCATTTTGTACAGTTCCTATCTAACCTAGGGTCTAAAAATCTAGAAAATACACCAAAAGACTTCCCTACACAAACTATAGGTCAAAACAAGCAGACTTAAAATGACAGGAGGAGTTCAAAAGTCAGGTCTCTCACTAGGATTGTCAAGAAGGTGCCACTCATGATATACCTCGAGGGTACGTGTGTAGTAATCTCCCTGAATGTTGTTTTCAGTGTATGGCTCCAAACAAGACAGCCAAAGGGCTTTTCTCAGATAGATAAGGTACCCTAGTGGGGTCTCCCGATATACTCAAGGTTCGTGGGAGCTCTAATCGGTAGTAGTGTTGTCTAATGCATAACTGTACACAAGGATCCTTTCGATATACAATCAAGTACGTAAAGTACCTTTCTATATATCTCAAGGATACATGAAAGGTCGTTCGATATACCGACGGTACATGGAAGAACTGCGTGAGTCCTGGAATGTAATGCTAACAAATAATGACAGCTCCTACGTTTTATGACGGCCGAACACGTCTCTAACCTATCACTCAAGTTATTACATAAATTTTAACCTACAACTACCATTAATTTTAACTTGTATGGTTAGGTGAATGCATGATGTTTTGACAGAAAAGTAAAACCATGCAATATTCTTGTGCAAATGTTCACTTTACCGTTCAGTATGCCTACTTATGGGAGGGAAGAGAGTGTTTTTATTTTTTTTTCAAAACCAAAATCCATTCCAATCAATAGTCATGAACATCAAATCAAAGACAAGAAAACACTTTTACAAACCAAATTCTTCTTTTCGAAAGAAAATGAGAAGGGTGAGAATCTCTTTTCCTAAAAGAACAACACCAAGCACACCTATATGCCAATGCACTCTAACTTTTCAAATTTCTCAAAAACATAATCAAATCTAACTTAAAACTACTATTTCTTTTATTTTGATCGAGATAGTCCTATACGCATGAGAGATGAAAGATCATAAAGGTCCTGAAAGCTTGTAAAGCCAATCAGAAAACCCAAATCCAATGCTAAAATATGATGTCCTAATCTCAAGCAAAACTTTTCTTTTTTGAAGGAAAGAAAAAGAAGTTTACTATGCAAGTAATAAATGAAATCTAGAACTAATATAGTGTTCTTCTTTCAATATATGCAATGAAAAGAGACTTCAATGAGCACCCTAACTTTTAGAAAACAAGAAATCCTTCTTTAAGCACCACCAACAAGAAAGAAGTGGATGAACAATAAAAAAGACTAAATAAACTTTTGAAATTCCACTCAAGTCAATATTAAACCATCAAAGCAGCAAGCCACACACATCAGATTCAATAACACAAGTCTGATAACATAACTGAAAGTAATCAAAATTCGAAATTTTTACAAAGAAAAATGAGGAAAAAGAGTTTTGTACTAATGCCTACCTGGCACCGTGTTTCGTAGGTGTTGACAGAACATTTCCAAGACAGCACCACTCCTTGCAAACCAGATACAGGTGGTGGCACCACTCACTACTCATTATGTTCAGGCAGTGGCACCGCTCCTCGTACACAGCATGGGAATGGTTCCTTGTAGATGGCCAAAAAAAAAAAAAAAGAACAATGGATCAAGTCAGAAAAGACTAGATCAAGGAAAATACTGTGGAATTGAATGTGGTAACAAAGCATAAAAGACCGAAATGACTCAGATCTGAACAAATATGGAAATTTCAAACCCAAATAAAACAAATCAGAAACTAGATCTGACTGAAAAGAGTTGAAGAAAATGGAGCCTGGATTCAGACAAGAGTTGTAGACTAAGGAAAATCAGAACAACTGAATACTCTATTCCCCAGTGGAGTTGCCATATTTGTTAGCTAGAATATTTCACCTCCTACGGATAGCAAGGTGTTCCACTGGTCTGAATGGTTCAGATCCAGAACAAATAGAGGACAGAGGATGAAGAGTCTCCCTAGATGCTGTAGATATCTGGAATACAAGGCTTTGATAGTTTACCTGTGTACCTGCAAAAAATCTCAACACGAAATGAATCAAAGAAACCAGAATATGATCTACTAATCTATGCTAGTGACTAATGAATCTAGAAACATATATATGTGAAATTACAACAACAACATCGTATGTGGGACATAAATAAAATGGCATTAGAAATATGAAGAAGTTTACAACCAATCCTTAGTGTTGACATGCATCTCCATGAAACTAGCTCTTCATCCCAAAAATATCTGACTCTAGCTCTCTATGCTCTCTCCAAATGATCTTGGGCCAAGAATCAATCCAACAGCATAACAATACCTTCAATGTTCTCCCCTCAACCATGGCTATGAGCTCATATTTATAGGGCTTTAATGGATAGAGATGGTTGAGAAATTAGTGGGTGGGGTGGCCTCTAAGATATCATGAGGGATCTTGAGCTCAACCAACCCACAAAATTAGGGATAAGGTAGTACACGAGCCTTATCATCTAGAAGCCTCAAGAAACTTCTCTTTTTCCCTTTTTACCTAGGGTACCACGCTTCTCCTTCTATGACAGAGCGATTCTGGTAATAACCGACTATGGACCAAGGGCAATGGGCGGTGGCACTGCTTGTGGACAACTGAATAAAGGAGGTGTGAGAAGGGGTATTGCTCCCGGATAAAGGGGCATGCACAGTGCTGGGAATTTGTATTACAGATTGATGAAAAACCATTTAGTTTCCACTCCAGAAGCTGGGATTCAGGGCAAGTAGGTATGTCAAATGTCTTATCACATGATGGTGACAGGATTTTGGTATAAAAACTTTAGGCATAGCCTTCCAACTAAAGCATCCACTTAATATACCCCAGACATGAAAGAGAACCCCCCTACCAAGCACATATTTACAAAACACCGACCAATCGGATTGACGAGCACAACAGTGTAGTTGGGCATCGACAGAAGAAGAGAAACCTGATCGGCAAGTTGTCAAAACATAATCGACAACCAAAACATCTGACGAAAATGAAAGTTCCATTGAGACTAGCTGCGGAAAAAGAGATACATGGTATATCCCACTACCAGCACCACCAGCGCCACCTCCCGAAGGAGAAATCAATGCCTACATGGGGCACGGTTCAACACACATCCCCCTTTATGAGGGTGACGAACATCCCAGGCGACATTGGTTCTTCTACTAGTCAACATGCAAGGCCAATCAAGTTACAAATGAATATAGAAAAATGGCGCAGTTCGCAGGTGTGCTATGAAAAAGAGGGTTAAATTGGTATATGACTTATACCGAAAGAACAGCTAACACAACTAAGGAGAGATTAAGGAGCATTTTTTGTCCTTCTTCAAAACACCAGATGCGAAGCATCTGGCAGTGAAAAAAATTAATACTACAGTTTAGAAACCAACAGAAACCATCCGAGACTATGATAAAAGATGGAAAGGCCTCTTGATCGAAATATACTATATTATTGATGAACAATTATTGATTCAATGGTTTCTTGCAGGACTTTCCCAAAAGATACGACGACATATAAGTTTGGATAAATTTAAAACGTATGAAGAAGCACTGACAAAATCTCTGCAGGTCGATATGGATGAGGAATACCCAACATACCTTGCTCTCGATGTAAGAATTGAAGAACAATTGGAAATCATGCATAAATATTTAAGAGAACTGAACCTGAAGGGACGGGAGATTTGGTGCACAAAATTTTCTATAGCCAGCCATACCAAACATAATTGTCGACAAGACATTTGTCTTGTTCAGAAAAACTTATTATGTGATATTTGTTAGGAGCATGGAGATCATACAATGAAGGATTGTCCATACAACATGAAGAATGGTTTTTGAGTCGCAAAAAGACTACATTTTATTCATCTTTTATATACCATTTGTCACCTTATTCTTACTTTATCCTTACATAAAATCATCAATGTCCACGATTTTCATGAATAAATATGGGTTTATAGTACTATTTTCCAAATCATTTATTTTTGAGTATTTTGAGTGAATTTATGGTTAATTATTGAGAAAAATAACATATTTTCATTATACTTTAAAGTTGGGTGAGTTTGGTGATGATTACAGGTGTGTTTGAAGACATTGACAAGCTCAAAAATCACTACCTAGCTTCAAATTCGAATTTCATCTTCAATATGTGGGCTAATTTCATGGAGAAGATCATGGAAATGCGGAGAGAATATCTCATACAATATTTGTTGAGGATTTGAAGGGATGAGTTGTAGATTTGTTGAGGATTTGAAGGGATGAGTTATAGATTTGCTGAGTATTTTGAGGGATAAGTTGAGAGAATAGTGGTTCTATAATTATGATTAGTTATCTTGAATTCATGTATAAATAGAATGGGTCTCTCCTCATATTGGTTAGAGGCCTCTCTAGTGGTTTTGTAGTAGAGAATTGGTTCATCTTTTTAGATAGTCATGGATTTGATCTTGTTGTAATAGATTTCATATTTTAGAATAGATAGTTTGATCTCTTCATATTTTGATGTCTTGGTTATGAATTAGTTGTATTGATTTCCTGTGAGCTCACAAGTTAAATGTTGATTTGCTTTATATTAGTTTTTTTCATGCAATTTCATGTTTTAGGTTTGTTTTCATGTCATTTCATGCTTTTGAAAGTTTAATTCAATTTCAGTTGCATGTTAATTTCATTCACATTAGATTAAGTAGTAATACTATGCCCTTGCATATATTTTGTCTGTACCTCACAATTTTACGCTCTGTCCAGGTTGACAATTAAATTGTTGGATATATATGTTATAAATTGTTTAATATTTTACCCAACATTTTGGTGTTGTTTCCAGGGAGGTGCTAAAAGGGATCATAGTTTACATGGATAGATAGATTACTTTTACATTACACAACAAGAGGGAGGGGAAAACTGTAAGACGCAAGGAAAAATTTGCTATGAAATTTCCAGAATTTCTGTGGTGCAACATCTAGATGCATCCAGTATAGTGGTGTGCCACAAAGCTTTGTTGTTCCTTTGTTTTCGCAAGTGTGTTTATTTTTCTGCAAAGAATTTTCTTTTCCTGCAAATGCGAGTTTGTTTTTATGCAAGTTTTATTTTATAGTTTGTAGTGTAAAGTTTGGAATGTTTTCATTTTTGGGCGCCTTTATTTCATACTAACTTGTTTCTAACTTTGTATCTGTTCATTCTTTGTTTTGTACATATTTTTGTGCACCTTTTTATTTCTGTTTTTACACTCAGTTTGTGTTACTGTTTTTTTGCTTGTCATGTACTCGTTTTTTCTAGTACTTGATTCAATTCTAGTAAAATATTTTGAGGATGAGAATAAGTCTATATCAACTCTCTCAACTCCTAGCAAAAGCATGGATATCCTCTTCCCAAGAGAAGGAGATATTGATAGCAGCTAAAAGATTTACTACTCCTCCTGAAATGAAAGAAGAATTAATATTTGAAGAACCATGTCTATCAGAGGAGGAACACCTGTTCAAACTAGAGATTGAAAGGGAGGAAGAAGGGATCTCAGGTGATCAACATCTTGAAGAATATCCTGCAAACGGAAGCTGCATCGAATGATGGATCCAAGTAAGTACTAGTTTAAATCAGTTTTTTTTTTTTCTTTTATTTCATTAACTTACATTTTCAGCATTTAGTTTCATATGTTTTTATACATCTTAGATTTCATTTTGTAAAATTAGATTTGAATTTCTATTTACTTTTGTTTGATCGATGGTTGCGTTGGAAATTTCATTTTATGTAAATAATTTGTAATTTTCAATTAAAGTAAAGTAGGTAGGTTTTAAGTTAGCATGTAGGATGTCTTATTCTTCTTTAATATTTCTATTTGTTAGGTCTATATACTAGTTTTACTTTCCCTATATAGTTCTTTTGTTTTAGTTTTACAATGTTTTTTTTGTTAGAAATTTAAATCTAATAAAAATTTCCCCCTTTGATCAATATCTATTTTTTAATTTTGTTATGAATAAAAATTTATAGTTGTAACTTTAAATCTAGGAATACCTTAAAGTAAGATTAAAAATGAAATTTAAAAAGAATATATAAAAAAAATACATTTTTTATTAACATGTTTTTAAGTTTTCTAGCTTTTACATTAATAAATTAATAATATATTATTAAATTAATGAAACATGCAACTATAAACATTAATTTATATATAATAAAAACAAAACTTAAAAAAAAAACCTGCATAAACAAATTATATATTAAAATAAAAACTTTAAAAATAAAATAAAACATAAAACCTAAAAGCTACAATAAAAATACATTTGTAAATAGTTTTATGTTTTAGCCCTCCATACGAAGCCTGCAAACGTTTATCTCTTCCTCCCTCCATGCGATGTCATGTCCCCGACCCTTCCAACCGGCAAAGAGGACGCGACCCAGGGCGTTACCCATCCGGGCTACAAGCCCCCATGAACATGCGAATTCATAAAAATGTTGAAACATAATGCTGAAAGAAAGATGCATTGAAGTGGAACATACACAGATGCATTCATCTATCATACATAGCTACAATTATCTATCAGACACAGCAGAATCAACATACATTCATACAAGCATTCACTCAACATGTTCATCACATTCATTAACAGAAAATATGGTTGCAGCAGTAAAAATGGACAAGATCACTTATCTTATGAAGAACTCGTTCCACAACCCGCTACATCGCTGCAATGTTCCACCCAACCATAGGCCAGCATGCTCCTCAATCTCTTAGCAACGCTGCCACCCCCGAGCTGGGTATGATTCTCCAAGGAATAAGGGAACAAGCAGTCTTACACATAGCCAAGGACACACAAAACACAGCCAAGCCAACACAGTTGGGTTTATCAGGCCATCAAGGAGTTGGGAAAGGCTAAATGCTAAGCTGGTGAGCCCATTACAGAGCTAGGAACACCCACACCAGAACTATTCTGACTTCTAATACACCCACACACACCCAACACGAGGAATCAGTCCCTTCTCTGCTACACAGTCCCTCAGGCCCTGCATTTCCTTCCAGCGCTATTCAGGGGTTGTGGAGAAGAAAGCCAGCCCTCTAGCCCTATCTGTGTGGTTTCCAGCCACCAGGTTTATCATGCAAACCAAGCCCCCATCCTTGCTCCCAACACAGTCCGAAGGCCAACCATTGCACGCATGCAACTACTCATCAATTACAGCTTAACAGGGAAAACGACTCCCAAGCGAATTACACAGTCCCAAACGTATCAATGAATGTGGGGAAAACAATAGTCCCAAAATGTTATCAGTGAGCACAGCTCACAACATGGGGAAAATGGTTCCAAATAGTCTGTGCATGAGGAAAACTTGCACCAGACCCCCAATTATAAAGAAGACCACAATAATCACCACGTAAGGGAGACAGCAGTCCGTCCTAGACAACTAAGTAGCGGAAGATACTTACACAGACCACGCTGGAAAATAAATTACAGTCTCCCGACCTATGCATGAGTAAAAACAACGCCGGACCCCCAATTCATCCCATGAGGAAAGGATACAACCACACCATCCCCAAATCCCTAGAGGAAAACTGCGTGGGTAAAAACCAGGAAAATCTTGTGCGTGAGGATGAACAAAACGACAAGCAATGGTCCCTGCGTGAGGATGAACAACTCCACCTCTGCGCGTGGGTGAACAGACAATGAATAGATGCGAGTAGGGAGTGCATGAGAATTTCAACATTGATGGAGTGTGCGGATGGGCAAGGATGGACAATCCTGCCACCCCCACTCCCAAAACAATAAATGCCCCAACTACTCAGCAACAATTCTTAATGGAGGTGGTTGGGTGAGACAAGGTGGTGACACATGGGTTTTCCCCCTCATGGCCAAGGTTTGACAATTTCCCCACCCTTATCCTTGTGAAAATCATGCCCCTTCTCAATTTAGTTGCCGCGATCGTAGCTGGTTGGGTTCATTTTAATTAAAGATGCATATGTACATGGTGATAAAATTTAATATCTATGCCGCATGCCCTAATACACCATCGATGACAATTTAAATCCGAAACATAGTAGAACCGATCAATGGTGGGGTGTTGCTAGGGTTTTACACCTAGCTTGTACGAATGAGTACCTACTAAGGACAATGGATTCCTTAGTAGCAGTTCAATGATGTATGGATTAAAAGCTATAACAGAATTAAAAACTAAATTTAAACATTTTCATAAAGCAAAACAATGGAAAGTAAATAATGACTTTTATTAATCTGACCTTCAATGGAAGGTTGGTGAAGCCCTTTGCGATGATCCGAGTCGATGGCTCCGAGCTTCAAGCTGCTTCTTCTCTTTCTCCAATGGTGGAAATGGGCCAAAAGGGGCTCTCAATGGTGAAAGTAGCTCAATGGTGAGCTAGGATTTCACGAGCAATTTTGGCAGAGGCAGGATACTTGTGATTGTGGATCTTGAATAAGAGGTCTCCATCACTTATTTATAGTTGGAAACCATGCGGTTTTAGGGTTAGGGTTTCTTCTTCATTTTCCTCATTATTTTATATTTTTATTCCTTTTTGGAGATTTTTGCTTTTTTGGAGGAATTTTGGATATTTTTAGAGGAAAAGAGGGTTTTATGGCCTTTTGGAGGCATTTTAATCCTTTTGGAGGCTTTTTGCATGGTTTTATGGGTTTTTGATGGAAATATGGTGGGAAAATGGACAAATGAACCATGTAATGGGGTAGATGAGGTAGTGAACCCTTTTTGGGTGTTAACAGATTGCCCCCTGATGTGCGAGGGCAGGAGCTCATCGTATGGCCGATGGAAATCATAAGTCATATTCTTTTTTCTTGGGGTGTGGAGAAGAGAAGAAACCAACTAAAGCCCAGGACAACGATCCCAAACCACCTGCAAAGGACTAAAAAGTACATAACCTCAATAATGGATGAGGAATCATCTGATCATATGGACGAGGCGGGCATTCCCATGCTCGTATCAGGATATAACCAAGTAAGATAAATGGCCTCAAAGGCTGAATGAGGAATAATCTCAATATATGGACGAGGCAGGCATACCCATGCTCGTATCAAGATACATAAAAGTGACTGTGAGGCCCGAAAGGAGGAACCTGTAGGGTACATAGAAACCCACTGTGTACATCATAAGTGTCCAGAAGGGACACAAATCTAGAACATACTGCTGGGATGACCATGTCTGAACTGAACAACTGATGTACTGGACTGATAGCAGTGCTCCTGAATGTGGTTCCAAAGGAACTAATGAGTTGCTGGATCAAAGCGACAACGGTCATAAGTGCAATGGTACACTGATCTGGAACTGAACTGGGTACTCGAGGAAGCATGGAACTGGATGGATTCCGAATATAATCGCCAACGCAGCCCGGACATCCACGGGAACATAAAACTGGATGTTTCGAAGTAACTCACCAATGTGCTAGAGTCGGGGGAAATCCGGGGTCTTCGACCCATACTGGAAGGGATATACATCCTGCGTGATTCTCAACGATGCGATTAAGGTGCTGAAGTCGAGCATGTGAGAAACAACTATTCGGAGAGGCAATGATGATTCCTCTCAGAATGGTCCGTAGGCACTCACCACAGATGGTGATGGATCCAAGGCGCAGGGGCCTCTGGGTCTATCCTCTGGAATAGAGGGGCTGTCGTCGACAGAGGGAGACCTGCAACTATCAAGGCAATGATGTTTCCTTGACAGGAGCGCGAGGTGAAAAACCAAACTGTAATAGTACTGATGGCAGGAGTGGTCAACTGGGGGAATAACTGGGCAAGTAGAGAAGGTGGACTCAAACTTCCTTTGTTCAGAGTATGATGGCGGGGATGATCGGGCAGCATATGGGACTGACTGGTGGTAAAAGGGATCGTAGCCGTACAGGATCTGATGGTGAATGGGCTGAGGTAGACTCAAGCTGTGGTAAAATGGTAGGAGACTGCAAAATACTTTGAACAAAGGCGACCTTAGTAGGGGTGCTGCCGAGAGGATTGATCATAGTGCTAAGAGGAGCGGGGGGACTTCTTCATGGGTTAGTGAACGAGAAGAAGTGTGGATATAAAATGGTACTGTCATGTGGATTTTACGAGCCCAGGACAGTTCATGCTCATGGTTGCTTTCAATTTTAAGGAGTCTGAAAGCAAATAAGAAGACTCTGAAGTAATGGTCAGGCAAGGAGGAAGTGTTCAATCAAGGAATATTTATGGTGACCAGGACTGAGGGTGGGGGGAACACTGGTGGGCCTCCTTGTGGGGTGAATGAATGGTGGCAAAATAATGAAACATTTGCAGTATGACAGGAGTGGATGGCTCATGTAAAAAGTGTGAAATAATCTGATGACGGCCGATGTGGCGCGCAAATTGATGTGGAAAGGTGTAGGGATGCACTGTTGAAAGTGTCCCAAGTGAGAGCGAGAAATGATCTCAAGCATCAGCATGAGCTCGGAAAAATGAATCCGGCGATATAAAAAGTGTTAAAAACAGAGAGCGGCCGAAGTGGCACGCAAACCGAGGCGACTAGCGGTGTCTAAAAAATGGGCAAAAAATGACGTAGAAAAAATAATGCTATGAGGTGACCATCGTGATGGTCGCGTCGTGCTGATTCCAAAAGTGTAGCTAGGGATGAATGGGACGTTGTTTCTAACGAACGGGGGGTACATCAGGCCATGTGTCAATGTGGTGCTCTATAATGGCAGGGTCAAGACCGGGCATTTCGGTATAAGACCAGGCAAAGACATCGCGGAATCCTTTGAAGAGTTTGTTGTATTCCTCAATTTCTTGCTTACTGCAAGAGGCTCCTAAAGTGATGAGTTCGGGGGTGCCTCCTGGGGCAGTGATGTCAATTTGGATGACAGGGGAGATGTTGGCCATGTTACCTTCTTCGAAGGCGTCAGGAGCAGGAATAGGGTCCTTGAACCAGTCGACCTTGTGGGGAAGGAAGTCTTTGGATTCAACGGCAAATTGGGTAGCAGTTTTAGAGGAAGATTCATTTGGGAGGAAGTAGGAACGATGGTGCATGTCATCCCAAGGATAATCCGGGGCAGTGAGAGCCTCGAGAATCTCCTCATCCGTACGGAATATTTGTGTCGTCAAATTGGTTGACGAAGGAGTAGTGGTGGAAGAGATCATATAAATGGTATCAACCTCTTCGGAAGAGGGAGAGTCCGGGGGGTGGATCTCCACAATGGTGGGTGGTGCCTTCTCAAGATCCAGATTGTTCATCTCAAAGAGAGTGGTATTGACTTCTCCGGAAGGAGAAGAGACCGGGGAATGGATTTCCTCAATGGTGAGGGGTGCCGTCTCAAGATCCGGATTGTTCATCTCAAAGAGAGCTATTCTGTACTCGGGGAGATCGGGACAGTGATGTGAATAATGTCCGTAGACACCGCATAAGGCACAGGATTGGTTAGTGCGCGGGGATTTGTCGCGAGGCTTAGGGGTTGAATCTAGATGGACAACTGGGATAGTGGGGTCGTCATCAAGCGTTTTCATGTATTCCTGTAAAGCTGGTAAGTGAGGACATAGGTGAGTCGCATGGCCCAATTCATCGCACAGCGCACATTTGGAAGGAGCACGAAACATAGTGGGGTTTTTGACTGTCTTAGGAGGTGGGACAGTAGTGTAAGGTTGGGGGCCTCTGCCCCCAATGGGTTTGGTAAGAGGAGGGGGAGGTTTTGCGGAGGGTGACGGGGTAGCGACACCGGGAGGTGGTTGACTAGTAGTGATGATGGGTTGCACTGGTTGCAGGACGGCATCTGGTATCGGGGGACGAACGGGAGGCGAAAGATACCAAACGGGTAATCCTAAGGTTAAACCAGGGAGGTTGAGGGTAGCCATGACCGGGGCGCTAGCCACTCCTGAGGGAGGGAAGAGGAAAGGAATGGTATGAATGGGTGTAGCACCAATGTGACTAGGTACCAAAGGGGGTTTAGGCAACAAAGGTGTTTGATGAGTAGGAGTCCGCGTGGTGTGGGACAGGGTACATAGGTCGGACACTTCAGTGGTAGGAGACGGGGGTGGAATAGATGGGAAGGTTGAGATCATTGGTGCATCTGAGTAAATGTCGGGACCCCCTAAAGACACAAATGAGGTGGTGGCATCCGAAATAGGTTGTTCAACCATGGGGAGCACGGGACCTATAGAAGAAACGACTATGTTGGTGGCACCTGAGATAGGTTGTTCCACCATGGGGAGAACATTTTCGGGCGCCATAGGGGCATTGGGATCATGGTAAGTAAGTTGGTCAACCTTGACCATGCGTCCCTCATGGGGGAACATCATGATACGAAAAACGGTAGAAGCGACTGCCCGCATGGCATACATGTAGCTGCGGCCAAGTAAAAGGTTATAATCAAGCTGTGCATTGATGACCTCGATGTTTACGAGGACGGTTTTTCCAGCCAGCTGGAGGGGGACGTTAGTTAATAGGCCTTGTGGTTGAGCTGAACGACCGTCGTAGGCTCACAACGCAGTAGAGGACTGCTGGAGAGGGGGGGATCCCATTTTCTGCCAGATGGAGGTGGGCATGACACATGTAGAAGCACCTTCATCAATAATGCATCGATGGACGACAAAATTCTGAATGGAAATAGAAACTTGGAATGCCAAAGTGGAAGGCAGGCGAGGTTCGGATTGGTCCAAATCAAATGCCATTAACTGCGAATCATTTGGATCGATAGCCCCAATGGCTGAGAGTAAAGTCTTGCGCTGTGAAGGACAATTTTTTAAGACTTCTAATGCAGACATGGCTGCGGGGGATTGGGCTAAGTCATCCACAATGTTGTAGTTGGAAGCAGCCCGCGCATTGGGGTTATTGTTGATACGGCAAAGTGGGAAACGTGGTGCTTTGGGAGCACCATCTAGTGGAGGTGGAGGTATACGTAACGCCTGAGCAGTGGGATGAGCATTAGTAGGTGTATCGGTGGGAGTGGCTTCATGGGTGGAGCCATATTGGTTCCACCGGGTCTGGAGGTTGATCTCATTGGAGGACATCATCAACAAGTGGTGGGTAACTGAGTCAAGCGTGGGTTGATCGGGAGCAGCGTAAGTGATTAGTTGTTGGGTTAGCGCATTGGCTTGAGGAGGAGCCAACGGTTGGGTGTTCACCACGCCTTGGGTTGGTAAGGGGTTTTGCAGCACCAAAGGTGGCTGCTGAGGTTGTGGCGGGTTGGGCGGTGCTTGAGGAGCCGTCTTCCCTTGGCGTTGTACATCAGCAGCCAAAAGTTGCCGAGCCCGCTCCATATGTGGACAAAAATGTGTGTAGTGGCCATAGACCCCGCAAACAGAACAAGGGAAGTTGGTTCGTAAATTAGGGTTTTTAGCCTGCTTAGGCGGGCGATCAGGGTTCTGGTTAGTAGGGGCCGCATGATTACTAGCGGGGGGATTAGGGTGTTGACCAGCTTGCTCGGTCGGTTGGTTGTTCCCATGATTTCGGCCTCTGCCGCGGTTTTGTTGGCCCTGGTTGCGTTGGTTGTTCTGGTTTTGCTGCGGGTTTTGTTGAGCGTAAACTTGCCCTTGGACAGTAGGTGGATTCTGAGTTTGCGCAGGGGCTGGAGCAGGCTACGGTGGATGATATGTAGTTGGAGGATGCGCAGGGGCAGCAACCTGAGGGGGTTGCGGATAGTGCTGTGGAGCGGGTTGTGGGTTTGCTGCATGGGCTGCCTGCGGTGGGTAATAATGAGGTTGGGCTTGTGACAGGGCAAGAGCTGGTGCAGCCTGCTGGTGATAATAAGGCTGAGGTGCGACCGGAGGGGTGTAAGTGGAAGTCATATTACCGAAACATTGAGGTGGACATGAGGGTCCATGGGTATGGTGGTGATGTGTCATGGGAGCATACTGGTTGGTTGCTACAGACTGTGAGGTGGCCCGTGAAGGGTCAGGTCTAGTGGTAGGACGGGCTATGGAAAATGGCTGAGGATGCGAAAAGACGCGGCCAATGATGCCGTCGGCAGCATGAGATGCCCCCAGCGCATCGTGCTGGGAGGAATTGTCGCGAGGGGCGTCAGGTATGATGGTATAAAGGTAACCCGACTGGGCGTAAATGAGATCGAACTGTTGGGCTTTAAGGATAGCCTCTTCCTCAGACTGGGGTCTTTCGGATGCCAAAACTGTTGCTAGGGTTTTACACCTAGCTTGTACGAATGAGTACCTACTAAGGACAATGGATTCTTTAGTAGCAGTTCAATGATGTATGGATTAAAAGCTATAACAGAATTAAAAACTAAATTTAAACATTTTCATAAAGCAAAACAATGGAAAGTAAATAATGACTTTTATTAATCTGACCTTCAATGTAAGGTTGGTGAAGCCCTTTGTGATGATCCGAGTCGATGGCTCCGAGCTTCAAGCTGCTTCTTCTCTTTCTCCAATGGTGGAAATGGGCCAAAAGGGGCTCTCAATGGTGAAAGTAGCTCAATGGTGAGCTAGGATTTCACGAGCAATATTGGCAGAGGCAGGATACTTGTGATTGTGGATCTTGAATAAGGGGTCTCCATCACTTATTTATAGTTGAAA
>LPNX010740339.1:94051-121747 GCA_001517045.1 Pseudotsuga menziesii | reverse complement strand
AGTACATAACCTCAATAATGGATGAGGAATCATCTGATCATATGGACGAGGCGGGCATTCCCATGCTCGTATCAGGATATAACCAAGTAAGATAAATGGCCTCAAAGGATGAATGAGGAATAATCTCAATATATGGACGAGGCGGGCATACCCATCCTCGTATCAAGATACATAAAAGTGACAGTGAGGCCCGAAAGGAGGAACCTGTAGGGTACATAGAAACCCACTGTGTACATCATAAGTGTCCAGAAGGGACACAAATCTGGAACATACTGCTGGGCTGACCATGTCTGAACTGAACAATTGATGTACTGGACTGATAGCAATGCTCCTGAATGTGGTTCCAAAGGAACTAATGAGTTGCTGGATCAAAGCGACAATGGTCATAAGTGCAATGGTACACTGATCTGGAACTGAACTGGGTACTCGAGGAAGCATGGAACTGGATGGCTTCCGAATATAATCGCCAACGCAGCCCGGACATCCACGGGAACATAAAACTGGCTGTTCCGAAGTAACTCACCAATGTGCTAGAGTCGGGGGAAATCCGGGTCTTCGACACATACTGGAAGGGATATACATCCTGCGCGATTCTCAACGATGCGATTAAGGTGCTGAAGTCGAGCATGTGAGAAACAACTATTTGGAGAGGCAATGATGATTCCTCTCAAAATGGTCCATAGGCACTCACCACAGATGGTGATGGGTCCAAGGCGCAGGGGCCTCTGGGTCTATCCTTTAGCTTCACACCATGATCCTTTACAATATATACATCATATACATCTAATGCAACGCGGTCAAAACCAAGGTGTTACATTCCCCTCCCCCTTTAATAGCACTGTTCTCAGTGCTTACAAAATTGAACAAAATGCTACACTAGTATCGCCTTAGTGTTCCGTAAAATTGAACAAAAATGGATGTGCCAATTGCATGGCATCCTCCAGCTCCCATGTATCCTCTTCAGCTCCGTAGTGCTCCCATTGCACCTTTACCTGACCTATGGCCCGGTTCCGGAGCATTGTGACCTTCCTGTCGAGGATGCGCATTGGCTCGATTCAGAACTCTCCCTCGGGTTCCACCTGAATCACATCCCAATTTATCACATGGTTATGATCATGTACATATCTCTTAAGCAAAGAAACATGAAAAACATTATGAGCTCTAGTGCTAGCAAGCAATGCAAGTCTATATGCAACTGGCCCTATTCTTTCAAGCACTTCAAATGGCCCACAGTATCTAGGTGACAACTTGGCACAACTTCCAAGCTTCAAGGAACTTTTCCTTGCCCTCACTTAGAGGTAAACATGATCCCCAACACTGAACTCCCTGTTCACCCTATGCTTATCTGCATATCTTTTCTATCTATCCTGAGCTACTTTCAGATTCTGCCTGATCTTTACAACCTCTTTCTCCATTTCCATGAGCAATTCTGGTCCAAGCACAATCCTGTTCAGTGAATTATCCCAAGTCACTGGTGTTCTACACCTTCTTCCATACAAATCTTCATACGAACTCATCCCCAAGGATGCCTACCGTCCATTGCTATAAGCAAACTCTACCAAGTGCAAGTAATCTTCCCACTCGGTTGGTTTGTCCATTACGTACATGTGAAGCATGTCTTCAAGCACCTGATTAAATCTCTTTGTATGACCATCTGTCTGAGGATGGTATGCAGTGCTGAAGTTTAGCTTTGTACCCAAATCTGCAAACAACCCCTTCCAAAAATTGGAAGTAAACTTGATCTCTCTGTTAGAGACTATTGCCTTCGGCAATCCATGCAATTTGAATATCTCCTTCATGAAAATATTTACAATGTCATCCATCTTATGCGTAGACTTAACCGGTATAAAATACGCTACCTTAGTCAACTTGTCTACCACAAACATTATGGAATCATGTTGTCTCCAAGTCATCGGCAATCCTGTAATAAAATCCATGGAAATAACTTCCCATTTCCATTCCGGAACTGGCAAAGGTTGCAACAAACCTGCTAGATGTTGATGTTCAACCTTTACCTGTTGACATTTCATGCACCTCGAAATGTACTCAGTCATATCCCTTTTCATTCCTGGCCAAAAGTACTGCTTTCTAGCTGTAGCAATTGTCTTCTGATATCCTGGGTGACCAGAATACGAAGCTTGATGGATTTCATCCATAACAACTCTCCTCAAACTTGCTACATTTGGAATATAAATTCTACCTTTATAAGTAAGAAGTCCATATTCTTCGAGTTTATATCCCTCATACCTCTTCTCAAGACCTTGTTGCTGCAACTTGTCTTTTACCTGCTCATACAATTCATCTCCAGCAGCATGACTAACAATCTATTGCCTCAAATCCGATTGGCAAATACTAAGAGATGCCACATGCATTTCCTGCACCTTCCTACTGAGTGCATCAGCTACCTTATTTTCCTTTCCTTTTATGTGCTTGATTTCAAAATCAAATTCACACAAAAATTCCAACCATCTTGCTTTCCTAGCATTCAGAGTAGGCTGATCAAACAAATACTTCAGACCACAATGATCCATTCTGAGCTCAAATCTTCTACCCATCAAGTAGTGTCTCCACATCTTGAGGGCATGTACTATGGATGCAAGCTCTAGATCATGAGTGGCATAGTTCTTTTCATGCTCCTTAAGATTTCTTGACTCATAACATATCACGTGGTTTTCTTGCATAAGGACTCCTCCAAGCCCTTGTCCGCATGCATCGGTACACACCACAATGTATTTCTCTGGATCTGCAACTTTCAGTACTGGTGCACTGGTGAGAAGACTCTTCAACTACTGAAAGCTTTCTTCACACCTCGATGTCCATTTGAACTTCATCCCCTTCTTTTGCAAAGAAGTGATGGCGTGTGCAACTTTAGAGAATCCCTCAATGAATCTCCTGTAATATCCTGCAAGTCCCATAACAGATCTCACATCTGTCACATTTCTTGGAGTAGGCCAATTCATAATGGCTTCAATCTTTTCAGGGTCCACAAATATACCCTCTTCTGAGATAATGTGACCCAAATACTGAATTCTATCTTTATAGAAGTCACACTTTCTCAGTTTTGCATACAACTGGTGCTCCATGAGCAATTGCAATGTCAATCTCAAATGCTCTTCATGCTCTTTCTCATTCTTAGAATAAACAAGAATGTCATCAAGGAAAACAAGAACAAACTTGTCCAAATATCTGTTGAAGATGCTATTCATAAGGCGCATAAATGTAGCTGGTGCATTTGTGAGACCAAACGGTACCACTACAAACTCATAATGCCCATACCTTGTCCTGAAGGCTGTCTTATGAATGTCTTCATCCTTGATCCTTACTTGATGGTAACCAGACCTCAAGTCAATCTTGGAAAATACCTTTGCTCCTCTCATTTGATCAAAGAGGTCATCAATCTTAGTCAAAGGATATTTATTCTTCACCATAACCTTGTTCAATTGTCTGTAATCAATGCATAACCTGACTGTACCATCTTTCTTCTTTACAAAGAGAACCGGTGCTCCCCAAGGGGACACACTCGGTCGGATATACTTCTTTTTCCAACAACTCTTGCAGTTGCATCTTCAGCTCTAGCATCTCCGGTGTACTCATCCTGTAGGGTGCCTTGGACACTGGTGCTGCTCCTGGCACAAGTTCAATAGTGAAATCAATGTCCCTTTTTGGAGGAAGCCCTGAAATCTCATCAGGAAATACATCCCTAAATTCCTGTAACACCTGATAGTCCTCCAACCTCGGATTTTCATCTCCTGTTGCCTCCAAAATCTTAGCTGCATACAACTAGAAACCATTTCTACAGAACTTCTTCAACTGCATCGCTAAAACCTGTCGTACTGAAATCACCTTTGGAATACCTCTCACAACTACTAGGTTCCCTTCTTCATTCATGCATTCAAAAGTCTTATTGTAACAATCAAGCTTCACCCTGTGAGCTTCTAACCAATCCATTCCAATGAGAACATCATAGGAACCAAGCGATAGAACATTCAGATCAACACAAGTGGTCAATCCATTCATGACCAATGGACACTTCTCTACCACTTCACTAACCTTTCTCTTAGTTCTAGTGGCTAGCTGGACTAACCAAGACTTCCTATGCTTTACTTTCTTAAAAGCACAAATCTCCCCTACTCTAGGAGTAATGTAACTGTGCGTAGAACCGGGGTCAATCAAAATAGAAATAGATTACTCAACAATCTTACCTACTACTTCTACCACAGTTGACTGGTGATCTTCCTGGCGGTCCTCCAGTGCTGCATAAATCCTAGGGACTGCCCTTGCTACTTGACCTACTATTTCTGCTTCTTGAATATTATAAGTTGGCCTTGCACTCTCATTCTCGAGTGGACAATTTATGCGCATGTGGGGTCCTCCACATTTCCAACATTGGAGTGGCCCTCTATTATGTTGTGGATCTTTAGGATTTTCTCCTGTCATTCCGACTGGCTTACTCGTAGCTTGGGATGGCTGCTTTTGTTGATTCCTGAAGCTAGAAGGTTTGAAACCTTTCTTCCTTTGGTCAAACTTCTCGTTCTTCTTGTCCTTCCATGCCTTATGGTAATCGGGTTTACCTTTGCTTTGCTCATAGAAATACTTAGCCTTCCTTATTGCTTCTTTAAGAGTTCTAGGTTCATAAAACTCAGTTCTATCTTTGTAAGACTGAGGTAATCCACTGAGAAAATGCTGGACCTTCACTTTTTCATCTCTGATGTACCGGGCATACCTCAACAGCTCCAAAAACTTATTTGCATACTCTTCCATGGTCTGGTGTCCCAATACCAGCTCATGGAACTCCTTAATCTTGTCATCATAATACCTGTCAGAGAGGTATTTCTACTTGAAATACTTTTTTAACTGTTTCCACTTAAGTCTCCTTTCACTGATCCTCTTTACTTGCTTGAATTGTTCCCACCAAATGGATGCTCTTCCATTCAGGTTGAATATGGCAACTCTTGCCTTCATGTTTCCTGAATAATCATGCACTTGAACGTACTTCTTTATCCCAAGAAGCCAAGCTTCAGCCTCTTGTCCAGTCTTTACCTCACCATCAAATGTAGGAGTTTTTGCTTTCTTAAATTCATCCCGAGAGCAATCCCTATGGTGTCTCTTTCTTTTTCTTTTATGAGAAGAAGAACTTGAATCCTCGCTGGATTCTTCGGAGTCAGATGATCCACTAGAAGTCCTTCTCATTCTCCTAGTACTGCTCTTACTGCCTTCTAGTCTTGCTGTACCTCATCCAGAGTCTATCTTTCTATGCAAGTCTGTCAAACTCTGCAACATTGCAGCATTCAACTGATGTTGCTCTTCCTGGGATTTAATCAAGCTTCTCATGGTGGCTGTAACATCTGACGGTGTCTCTTGGAATCTCCTTCCATTAGACTCAATGTCATCATTTCTATTACGGACATTTTCTCCCATGGCATCTTCTGCTCACTCATAAGAATCCCAAGCATCATACCCATCATGGGTTCTCATAACTGAACCACCAATTACTTACCAAACTGCACTGCCTGGAATGCTTCCCTGGAAGATTTCTACGATTCTACAAATGTATTAGTAACACAACTGTTAGATGCATATCATTGATATAAACCAGCATTACTTACCTTCTCCTGGAATAATCATAAAATAACAATTTTCCCCAACACAATATTCTTGTAAATCTATGTTTTTCGCGCAATCTAGCGCATAGGATCGCTGCCTCTTTTTCCTTCTCAGCCCATGAAAATCCACTGAAAAACAGCTCAAAATCGCACTGAAAAATAGTTGAAATCTGCTGGAAAACCCCACTTGAAAAACTCAAAATTTCCCTATGCAGAATCGGCTCTCATTTCAACTATTGATCTGACGTTTCGGCAGTTAAAACAACTAACTTCTCCGCTATATCGGCGGTCGAAACAACTAGCTTCTTCCGCTGTATCGGCGGTTGAAACAACTAGTTTCTTCCATTGGTCATCGGCAATCGGATCCGCTAAGCACTATCATGTCGGCAATCGGATCTTCTAACCCTTCGGAAGGTTAGCTCACTAAACAGCCGCAACGACGGGTAGTGATCCCACTACGGGTTCCGCGGACCATACTCATCGGTTGTCAGAAGCTCTATCCACTAACTTCATCCGACGTTCTTATACTTAAACAAAATTTTCAAATTTCCTTATCATAGGCGATCGGATCCACTATCCTTCGGAAGGATAGTCCATTAGACAGCTGCAACGGTGGATGTTCAATCCACTAACCATTACTGATGGCTAACGACTCCAGGACTTAGAAAAATTTCCGAAATTTTCCCTTTTTGTCTTCCTCTTCACCGCTTGATCGGCTCAACTTTCTTCTTCCGATGGCCACTGTTTTCATTACTTAGGAAAAAATTTTAAACTTCCTTTTACGGCGTCAGCAGTGGAAGGCTTAACCCGTCGGATGCGTAGTCATTTAGCCATCCGCAACGGCGGACGCTCAATCAACTATTTTCTTCTGATGGACGTCGAATCACTTAGAAATTTTTTTAAATTTTCTTTACAGCGTTGGCGGTCGGAGGCCTTACCCGTTGGACACGTAGTCGTTTAGCCGTCCACAATGGCGAGCGCTCGATCAGCTATTTTCCATCGACAGACGTCAAATCACTTAGAAAATTTTTCGCAATTTTCTTTTCAACTGCTCTCCATCGGGTACGCTTCCACCTAGCTCTTCCGCTACGTCAGAAGTCCTTCCCACTAAGTGTTCCGATGATCCAACTGTTCCAACACTTAGACAAATTTTATGGAAGTTTCCTGTCATCAAATTTTTATCTCTGCTAGGCAGAAAGAAGTTCTGCTTCTGTCACTGCATCTACGTGGTCCATTCAGGCCCATGCTGCAACATGAGCTCTGATACCATGCTGTCACGTCCCCGACCCTTCCGACCGGTGAAGAGGACGCGACCCAGGGCGTTACCCATCCGGGCTACCAGCCCCCATGAACATGCGAATTCATAAAAATGCTGAGACAGAATGCTGAAAGCAAGATGCATTGAAGTGGAACATACACAGATGCATTCATCTATCATACACAGCTACAATTATCTATCAGACACAGCGGAATCAACATACATTCATACATGCATTCAATCAACATGTTCATCACATTCATTAACAGAAAATATGGTTGCAGGAGTAAAAATGGACAAGATCACTTATCTTATGAAGAACTCATTCCGCAACCCGCTACGTCACTGCAACGTTCCACCCAACCATAGGCCAGCGTGCTCCTCAATCTCTCAGCAATGCTTCCACCCTCGAGCTGGGCATGATTCTCCAAGGAATAAGGGAACAAGCAGGCTTACACATAGCCAAGGACACACAAAACACAGCCAAGCCAACACAGTTGGGTTTATCATTCCATCAAGGAGTTGGGAAAGGCTAAATGCTAAGCCGGTGAGCCCATTACAGAGCTAGGAACACCCACACCAGAACTAGTCTGACTTCTAAGACACCCACACACACCCAACACAAGGAATCAGTCCCTTCTCTGCTACATAGTCCCTCAGGCCCTGCATTTCCTTCCAGCGCTATTCAAGGGTTGTGGAGAAGAAAGCCATCCCTCTAGCCCTATCTGTGTGGTTTCCAGCCACCAGGTTTATCAAGCAAACCAAGCCCCCATCCTTGCTCCTAACACAGTCCGAAGGCCAACCATTGCACACATGCAACTACTCAGCAATTACAGCTTAACAGGGAAAATGACTCCCAAGCGAATTACACAGTCCCAAACCTATCAGTGAACGTGGGGAAAACAACAGTCCCAAAACATAATCAGTGAGCACAGCTCACAACATGGGGAAAATGGCTCCAAACAGTCTTTGCGTGAGGAAAACTTGCACCAGACCCCCAAATATAAAGAAGACCAAAACAATCACCACATAAGGGAGACAGCAGTCCGTCCTGGACAACTAAGCAGCGGAAGATACTTACACAGACCAAGCTGGAAAATAAATTACAGTCTCCCTGCCTGTGCATGAGTAACAACAACGCCAGACCCCCAATTCAGCCCGTGAGGAAAGGATACAGCCACACCATCCCCAAATCCGTAGAGGAAAACTGCGTGGGTAAAAACCAGGAAAATCCTGTGCGTGAGGATGAACAAAACGACAGGCAATGGTCCCTGCATGAGGATGAACAACTCCGCCTCTGCGCGTGGGTGAACAGACAATGGATAGACGCGAGTAGGGAGTGCGTGAGCGTTTTAGCACTGATGGAGTGTGCAGATGGGCAAGGATGGACAATCCTGCCACCCCCACTCCCAAAATAATAAATGCCCCAACTACTCAGCAGCAATTCTTAATGGAGGTGGTTGGGTGAGACAAGGTGGTGACACATGGGTTTTTCCCCTCATGGCCAAGGTTTGACAATTTCCCCACCCTTATCCTTGTGAAAATCATGCCCCTTCTCAATTTAATTGCCGCGATCGTAGCTGGTTGGGTTCATTTTAATTAAAGATGCATATGTACATGGTGACAAAACTTAATATCTATGCCGCATGCCCCGATACACCATTGGTGACAATTTAAATCCGAAACATAGTATAACCGATCAATGGTGGGGCCTTGGCCTTTAGCTCCACACCATGATCCTTTACAATATATACATCATATACATCTAATGCAACGCGGTCAAAACCAGAGTGTTACATGCGCAACATGTAAATGATCTCTCCTTCAGCCTATTCCTTCAAACTATCTTTCGATCTATACAGGATGATACCTGCAAAAATTTAGAAAAAAAAACCAATAAAATAAAACAAAATACATTAATAAAAAAGAATTTTGAACCCTACCTGTGCATTCATCTTTCCACTCCAAAACATGCAATACATAATATTTAAGAGTATACATGCAAATGTCTTGGCGATGATTTGATAGAACGGAGACAAAGCATTCAGAAAAAATAAAACATACCCAACAAAATACAAATTCCAATGATCGTACGCAATAACCTTAATGTTGAGGATTTTAAGTGCACAAATTGGAGGTCGATTGACTGAGTAAATCGTTGATTTGGTTGGTGTTGCTCTACTTATATTTAATTATCCAATTAAATTACTGAATATAAGATGCCCATTTGATGTATTGTTGCTCCTATAGCTTAGTGAATTCAATCAAATCAAAGGATGATGATTGATGATGTGCAAGACCATCTCTTTACCAAGCAAATACTCTCGCTAGTGTTTGAGAGCTTGGACTATGGCACATAATTCTTTATCATAGACACTATATCGGAGCTTGGCATCAAACAAACTTTTATAATGATAAGAAATCGAATGACCCTCTTGTTTAAGGAAAACCCCACCAATAGAATAGTGGAAGGCATCCGACTCTATCTAAAAATATTGATTGCAATTCTGGAAAACAAATAATGAGAGTAGAATAAAGATTTGTTTTTAAGCAAAAGTCTCTGTAGTTAGCTTATTGCTTCCAATATTCTCTGCAGTTTTGTTTGCAAAGATATGGCAATCTGGTGCCAATGATCTTTGTTTGGTTTACTAACAGCCAGCTAGCTGATCTTTAACCCAAGCCATTTAATTGTCTGGCGGATGAACAAATTTTGGTAATAAATCCCTTTTTACCAATCCGTGGTAATATCACGCCCTCAGCAAAACCTGCAAAATAGTGGACGATTTCAAACAATTCGGTATCCTCGTTAATTAAATCTTGCAGCATGGCATATTGAGCACATGGAGGTGGATTTGTTTATCGCAATTGTAGCAACTAACAAGTTTTGGAACTTAATGAGATAGTATCATACTCCTCAGGATTTTGGAAAAACTCAACAACCTGTTTCCAACATTTATATTCTAATCAAAAGATTTTGAATTTTCTTTCTTTCGATAAAAAGAAAAGTATTCGTTTCAAGTTCAAAATTTAAATCTCATAGGCTTGCAAGTCATATTTTAGCCAAACATGTCGAAGATTTATTCTTTAAAACATTGTGCACTTTAAATGCAAAATAAGAACATTGTTTCATATACAGTATAGCTTTAAAACACTATGATTTTATATTAAATCTGCACAACAGTTTGAATGCCATCCAAGAAAGCTGGCATAAACATAGTGGAGATCTTGCATTTAGACTGCAACGTATAGAAACGCATTTATCTATCTGCGTTTTCGTTGCATGCAAATTTTGAATGTCTAATTCATTTTTGTCACAAAATTTAACACCTTACTGTCAGCAAGAATGTGTCTTTTATTCCATGTAGCGACGTGCTATCTCATGGTTCCAAGGAAATTCCCACACTGTGTATATAAACATAGCTTTAGCTCTGTAATCAGCGAATTAAGAGTGGCATGGATTTGGATGAATGAAAATTAGCATAATCTTTCTGTCTTTTGCTCTCCTCTTTCCAGAACATTTTTTTTTTTTGGTATCTGTGTCTCTTTGTTTGATTTCCAGCCGAATATCTGTACAATATAGCGAGTGATTATTTTTGTGTCTTTTTCTGATCGGGAGTGAAGGAAAATCTCTGTGAATCATCAATGTAATTGACAATCGTAATGTGTGTGGGTCGAAGTGCGTAATTTTGGAATCACATAACCAGTGGATAGAAACACAGAGTAACTCAAATCCAAAACCCATCGAATGGGCATTTATCTCTCAACTTGAGATCCTGCAAATCATTTTGTATTTAGTTGAGATCGGTCAGGTCATCGTTGTGGATAGGTGAAATCCTTTTCGACATCTTTTGGTAATACCTCACGGGATGCAAAAGACTTCTTAAATAATATTGTCCAATTGTCTCAAAGTTCAAAATTATTAAATATCCTAATTATAATAATATTATAACACTAACCAATATTAATTAAACATATTATATAATATTTAATAATATGATATATTGTTGCACAGTTCATGATATAATTTCTTAATATTAGTTATTAAACACATAATATAATATTTATCATTAGATAAGAATGTAAGACATATATTATAAATTAATACTATGTTTATAAATATCAAAGAAATAAAAACAATATATATACATTTCCTTTTCTTATTTTAAAAAGGTTTTTATTTTTATTTTTAAACCACACAGAAAAAATGGTAGGGAAACAAATCAAAACCATAAAAATAAAAATATTTTATTTATTTTATTTTAATTAAATAAAACTTAAATTAGTGTATATAATATATAAACTAATCAAAATAAATAAACAGACAATAAAAAGCATATATATTTGTTCTTTTTGTAAAAAATGAAATAAATAAATAAATAAAAATAGAAGGGTTTTGTAAATAAAAATATTTGCTTTTATTTTAACAATATAAAAATTAAAAATCTATGTATAAAAAAAAACATTAGGTAAATAAATAAACAAAATTTATAAAAACTATTCATCAAGGTGTTATAATAATCATGACATATTATTATAACAAATTAATTATATATATATATTAACATTAGGTAAATAAACAAAATATATATAAACATAAAAAGTAATCTAAGAACAATATCAAATAATGTTTTTAATAAAATTAATATGAGTCTTTGAAATAGAAGGCTTGGTACTTGGCGCATCTTAAGTTGGGGAGGTAGCTGGTTGTTTCAAGCTACTAAACTCACCATGAAAAACCGCTTGTTTGCACACTCATCTCTATTCAAATCATTAAGATAGTCTTCTTTTAGAGGGGTCAACCCTCTTTCTCTATTGCGCAATCATTACATAAAGACGCATTAATCCTTGTAAAAGAAGGATGTAAAAATTCTGATTTTTGTTCCAATTTTATTAAACACATAAAAATTTGTTCTTGTGGTAAATAAATCAAATTTAAAAAATATATAAACAAAAACAACTTAAGAAATAACAATAACGGAATTATGATAACATTATAAAAAACAAAAATTAAATTAAATTAAAAACCAAAAACATATAAATAAATAAAAGGTATTAGGTAATAAATAAAATCATAAAATTGAAATTGGACTTGGAATCTTCTCAAAAAATTATCATTGTTTTGCTAACTTGTTTTTGGAAGTCACTCAGAAACAAGTTTCGACAAGAAGAGTTGCTACTTTCAGTTATAAGAGCATTTTATTTGTTTTCCTTAACTTTCTGTTAAGCACATGTTTTCATATATTTTTAATTCTCTCACAAGTTTGTTGCAGGAAAATGTTAACTTTTTTTATAGATTCAAAGACGGATGAATAGCATGCAGAAATAATTTCTAGAATTGCAGAATTTTTTTAGAAAAATGTTCCATTGAAAGCTTGAAGAAACTGAATTTCCACCATGTATGTCATCACATTATGCTGCCACAAAAAAGCCTTTCAGAAACCAATTACACCATGTCATGATTACTTATCCTTCTCCTTCCAAGCACATTTGTCATCCATGTTAGAGTCTGCCTTATACATCATGACTTCCCGTATGTCTACCTTTCTTAGTCACACACATTTTTCCACATTTTTTTTTTTAAATTTTATTTTTATTTTTATTTTTCTGAATAAAACAATTCAGCTTCCTTTCCATGACTACATTGCTTAGTTATCCCTGCCATAAAAATTGGTTGACTGTGAGATCTTTCATCTATAGTCCTACCACTCATTATATACAACTCGTGTTGACTGATGTGGGATTCCTTAAGGTCCACCTTTCAACAAGTCTTGCCACATCGACCTCAACACATTATCTGGGATAGAGACTAGAGTTTATTTTTAGTATCTTGAGGCTTCCATGCCTTAATGTCAAGTTCTCTTGCTGACAATCATGGGAATACGTCAATGTCCCTTGATCATTATATCTTGCAAGTGGCTCGACCTCAACTCCTTTATTCACACTTTGCACGATGTACTTAGGTAGCTTAGCACTCATTGACATCAATGGTGAGATTGCCTCACATTGGTTAACGATATTCATTAATGGTTGGCAATCTAATGACTTCTTTCCATGTTTGACATTAACACATTCATTCGCATGGTAAAAATTGTAACAACGGGTTTTGTAGCAGGTGAAGACTATATACTTTGCATGAATCCATTAGTAGTTTTATAGTAGCATACTTCAGCCATATGAGACTACCACAGTTCTACTTCCAGCTCTCATCTTTTACTTCATCCGACTAAGCAACAATTAAGTTCCTTCATTTCACACTCTATGATCCAGCAGTAGTATCAGCCACATTCCTCTTTCATAGTTCATCTGCATTTTGGGTAAGTGGAGGTATGTTGTTTTCTAATATTTAATCATGTAATTCCTTAAATACTAGAAAATGAATGAATTTGGAAAATTCCCTCAATACATTCCCTGTCTCCTTTTCATGAACCTAATACATCTTAAGTTGTGGGGGGGACTATTCATTACCATTTTATATATTCATCATCTCATTTACCCTTAACCAACATGTCTTTCCCAAACTATGCTATATATATTGGAATGATTCATAATATGAAGAAAAAAGCTTTCTAATATACATTGATGGTTCATCATTTCTAATGCAAAAATCTTATGTATTGCAACAAAAATACAAGTAAAACAAGTGAATGTTGTAAACACAAGAACCAATATTTGTTATACTTATGGTTGTCACACAAGAACCAACCATAAGGAAAATTGCTGCCACTCATGTATTTCAAATTCTAGAATGATTTACTGTTACACACCATCGTCATGTAAAGCCTAGCTACAAAGCCAAAAGTTTTAAAGAGAATCAATGCATAGTTGCATGAGGACATAAAGCTAGTCAAGTTGGGGGGAATGTTGAGCTGCAAAAAGACCACATTTTATTCATCTTTTATATACCATTTGTCACCTTATTCCTACTTTATCCTTCCATAAAATCATCAATATCCACCACTTTCATGAATAAATATGGGTTTATAGTACTATTTTCCAAATCATTTATTTTTGAGTATTTTGAGTGAATTTATGGTTAATTATTGAGAAAAATAACATATTTTCATTATACTTTAATGTTGGGTGATTTTGCTGATGATTACAGATGTATTTGAAGACTTTAACAAGCTCAAAAATCACTTACTAGCTTCAAATTCGAATTTCATATTCAAGATGTGAACTAATTTCAAGGAGAATATCATGGAAATGTGGAGAGAATATCTCATCCAATATTTGTTGAGGATTTAAAGGAATGAGTTGTAGATTTGTTGAGGATTTGAAGGGATTATTTGTAGATTTGTTGAGGATTTTGAAGGATAAGTTGAGAGAATAGTGGATATGTAATTATGATTAGTTATCTTGAATTCATGTATAAATAGGAGGGCTCTCTGCTCATTTTGGTTAGAGGCTTCTTTAGTTGTTTGGTAGTAGAGAATTGGTTCATATTTTTAGATAGTAATGGATTTGATCTTGTTGTAATAGATTTCATATTTTATAATAGACAGTTTGATATTTTCATATTTTGATGTGTTGGTTATGAATTAGTTGTTTTGTTTTCATGTGAGTTCACAAGTTAAATGTTGATTTCCTTTATATTGGTTTATTTCATGCAATTTCATGTTTTAGATTTCTTTTCATGTCATTTCCTATGTTCGCAAGTTTAATCCAACTTCATTCGTATGTTAATTTTAGTCATATTAGATTAAGTAGCAATACTCTTGCCCTGCATATATTTTGTCTGTACCTCACAAGTTTACGCTCTCTATGGGTTGACAATTAAATAGTTGGATATATATGTTATAAATTGTTTAGTATTTTACCCAACAATGAAAAATCTTCATGGTGTGCGATCTGTGAAGTCAAGAGTCATGCAACAGTCGACTTCCACCTGAACCTTAAGAATCGACAAAACTATCAAAAAGTCTACCAAACAAATGTCGTGGCCCAGAACAACGATAATACCTCAAACGAACAAAACGTACCAAACAATCGACAATATGAAGGTCGTAGATATGAACTTCAATTCGACAACCATCGTGGAGGATCTAGAGGTTGAGGACGATTCTCTGGAAATCATAACAATCAACCATGATGACCGATTCAATGCTTCACATGCTATACAGAAGGACACTGGTATGCAGACTGTCCATATAAAGACAGAACTGACCTAAAATTTTGTACTAGCTGTTGTGTGGGTGACCACTCATTGGAAGATTGTCCCACCATACTTGACAAAATTAATAAAAAGAAAAATGTTAATGTCTTGTCGTGTGTTCAAAAAAGTGATATAATTCGCACAAAGAACCTATACATAGTAACTAGACAAGGAACAAAAATTGGAGGTGACAATCCAAGAATAAGAAAGATTAAAGATAAAAATGAATATCCTAATTAGTATAAAGAAAAAAAAATTGTATAACAATGCATCGAGCATGTTTCAAGAATTTTCTAAACAAGAATATTTCGATGACAGTTTTCAGAACACAGTTCACGAACTATTAAACATAATACATAAAGATAAGTCGGTGGCACAAGTCATTGACCTACTGCACAATATTAAAAACAAAAAGGACACAGATAAACATGCTAAGAGTATATGCAGCTTAAATAAAAGAGATAAGAATGATGTTGAACCACTTGTCAATCTTGAAATAGAAGGATACCATGTTCGACAATTCATTCTAGACATTGGATCCCAAGTAAATATCATGATGAGAGATACATGGGAATAGTTGGGTAGGCCCCGACTGAATGAATCAGGCATATATTTAAAACTGGCTGACCAAGGACTGATCGAACCAATTGGGGTTTGGAGAAATTTTTATACAACGATAAAAAGGTATTTTGACAAAGTTTTATTTTGAAATCATTGACCCTAAGGAAGGATCCAGCTCCTTCCCAGCCTTGGCAGGAAACCCATGGGGGAGAAAAATGAAGGAATCTATCTCATTGGACAAAGAAAGGATAAAACTAAAAGGGAATGGACAAAAATGGATTGTCCCCATTCACCCTTCACAAGGAGAACCTTGGACTGAACCTATTGATGAAGAAGTCGATGTTCGACAACTCTACCAGATTCAAAACAATGAAGATTATACTGAACCTAATAATTATGGAGAACTTCAGCTAGGAAACCAAGACTCAGTTGGTTATAACTCAGATGCAGAATTGTATGATTGAGAATTTGAAAACTATGAAACACAAGAAATGGGTTGATGGACCATTCAAGATATCCAGAAGAAACCAACTCGACAATGCTTTTTTATATCAACTATTCCAAAAATATTTGAGAAGAGAATAAGGGAATATCCCTCTTTAGCACCAATAAAAATAGATAATAAACAGAGTCTTCAGTATAAAGAGAGAGAATCACTAGTTCTCCATGTAGAACAAGTCTTTAAGAACCTAGGTGAACATGGCTGACTTCAAATCCTGGTTGAAACATTTACCAGACAAGCTGCTCGATGGTGGGACACCCATCAGTCGAGACTAGAAACGTGGACAACAACTTCGACTTTCTTTGTAGAAAGGGTCGGAGGAAGGAATCTAACTAAACAAGCACAAATATCTATCTTCACCCAAGGACAATATCCATAAAATCATATAAAAATATGTGAAAAATAATGGAGAAGACTTGGCTACAAAGACGAGTGTATATGGACACACATGTTTCCCTTGGCATTAGATAACCTACCTAAAAATGGTATAAAATGGAAGAAGCATGAGGTGAAACATTCTTATGGAATGAACTTAGAGAAAATTTCATTAAGGATTTTAGCTTTATACCAGAAGACAGAAAATTAGTCGAAGATACTAAACAAATAAAAACATTTATACAACCGACTACTAACAAGTCGACACAAAATAAAAGCAGACCAAATGCAGCATGCCATAACATTCGATCCAACAAAATACCACAGTCGACAAGAATCCAATTAGAAAATGAACACACATATGGGAGAAGCTTTCAATGGAAGACTGATCACTCAAAAACTATCAAGCCAGTTAGAACGATATTCAAAATTGAGTCAACCGACAAAGATGACACCGAACGAATGACGGCAACAGACTTTCCAGCAACATTTTCAAAGTTCAAATAATTTAGTCGACAAATTAATGAATTTAAAGCACCAGAATGGATGGACGTGAAAGTAAAAACTAAAGAAATCGACATTAATAATGATAATAGACCAAAAATGGCAAGAATTTGTGATTATTGGATCGAAGAACAAACTATAGAAATCATCGACTTATCAAAGGAATTCCAAGATGTATTTGCACGAGATTAAAAATAATTAAAAGTATTAGTAGAATAAATGGGTGAGATAAAAATAGACATCAAACCTGATGCTCGACCTATCAAGAAAAGACCTCAGAAGTTGGCTCATAATTACAAAGAAATAGTCAAAAAGGAGATCGACAATATGTTGACAGCAGGTATTATTTACCCCACCAACCAGTCAGAATGAGAAATCCCAATGGTTTTCCAACCGAAAAAGCATGACCTAACAAAAATAAGAATATATGTCGACTTCTGAGAGTTAGACAAGGTTACCTTAACATATCCATTTCTAACTCGATATGGTGATGAGATCTTAAATGAAGCCGTAGGACATGAATTCTATTCATTTACAGATGGATTCTCGAGATATAATCAGGTTCCAATAGCCAAGGAAGATCATAAAAATACAACCTTTGTGTGTGAATTTGGCTCATTTTATTACAGAGTCATACCATTCGGTCTCAAGAATGCACCTGTAGTGTTTTCAGGAATAACTATCAAAACATTTAAAGAATACATTTATAAAACAATGTAGTATACTTCAATGATTGGACAATCTATTTCATGCTAAAATACCATTGTAAATGGAAAAGTTTTATGCTGGAATGATGCCGACATATTCAGTTATCACTCAATATAAAAAAATGCATCTTCTTAACCCCTATAGGAATCCTACTAGGACATATCGTATGCAAACAAGGTATCAAGGTCAACTTTTCTAAAATAAAAATTATCCTCGACTTAAAGCCACCGGTTAATCCAAAACAAGTTGTAGTACTGTTGGGTCATACAGGTATTATAGAAAATTCATCTGGCACTACTCAGATATGACTTACCCATTGGAAGAATTGTTCAGAGAAGATAAGGAGTTCAACTAGACAGAAGCATGTGATACATCTTTCGACACATTAAAAAGAAAACTAGTCGAAGCACCCATTTTCAGATTTCCAAATTGGTTGATAAAATTGGATGTGCATATTGATGCTTCAGGCCTATCAATAGGTGCAATTTTGACATAACTTGGGGAATATGGAAAGAATTATCCAATAATATATAGTAGCAGAAAATTAAACAAAGGAGAACGAAATTACTCAATCACAGAAAGGGAGGCATTAGGTATGGTATTTTTACTTCAAAAGTATCGACATTACCTACTAGATAACCCCTTCATATTATATACCGATCACCAAGAACTAAAATACCTCGTCAACAAACCCTTGCATCGTGGGAGAATCTATCGTTGGCTATTACTGTTCCAAGAATTTGATTTCGAAGTAGTAGTTCTATCAGGACGATTGAATGTCAGACTTTGCCACTTGTCAAGAATCGACATGGGGGAGGATCCGACAGGAGTTGAAGATGACTTGCCGGATGCACACTTATTCTGAATAGAGGTTGTCCATGCAGAATTAGAAGAAATAGCACAATTATTGGAGAATGGTGAAGCACTAGATGGAATGAGCATGAAAAAGAAACAAATTGTATCCATGAAAGCTGCACCATATAGTCTCATTAATGGATTCTTATATAAAATAGGTTTGGATTAAGTACTTCGTCGACGTGTGTTAGAGCATGAAAAAGAAAACATTATACATGAATCACACTATGGGCCAGTGGGAGGACACTTTCAATCGGATACAACTACCAAGAAAATCCAACAATCAGGGCTATGGCGGCCGACACTATACAAAGATAGTAAAATGTTTGTGGGAAAATGTGATTATTGCCAACGTCTAGGTCAACTAATACCTAGTAAAAAAATTCCTTTAATATCAATAAACCCAAGCCTCACATTCAAAATCTAGGCTATCGACTTTATAGGTCCATTCCCAGTACCACCAAAAAGGACAAGGAAAAGGTATATCATTACAGCTATAGAATATGTAACTAAATGGGAAGAAGTAGAACCTGTCAAAACTTGTTCGAGCGAGGTAGCTGCTAAATTCATATATGAAAATATTATCACTAGGTTTGGATTCCCTCTAACCTTAATTAGTTACCAAGGGTCACACTTCATCAATAAAAAAATCACAACACTAATACAACAGTTCAAAATTTACCAGCAATGAAGCTAGCCTATCACCCTCAGTCGAACGGGGTGATAGAAGCATTCAACAAAATACTGACAAGGGGTCTAACAAAAATATGCAATACCGATAAAGATAACTGGGACAAGAAAATACCTACATTATTATGGGAATATAGAACAACATATAAATGTTTGACCGACCAAACACCCTTTTTACTAGTCTATGGCTAAGAAGCAGTCATTCTTTTACATTTCTGACAACAGACACCGATGATAGCTGACATTCTTGCATATCAATATCGAAGAAGTAAGAAAGGACCGACTAATGGAGTTAGCAAAACTAGAAGAACATCGACTACTTTCTATACAACACCAAGAAATTCAGAAGAAACAATAGAAGGCTTCACATGACCGAAACATCAAAAATACGAATTTGTCAATTGGAGACCTTGCTTTACTATACAATATTCGGGTGAAAGGAAGACCTAAAAATTTACACACATAATGGATGGGACCTTACATTGTCAAAGAAATAAATGCCAATGGATCAGTTCGACTGAGAACATTATAGGGCATAGTATTTCAGAAAATGGTAAATGGTGCCCAACTAAAATGGTACAAAAACTGAAAAAGTTGAAAAAAAATCAAAATAAAAGTGGTTTTATAACTTCTAACCAAAACTATAAAAACTAGAAAAAAAAGAACAGAAACCTAACTCCAAAAAAAAAAGAATCAAGGAAAACCAAAATGACAAGAAATCTTGACAGACATAGTAGACCACCATTCAACAATAATCAATATTTTCACCATCGAAATACCACAGATTGACCAGACCATCGACATCGACAAGAGGATCAAAACGTCAAATCAACCCATCATAACGATAGTCAAAAGGAGAGCAAAAAATAGAGCGTATTAAATCAACCTTCATTACAGTGTCATTTACTATCAAATCCTCCATTAATAGCACCATCGACAAGATCGCCATCCGCCCCGCCTATAAATACTAGGCCAAATGAAGATCGCATACTGTTTCATCAAGATCTAGAGAAACAGAATTACCAGACCCCCATGAGCAAATCAACTAAGAAGATATCCAAGATGGGAACCGATAAAAATGGCCCTAAAACAAACCAGAGCCATGAAATCCAAAGTAAAATAGTTGGAATCCTCCATAATCCCACTAGTGAAATGGTTACGAAACATTAAAAATGCGAAAGTGAAAGAAGTTTCATGGGCATGAAACTGGGAAGAAATCAAAACATGGGCTTACTAGGGTAAGTCAAGGATGTCAGAGGAAGGGGAGAAGGTAAACCACAACACCATTATGAATTTTTTTAATGCACCTCTCATGGAATGTTTTAAAGGAACAAAGGAAAATATTGTCAAATTCATCATTAGTTGGTACCACAATGGTAAGTTCTACTTCAACAGACTAGTGGAAATATCAGTCGAAACCATTTACAAACTTACTAGAATGTCCAACAAAAGAGACCCTGTTCCTGTAGGAATCAAAGAAGGATTGGTCAAAAACTAACGGGAACACCAAAAGGGAAAAACTCAAAAGTGTTAATTGTTGGTCAAATCCAAGCCACCCCACCTAAAATAGTGGCCAAGATTGTATCCACAGGCCTAACTGTCACAGGACACGGCTGTGATTTGAAGCTCGACATGCTAAAAGTCATCCGCTACATAGAAAACATAGGAAATGTATACCACTGGGCTCAATATATGGATGACATGCTCAAATATATCTACGAGAAGTGCCAAGACTCAGGTGCAATTATCACATTCCCATCACTCTTAATATGGATAGCTATGTACCACCTATGTCTAGTCGGGAATAAAGATTTCTTAGAGCCATCCATGTTTCATATGTGGTGCTTTAATCCTTTTTCAATGGTTGGAACCCCACTAGAACAAGAAGAAATAAAAGTACTCCTGGTATCAATCCATCACTATAATCTAGGGTCTAAACAAAAGTCTCATCAAAGATTAATAATGATAAGGCATGAAAATTGTGTAATTGTGCTACAAAATGAGTAGTTGCTCTGTATATTCACACAAAGAATGAGTAATACAATACAATGATCATGTTGCAAGCATGAATGACAAAGCAATTCGAATTCCCAAGGAGGTCATTCAAATTGAATGAGTGAGTCTAGCTTAAGTGAATGTAAGCCACAGTCAACACTCAAGTTAACCACTAATCAAAACCCTAACTGACTCAACTGAGCCCTAACTAAAGTCAGAGTGCAATAAATTACTGAGTCTAACTAGAAGTAGGTTAGATGCATGTCACAACAAGCCAACCATCAAGTAGTAGCACATCAATGACTCCAATGAACCCCGATGAGGTTAAATGAAGTGTAACTAAACATCAGAAGTGGTTGGAGGTGCCTCTATTGACTCCAGTTCATTAAATAATCATTAAATAATCAATTTAATGATGGAGGGCACCTTCACTGCTCTGTTTAACTGATTGTAACCATCAGTTAGCAATATGGGGCGTTAATGACTCTCAAATCACCCCCGGAGTGCTCTAGTTAGCCTCCTTGAATTTAGGAGAAGGATAAGTTAGCCTCCTTGACTGAAGGTAGGCATGAATGTCATATATTTGATGTCATATAGTGCTCCTCTGATGTCAACTAAGTCAATAATACTTAGGATAGTGGTTTAACTAGGTCAAATTGACCAAAAAGAGTGTGTATGGTGGTAAATGTCTCGAACACCCCCCCTTAAGCTATACTCAGGAGGAGTAGAAAACATAAAATGCATAAAAATGCTAGGGCCTTGGAAACAAAGGACATAGGTCACCTTGTACAATAAATTAACTGCTTAATATAACCAAGGAAATGGGGAAAACCTCATGGGAAAAATACCGCCCCTCAAACTAAGCAGTAAATCAAGAATTGGTTCTTCTATGCAGCAACATCCTGAGAATGTACATGTGAACATATGAATCCAAACTAAGTGAATATTTCTAGAGTAATATTCCACTTTGTAAGAAGAACAATGCAGTCAACTAAATCAGAAATATAAATAGATGCACAATGAAAACTGGACCCATGTAGAGTAGCTGAAATCATCTGAAGAGAGAGCAAAGGTTCTTGAGGATTCGAACCATGTGTGGGACACTCAAGAAACCAATATGTTTCAAACTTGAACAGAAAACCATGAGTGGTAAAATAAGCCCCAAATCTTAGGACCAATTGTCCAAGTAGATGCAGAATGTCTTCCTCTTTACTAGTTCTATGAGGAGATGAGCATGTGACCAAAGGTAAAGAAGCCCTGGGACTATGAAGAGAGAATGCTTGAGCTACATAATCTAATATATATTCTGAAATATCTAATGAATCACATAATAAAATATCATCAACCTCATATGAGGAAACTAACACCAAATCCCCATCAGTAGTTTTGAAAAGAAAGTGCGGTACTTGATTTTTTACACCAGAATTGGTGCGAGCAGCTACAAGCATGACTGAAAGCTCTTGGATTTTAAAATATGAACCAAATAATATAATATCATAAAGTAAATCATATCTAAATAATTTCACAACAGATCCAAAACTGTGAAAAGAAACAAAATCCCCAGCAACAATTTTGTAGGAGACTTGCAGTACTTGTTTCTTCACACCGTTGATGAGAACAGCTACAAGCAGTACTGAAAGATTATGAATTTGATATATTAAACCAAGAAATATTAGATCATATATAAATAATATCATATCATATCCAATAAGTTTAATATCCGATTCAAATAAATGGTTAGCCGAGACAGTGGATGCACAACTTTCTTCTTCTTCAAAATTCTGAATTTTGGTGCATGCAGTCCTGCGGGAATTTACTGGAAGATCTAGATCATGGGGAGCGAATGGATCACTCTGGTAATCTGATATTTCTTCCAAACCATCTAATTTATCACATATTTTCACACCGGTAGGAACATTAGAGGAATAAAAATCAAATTTCTCTTCACTTTCGGAAGCAATGACTGGTAAATTTTGCACAGAATTCAAAGGAAAATCACCGGTGAATGTTTGCATGGAAGTGCAGCAGAATTTTTCTTCAATATCAAAGATTCAAATGTCTTGTTCTGTTTCAGCAATATTATAACATGAGATATCGGAGATCTCATGAACTTCCGAAGCATTAGGAAAAGGAGTCATTGCATGGAGACTTTCTTCAATTCGAATTGACTCTGTAGAAGATTCTGCTTCATCTTCATCTTGAACAACTTCATCAGAGAGAGTAGAGGCTGAGACTTTTGAGTAAAGAACTATTGTGGTGCTGGATGTGATCTCCAAAGTGCTATTATGATCCTCAATGTGCTTGCCAAAGGTTTTGTCCAATTTTGTCCAGAGATCCTTTGGGTATTCAGCAGAACCAATAAGGTAGCGCAAGCTAGGAGAAAGGGCCAAACATATTGCTCCAAAACCTCTATCACTGTCATTTAGCCAATCATTCTCATTATCATAAGACTTTTTTCCAATTCCAATAGACACCTCATAGATACCTCGTCTCTTCAGAGATGCAATCATCTTCAAATTCCATTCTGAATAGCTTGTGAATGGAGTGAGAAGAGGGACTGATGAGTCCATTCGAAGTTGTACCTGTTAAAACTTGAAAATCACAACAAAAGGGAAATGTAAGTTTGAACAGCCTAGAAATTTTAGGCTTTCATCACACCCAGTATAGTCAACCAAGCAAGCTTGATCAACAATTTCCTTACTTGTGGTATTAAGTGGTAAGCCTTGGCTTCTGGTGTAGTGCTGGATTTTTGAGCTATTGCTCAATTTTCATGCAAGATCTGTCAAAAACCTTGTTTTTGAGAAATTTGAGCTTCATCCCACTGTGAGCTCTGATACCATATTAATCTATCATAGTAATCTAGGGACTAAACACAATTCTCATCAAAGATTAATAACAATAAGGCATGAAAATGGTGTAATTGTTCTACAAAATGAGTAGCCGCTCTATATATTCAGACAAAGAATGAGTAATACAATACAATGATCATGCTGCAAGCATGAATGACAAAGTGATTTGAATTCCCAAGGAGGTAATTCGAATTGAATGAGTGATTCTAGCTTAATTCAATGTAAGCCACAATCAACACTCAAGTTAACCACTGATCAAAACCGTAATTGACTCAATTGAGCCCTAACTAAAGTTGGAGTGCAATAAATGACTGAGTATAACTGAAAGTAGGTCAAACACATGTCACAGGAAGCCAACCATCAAGTGGTAGCGCATTAATGAATCCAATGAACCCAGATGAGGTTAACTAAAGGGTAACTGAACATCAGAAGTGGTTGGAGGCACCTCTGTTGACTCCAGTTCATTAAATAATCAATAAATAATCAATTTAATGATGGAGGGAACCTTCGCTACTCTATTTAACTAATTGTAATCATTAGTTAGCAATATGGGGCATTAATGACACTCAGATCACCCCTGGGGTGCTCCAGTTAGCCTCCCTAAATGTAGGACAAGGCTAATTTAGCCTCCTTGACTGAAGGTAGGTGTGGGTGTGATCTAGATGATGTCATCTAGTGCTCCTCTGATGTCAATTAAGTCAATAATACTTAGTATAGTGGTTTAACTATGCCAAGTTTGTTAAATTTGAGCATATAGATCTATAGACAAACACACAACTCACAAAGAAGATCTCACAATTTACTCAGCCATTGAAGAATGAAACAGTGCAAAAGGCTTGCAACTGTGAATGCTTTCATTAATCAAAAAAATAATCTAGATGATAATTACAATAATGTAAAATGGATTTAATAGCCACAAGCAATTCGAATCCACATGAGGAAGTTCGAATTGATTAGACTCTACTTGACTGTAGGTAACCAAGACTTGTCTAAATCACAATCGGAGGACCCAGTAGTTAACTGTCCTTGTATAAATCATAACCGGAGTTCTAAAACACAACCAAGTGTTACATTTAGTATTAAATAATGGTTAACTGACTGTGGTAGGTGATAAAAGTGCCCCACATGTGTGCAATTAATTAAACCATTATTTAACTGAATGTAGAGGGCTAGAACTGAATGTAACTGACTCCTAACTTGGCTTGACTAGTCATTAACTGAAGTGAACTAACCTTGGTTGGTTTCGGCACTCCCAGTTGCTTCCTAAATTGCAGGGATTGATATAGGAGACTCCTAAAATTATGCAATCAAGTGAAATAAGTGGCAGTGAGCCTCAATTAGTGTTCCCCACACTTTGGTAACTGAAACATGTGCCCCAATTAGGTCAAGTTTAACCAATGATGCTAATGACTATAAATAGACTGGATGGACTCCCGATTTAGACATATGACCAAATTTGGACAAGGGAGGATTAATAATCCTAACACCCCCCCTGAATGCTAACTTGGACAAAACGTGGTCCCTGGTAACTAAGACCATAGGTCACCCATTACATCAAGTAAAGTAAAGTAACTGCTCAAAAATAAGGTGCTTGGGGAAAAACCACATGGGAAAAAAAAACCCCTTCTAATTAAGCAGGTAGAATCAGGATCAATCTGGTTCTTCTGTGCACAGGTATCCTGGGGCTTGGCATATGAACCTCTCCATCATTATGTCTGGAGGAATATTCCTCTTTGGAAGAAGAATGATATGCTCAACTAAATCAGAAATATAGACAACTGCCGGATGAAGACTGGACCCATGTAGAGCAACTGAAGTCAACTGAAAAATGAGGAACGGTTCTTGAGAATTCAGAGAATGTGAAGAAAACTCAAGAAACTGATATATTTCAGCCATGAACAGAAAACCATGAGTGGTAAGAACAGCCCCAAGTGTTAGGAGCAGGTGTCCAGGCGGATGCAGAAAATCTTCCTCTTTACTAGTTCTGTGAGAAGATGAGCATGTGATCAATGGTAGAGAAGCACTGGGACTGTTGAGAGCGAATGCTGGAGCTCCATAGTCTGATATAGCTTCTGAAATAGATAATGAATCACATAATAAAATATCAGCAACCTCATATGAGGAAACTAACACCAAATCCCCATTAGCAGTTTTGAAGAGAAAGTGCGGTACTTGATTTTTCACACTGGAATTGGTGAGAGCAGCTACAAGCATGACTGAATGCTTTTGAATTTTAAAATATGAACCAAATAATATCAGATCAGAAATTAAATCATATCTAAACAGGTTGAAAACAGATCCAAAACTGTGAAATGGAATCAAATCCCCAGCAGTAGTTTTGTAGGAGACTTGTGGTACTTGTTTCTTTACACTGTTGATGAGAACAGCTACAAGCAGTACTGAAAGATTATGAATTTTATATATTAAACCAAGAAATATCAGATCAGATCTAAATAAGATCATATCATATCCAATAAGGTTAATATCATATTCAAATAAATGGTTAACCGTGACGGTCGATGCACAGCTTTTTTCTTCTTCAAAATTCTGAATTTTGGTGCATGCAATCCTGCAGGAGTTTGCTGGAAAAGCTAGATCATGGGGAGTGAATGGATCAATCTGGTAATCTGATATTTCTTCCAAAATATCCAAGGTATTACATATTTTCACACCAGCAGCAACATTAGAGGGAGAAAAATAAAATTTCTCTTCACTTTCGGAAGCAATTACTAGTAAATTTTGCACAGAATTTAAAGGAAAATCACCGGTGAATGTTTGCATGGAAGTGCAGCAGAGTTTTTCTTCAATATCAAAGATTTGAATGTCTTCTTATATTTCAGCAATATGAGAAGATGACATATCATATATCTCATGAACTTCCGGAGCATCAAGAGAAGGAGTCACCGCATAGAAACTGTCTTCAATTCGAATTGACTGTGTAGAAGCTTCTACTTCTTCTTCATCTTGAACAACTTCAGCAGAGAGAGTGGAGGCTGAGATTTTTGGATCAAGGATGCTTATGGTTCTGGATGTGCTCCATGTGCTTCCAAAGGTTCTGTCCAATCTTACCCAGAGTTCCTGTGGATCTTTAATATATCTACTGTGGTAGCGCATGCTAGGAGAAAGTGCCAGTTCCATTATTTCAAAGTCTTTATCCTTTGCTTTTAGCCAGTCATTATCACTCTCAAAATTATGTCTACCATATCCATCAGATACTAAAAATAGTTTTTGTCTTCTCAGACATATAATCATCTTCGACTTCCATTCAGAATAGTCTGAGGATCGGGTGAGAAGAGAAACTGATGAATTCAATTCGAAGTTGTACCTACAAAAAAAAAAATGATCCTGTAGGAGATCCGAGGAGGATAAGTGCCTTGTCCATCAAGGCTCTGATACCATGTTAAATTTGAGCATATAGATCTGTAGACAAACACACAACTCACAAAGAAGATCTCACAATTTACTCAACCATTGAAGAATGAAATAGTGCAAAAGGCTTGCAGCTGTGAATGCTTTCATTAATAAAAAAAGTAATCTAGATGATAATTACAATAATGTAAAATGGCTTTAATAGCCACAAGCAATTCGAATCCACATGAGGAAGTTCGAATTGATTAGACTCTACTTGACCGTAGGTAACCAAA
>LPNX010740339.1:66061-93733 GCA_001517045.1 Pseudotsuga menziesii | reverse complement strand
TGAGCCTCAATTAGTGTTCCCCACACTTTGGTAACTGAAATATGTGCCCCAATTAGGTCAAGTTTAACCAATGGTGCTAATGACTATAAATAGACTGGATGGACTCCGGATTTAGCCATGACTCCCGATTTAGACATATGACCAAATTTGGACAAGGGAGGATTAATAATCCTAACAAAGTTAACCAAAAAGAGTGTGTATGGTGGTAAATGTCTCCAACACCTGGAACACTAGTTTCCAAATATTAAAGTTTGAATATCCAAATGAAGGGTGCCTTAAAACATATGAAGATGTCTTGCTCCTACAACACATAACCAACTAGATTTGGACCACACAATAGTATGGCATAAGCAAGGGTCGACAGCAAAGGCAAAGCCACTCGACTACTACCCAATAGTCGAGGAGATATTCACTGAGCTGGCCAAGAAGTCCAAAACTGACATCACCATACCAGAGGATGGAAAATAAAATAATCAACTGATTATAGAACCACTGAATGACCAGGAGAAGGAGGAATACTATGAATTCAGCCTTCATATTAGTACTTTCAACTCAGGAGACAGTCCAACAGAAGAGAAAAATCCCCTCCAAATTGAAAATGTACCTACAGAACAACAGGTTGTCACACCAACAGAACAAAGCATTATTGTCCCAACTCAACAGCAGGAGAAAAGAGAAGAAAATATAGAGGAATAAATTCAATCAGACAACCCAGACTATGCCATGACAAAGGAAAATTTGAAGAAAATAGCTAAGGAAATATGAACTTTAATTAAGGAAAAAGAAAGGAACTCAGGAAAAAGTGAAGGAGAAGAGAAAACTCATCCTATCATAGGAATCAGAAGATGAGGAAGAACTACTTGCTACTACTGCCGACATCCTGGAGGATGTCGCAATAAACAAGGTATCCATCGAGACCCAATTCAAGCAATTTTTTGAATAAGGAGCAAGGAAAGGTAGGCTTAAAAAGGTAAGAACTTATACCCATCCTGAAATAGGTCCTATCAATTTAACACCAAACTCACCAAGACCTTCTCCGACTAGAATAACACCATATTCAACCATGGTCATATCACCAATTTACAACAAGATTATCCCTAGAACCCTTAAGGAAAAAATTGATAAAGATGTTGAACTTCAGCGATTTATCAACAATCTGCCAAATCTATTCCTTAAATCCTAGTAGATCATCACCACCCACAAACTTGTTGAGTCAATCTCTACCTGACAAAGTCTCACCCCATGAATTGACCAAGTTTCACCAATACCAACAGTTGTGGGATTTATGAAGTCATCATACATTCGCAACCTTGACCTAACATCCACTGTAGTCACAACCCACATTTCATCAATTATACCAACCTTCCAGAACCTTATGGTCAATGGGGAAGACTCATGGGATTACTTGCCCTCAAAGGAAATAATTAAGCAGCAATAGATGCAAAAATTGACAACCCTATAGACCTACAGCCGAAAGTTGAAAAACCCATGCCGACAAGTCATCTTCCAACCACCCCTCTAAATCCAGACCATTCACCATCACTGTCACCACTAGCAGCACTAGAGTCTACTCATAATCCAAAACCACCATCTTCACCACAATTGGAAGCACAAACAACCACAAACCCCATTCAGGAAACCCATCAAGCTAATCCTGCCAGAACAAAAGTTCAGTTGACTGAGAATCCACCGACTGAAGAGTACCAAACATCGGATCAGCATCCAACATCAATACCAACAGGATCAGAAGTAGTCCATAAGTCTAAACATAAAAGAAAAATAAAATAAAAGAATAAAAAATAACAATAGGAAAAACAAAAAACACAGACAACTATCCACCTTCATCAACTAGGATTGGCCTCTGTAGTCGAGACACAAAAACTAAGGGATGGAGAATTCGACCGACTCCTGGGAACACTCACCAAAGAAGCATCAATAAGAAATCAAACAATACAGGAAATAATTGAAAAAATGAAGACATAACAAGTTGGATTCCTAACTAAATGCAGGGCTTTAACATAGACAGTCATACCAGGACCAGCTGAGACTGACACCAACAAACCTCTGGAGAAAGCATACCCGTTATTTGAGAGTGTCATGTCGAACCTCCAAGAACAACTACAAATCAAGAGAGAAGAGAAAGAAGAAGAAACATCTATGTTATTAAAACAACAATACATAACATTTTCATATGCACATAAGGTACTGCAAGAACATATGGAGGAGTCACCTATTACAGAAGAAGTACCACATAGCTAGTACACCCATTATGGCCAAGTATTTGAACAGGATCGATAAACCCATGAACACATCAAGACACTAGAGAATCGATAGGGTCTTGATGAAGTAATGAGGAGCACAATACAAGAGCAAATTGTATTGAAAACATCAAAACTAGAGAATCTAGAGAAACACGCTCATGAGTGGATAAACCGACCTCTTTCTAGAATAAAAAAACTGGACACAATCTGTCCACAAATGAAAATATTGATGGACACAGAAGATAAAAAAATCCCAATTTTTGGGGCCCAACATGATTAATATTGTAGAACTCTCAATTCAAGAGAAATTGGCGACTCTATCTAGCATTACAACCTTGACCATAGATATCCAAAGAGCTCTCCACAGTTGGGAATATTTTTAACACCAACTGGCCATTTCGGCAGAAGCCATAGTTGAAGTATGTGTACAGAGAAAACCATATATTATACTGCACATCCCATGAAGACAAAACAACGGAAAGGAAGCTACTTGAGGCAGATTTTTGTACCTCCATTGTTTCTTCAGGATGAAGAAATATTTTTTTCCTGGGGGAGAGGCTGGAGGAGCTAGTCGGTGAGCCGACTAGACTAGTTAACCGACTAATCAAATATTAGGTCGGCCTCCAAATTTCATGCTGGTTGACCGAATTGACTAGTTACTCATATCCATTTTGTAATAATATATAATAGGCTATCAAGCCAGTTAAGAACTTGGTTCATTTTTTGTATATGTATGTACCCTCATGTGATTCTATAATATAATATGTTATTATAATATTTGTTCTTGTCTCTTGTCTTTGTATGTTTATATGATTATTTATGTGTATTATTAGTAACCTTATGTGATTTGTGAGATTACAACAATCATCTTGTTTATCAAACAAGGTAGAGAGATGATCCCAAATCTCTTTTGGAGTCTTCAATCCCGATATGTGGAAAACAAGATTCTTGGAGATAGAAAAGCACAAGAAACCATAAGCCTCATCCAGCTTACTCCAGTATTTTATCTTCTCAATAGCAGCATTAGGCTCTAATTCTGTGTTCATTGTGATCCAGTAGATCCCTCTTGAATAGATTTGAATCTCCATACCCTCCTTCCATTGGTGGTAATTGAAGCAAGTGAGAGGATCTAGATAAGAAGCCATGGAGCTATTGTAGCGAATGTAGTGAAGAAGTTATAAAAAGCTGAAATCAACACAATAAAGTCACCATAAGGTTGGACATCCTGTACATTTCAGGTTTTCATCACACCCATCATAATTGATCAAGCAAGCTTGATCAGCAATTCCTTTACTTGGGTTATTAAGTGGTAAGAGTTCGGCTTCTGGTGCAGTGATGGAATTTGAACTTTTTCTCAATTTTGCATGCTAGATCTAGAAAAAATCATGATTTTCTTAAAGAATAGTTTTGTCCCACCATGGATCTGATACGATATTAATTCTGTCACAACAATCTTGAGACAAATCACATACTCACAAGAGATTCAAGACAAATTATAAGACATGAAATGATGTAACGGTACTGCAATAGTGTTATATTTTTATCATTCAAGGTAGAATTACCTTAGGATCTTATCTGAGAGAATAAAATGTGCAACAATAAACACAAGAGATAAGAGACACAAAGAATTTTCCTCAGGGAAACCATAAAGGAGAAAACCCCGCAACTTCCTCAGAGATAAAATGAGCACCAATGGCAGCAGTAAAACCCGAAAATAGAAAAGATGATCTCCACAGCTTGTTCTCTCCCTAACACTTGAGAGAGCTTCTCCTCTCTCACTCATGCACCCCAATGAGTGAGTGTGTGTGTGATAAATAGATAGGCTCACTCTCTATTTATATTCTTTGGTTCACTTGAAACCCACTCCAACATGTCGGCCTCACTTAACAATTACTTACTAGAGCCGACATCTCTAGGAGTGTCTAATAACCCTAGTGCCACACAACTTGTGGGGAATTTTCCTCCTCCAACCAATAGGGAGGGTTATCGTTAACACAATGATGGGGACTATTGCCCTAACTTACAATACCTAGGGTAAAATTCTCTAGGATAGTATAATAACCCTAGGGCCCCACAACTGTAGGGACATTAACCCTTGAAAAATAGGAGGGTTACCGACAATGACTTGACATGACTTGTTCACATTATAGAAAATCCCTATTGGAACATAGGGGCATGAAATGACTCAATTAAATTACAAACACATCCCAAAATAAACATCGGGGTATAATACATAAGATATAAAAGTGAATACATTCCAAAGTTACAATTACATCAACACTCCCTCTTAACTAGGAAGGTATTCTCTCAACACAATTTATCAGCACAAGCCTTCTTATTTGTATCATCTAGGTCATCATCGAGTTCTCGTCATCTTCAAGTCATCTTCATCTGAATCTGGATCATTAGTCGATCTAAATCATCATCACTAGATCTAGATCATCACTTGATCTAGATCATCACTGCTGGATCATCATCAAGTCTGGATCATCACTTAATCATGATCATCATTACTGATTCTACTATCTCAATCAAATGGTGCTATCTCTTCATTATTCTCGTCACAGAAAGTTCTACAGAGCCAACCTTTTTTCATGCTGGTTGTAGGCCTACCCTTCATGTAGGTCTTCATCAGTGCTTATACCTGAGCCTAAGTCAGAATGGCTCACCCAGCTCTTACATTTGACCTCGTCTTGTCAGAAAGGAACTCCCAGCACTCACATCTGACCTCATCTTGTCAGAAAGGCCCAGCACTCACATCTGACCATGTGTAAACACATAATGCCAGAATGGCTCAGCACTTATATCTGACCATGTGCGAACACACCGCATTGAAAGGGCTCTACACTTACATCTGACCATGTTCAAAAACACTACATTGGAAGGGCTCAGCACTTATATTTGACCATGTTCGAAAACACTGCATCGAAAGGGATCTTCACTTACATTCGACCATGTTTGAAAACAACTCATCGAAAGGGCTCTCAGTCCTAGACTGAGGATTCCTGGTAACTGACCAGGTGCCTCAATTCTCCCAGAGAATGGCATCAACCCTTATATTCTATCAAGTGGGAACACCTCCCTCAATCACATCAGAATGCCCATGCACTCACATCTGATCATGTAATACTACATCCTACAGTCATATCAAAATGGCCCTCAGTCCCAGACTGAGTTTTCTTGGTAACTGACTAGGTGCCTCCATTCCAAGAATGGCATTTAGCCCTTACATTTAATCATGTAGGGACCAATCCTATAGTCACATCATAATGGCTTATCAGTCATATATGACATAGAAGGAACCAAATCCTCTGACCATGATAGAATGGATCAGCCCTTACATCTGACCATGGAAGGAACCTAATCCTCTCACCATGTCAGAATGGCTCTCGGTCTCATCATTTCCCCTTGGATGGAACCTCGATCTGGAGAACACCAATATTCTCCCTGAAGTACTCAAACTTCACTCTAGCCAATGGCTTCATCAACACATCAGCTATCTGTTCTTTCGTTGCAACATATTGGAGCTTCACTGCTCCTCTCTGCACCATATCCTTGATATAGTGATATTTGATATCATACTGAAGTATCACCTTGAAGTGCTCTTCCTATCAATGGAACTTCCTACCCAATACAAGTCCACATAACCCTCTAGGTTAATCTTCTGATTCACCTCATACTTGAGCCCATAATCAATTGTACCCTTTAGGTACCTCACTGCATGCTTTGTAACCATCAGGTGAACATGTCTTAATGTGTTAACAGCAAAGAAAATATCTGGTCTCGTCTTCATCAGGTACATCAAGGAATAAATCATCTGATGATACATCATGGAATCAACTGACTTTGATGAAGCAACACTCAATAGCTTCAGATTCGATGCCATAGGTGTGGTCATGGCCTTGTAGTCCATCATCTTGAACCTCTTTAGGATCTCTACTGCATACTTCCCTTGTCCACACCTCCATGCCTAGAATGTAGTGCATCATCTCCAAGTCCTTTATCTCGAACTCGGCAGGAAGTCTTCTTCTTGCAAATTTAATGAGTTCCTCTTTTCTGTCAGGAATAAGTCATTGACATATAACAATAGCATCACTGGTCTTCTGCCTTCAACCTTGAAGCAAAGGTTGGAATCCTCTTTACTCTTAGTAAATCCTAGAGTCATCAGTAATTTGTCCATCTTGTCGTACCATGTCAAACCTCAGGATCTTCTACAGTCACTCCCTCTATAGAGAAGCATCATTCTCCCTCTGTCTTTCATACTCTATGCACTAAAACATTATGTACCATAGTGACAAGTAGCTTCCTCTGCTACTAATATTCTATGTATCCATCTATGATCATTGGATACCAAGATCCTCTATCTTGAACTTTTTCAAAAATAAATTCCGCACCCATCTGTGAGCTTGTCATCCTCTATCAACCTTGTAGCAAAGGTTCATATCTTCATTAATCTCCTTATGTATGTGTTATCCCATGGGTGTCTTCTGAGCTCTTACAAGGTCTTCTTTCATTTGCATACATGATTCTTCCTGTCATGTGTATTTCTAGTGGCTGCAAGTGTCTCTTTGTAGTCTATGCCTTGTGCTATGAATCTTGCCTTGCATCCCATGATGTTTCCATATACTACATGATGGAACTACGAACTCCCCTTCATGTATCGATACTCCATTCTAGACATCATTCTTCTTGAACTGGTCTTCCCTTTATTCTTGGTTACTTCTTCATGGCTGGAAGGTTCTGCATCAATGATGTCCCTGCATTTGTCATATTATTCTTCATCTTGAACTGTCGACACTTGTTCTTCGGAACAAGTCTCATCCTTCTTTGCTTGTAGGTGATTGTATACAATATTTCCTACAAGTCAAATGCATTAGTTGTATTGTTATAAACATTTCATAAGGTATATTCATAATGAAACATTCTTATGCATAAATATATGATCATGCAACTACTTTAGCCAATACAACATTCATCCATATCTCACGGAAACTTTTCTAGATGCCTTCCATCTCTACTAGGAAAACATTGAGATTGTGCACTAATCCAATATGTTAGAAAAGAGGTTTCATTCTAGATAAGTAGCAATGGAGATTTGTATAGCACCATGAGCTACTTACCCATCACATGCATATTAGTAGTATACTTTCATTAATGCAAACATTCTATCATGCATAATACATCAACTAAATATAAACAAATGCATAACAAAACAATATCATGGAATGACAATTGAATACTTATATTTATTTGTTTCATGGGTAGACTCCTTATTGAGCCTTCAGCTTCATCATCTTCTTCATTCATAATAGCATCGTTTCTTATCCAAATGCTAAGATGGATAATAGTTTCTTCAAGAGTTGAGTCCTTCGTATTCCTCATTGCTTGAGGGATATTCTTTGGATGAGTCGAGGTTCTTCTTCTTCCCAGAGTCTGTTGAAAGTAATCACTTTCTTATGGCACACATTCCTTGAATGAATTAATCCCATGATCCTGGGAGACCATTCAAGGTGGCTATCACCACTTTTGCTTTCTCCACTTCTTCTTCTACCACTTCAAGTTGTTCTGAATTTTGGATCTTCACATTCTTCAACTGTTTTCTCAAAGCCATCTTTTAATTTATGTTTTTCCCTTCAAATAGCTTGGTCAAGCAATCAAACATCTTCAGTGTCTTTAGGGAAGACACTTGTGGTACAAGTTTATCCATGATTGAATCAACAATGATCTTCTTGGCCTTGACCAAGTTCTTCTTGTGTAAGGCTTTGAGCCTCATCTCCCTCTAGAACTGGAACCTTTCCACTCATGTGGGTGTCCAATTCATTTTCCTCAGAGATATCATATACTTCCATGCTTGGAACTTGTCAAATTTACCAATATTATCATCAATATGATGTAATATATCACTTTGAAATGAGAACCTCAAATGAAAATAGCAAAAAATTAGATTTTACCGATTTGAGGTGTCTGTCCTAGTTCCAGAGATGGCTAATCTAGGGTTTCTCAGAGAAACCCTAATTTTAAAAACTTGGAATCTTTCAAATATGATTGGATAGAAATATATATCTCATCAAATTTATCTATCCAATGTACTCCTTTTCTAAAAACAGTGGAGGGAAGCTCCCGGAACAGGAAGCCCTAGTTTTCCAATTTATTCTGCAAAAATTCCTGTTACTATTTCTATGGTATCTCTGAAATTATTGGTCCTCTATGTCTAAAAATTCACATTGAGGTATCCTCGTGTGTCCCTATTCCAAAACCACAAGTTTCATCAGAATTTGTTTCACCAATTGGGACTTATGATCATTTTCTCAAGGTGACCTGTTACAGGACTCTTCATAACAGTGAAGTTGTACGAACTTCCACATGTCACTGGTTCATCTTATGAGTCTAAAACTCATACCACATAAAGTATAGTCTGTGTCCTTTCTGGAAAATCTTCCAAAATTTTATTTGGACCTTTGTAGCCCAAGATATAGCAATTCTCCCCATGTCTCTTGTTTAGGGATGAATTCTGGAAGAGGCTGGAACCCTAACTTGGAGGGATCATATATCCCAGAATATAGAGAATATAAGGATGAATTTTTGACACAGTGTACATCAAGATTTTATTTTCAAACTTGGAAATGTTTCTCTCCTGCACCTTCTCTAATCCCGATATTTAGCGAATGTACCACAACTTATCAATTTTAGTATTTAGGGTTTTTCCAGCTCGGGGTCAAACTAGGGTTTGACTTTCCTGGAGTTTCACCCAACCAAAAATATTGACCCAGGTCTCTAAAATTTGATTTTGTTGAGGATATAAATCCTATGCTGGGCTCACTCAAAAATTCCTCTTCTGTAGAAATCCATAATTTCCCGTAGCGAAAACTAAAAAAGCTCGGAATCAAATTCCGCTTCGACAAAAAGATGCGCCCTTCAATGGAGATTCATCCTAGCATACTTTTGTTGATGGATTATGGAGAGAGACCCAAAAAGTAAGAAGAATTAGCTTCTATAACTACACAATGTCTTCTTCTCAGGTTATCTCTGATACCATGTTAGATTTTTATCATTCAAGATAGCATTATCTTAGGATCTTATCTGAGAGAATAACATGCGCAACAATAAACACAAGAGACAAGAGACACAAAGAATTTTCCTTGTGGAAACCTGATCCAGGAGGATCCAAGAAGGAAAATTTTTTGAATTCCTTCAATCTCAGCAAAACCATCACTAGATTGAAGGGCTCGTCGAGACGATTCCAATAGTGTTCGTTTCACCTCAAACAGACTCCGCATGAGAAAGTTATCGCGTTTTGTTCTATAAGGTCAACAGGCAAATTTGGCAAAAAGAGGTGCCACGTGGCACCACTGATAGGGTGACACGTGGCATATGTACTGTACAAAAATGATGATATGGCATGGTGATGTGGCATGCTAACATGGCATGATAATGTGTCATGCTGACATGGCATGATGATGTGGCATGCTGACATGGCATGGTGATGTGGCATGATGACATGGCATGGAGATGTGGCATGGTGACATGGCATGATGAAGTGGCATGATGACTAGCATGCATGCATTTGTGCTTGAAATGGGTTTTAGGAAATTCATGCATTTACTCATGAGAAATTGTAAAATGATTCATATTTGAAGTGAGTGGAAAAATTACTCACATATTACTCATTTTATTCCTTGAGTTGTTATGAAGTTAATGCATGGTTGTCACCAAAAACAAACATGCCATATTTGTAAAGAAGTTGTAACAAGTTCGTTTATTATTTAATAAAAAGCCCAACCATATGAAAACCAACTTGGGGAAGTTGTAACCAAGGCCAAGATAGGAAAATTAGTTGCAACCAAAGGAATCCGTGAGAGTCATGTGAAGAAGGGCAAGACAACCTATATAAACCCATTCAATTGCCATTTCCCACTCATGATTTGGAGCGGAGAATTTGTAGATAAAGGAGAGAAGGGAGATTGCGTAGCTCGGCAGGAGGAAGGTACAAGTGTTTATACTCGTTTTACACCGTCTTCAGGCTTCGGAGTTGCTGGAAGCAATCTTGTTGTGTTTTGGGCAACGGTTCTCTTCCTGAACATTGTCGCCAAGGTATCATTGTATCATTGCCATGTATTTTTCCTTATGCTGAGATTATAGATCGGCCCTCCTATTGAGAAGCAGGCCCGGAGACGTAGTCCATCCCGGACGAACTCCGTTATCAACTTGTTGTCTTTATGTGCATGTTGTCTATGTTGTTTGGTTCTCTTCTTATGGATTTGTGAGCTTTGTTCATGCTCTTTATGCAATTCATGTTAACTTCATAGAGTAGCAAAGATCTTGTTTTCGGATCATGTAGTATCAGAGCAGGACTATTTGACATTGGATTGTGAGTGTGGATGCTCACGAGGGCTAAAATGCAAGCTGGTGAGGGTACATTAGAGCCTTACAATTCCGAGATCGGACGTGCACACCAAAGGAGGAAGATGGATGCTAATGATGCCCACACCGAGATGGAGGCAAACTTTCACAAGGTATTCTACATGATGGCCGACAAGGTAGACAAGTTGTTTGCAGACTATGAAGAATGCATGGCAAAATAAAGAAAAGGTAGTGAAGTAAAGAAGGAAGACAAAGAAGTGAAGGATGAAGGAAACACTTCAGTTAACCATGGAGGAGGTGGTGAAGAGCCTCCTAAGCCTCCCTCTTCACCTTCAGCTTCAAGCACAAGTTCAAGTGCTTCTTCCTCATCTCATTCTCAGCATTCCAAGGTTCCTCACAAAGAGCCTCAAAAGAAGCCCTTGTTGAAGCTCGATGTGAAGTTTGGTTTGCCCATGTTCAATGGGGAAGCGAATGCAGAGAAGTTGACAATTGGATAAGGCAAATTGAGGTCTATTGCTGAGTCTAGCAGATTAAAGAAGAAGATGTGAAGATTCAGTTGGATTCACTTCGACTGACAGGCACCGCAATTGTATGGTGGGAAAGCAAGCTTCAGCAAGGTAGCAAACATATGGGTAATCTTCTCTCATCGTGGTCTGATTTCATTTCTGCTTTACATAAGCAATTTTATCCATTGGGTTATGTTCAAAAAGCTATGATGGATTGGAAAATTTTTAGACAAGGCAAGGGTCAGAGTGTTCAAAATTTTACTGAAGAATTTAGAAAGAAAGCTCTAGAGTTGAATATTTCTTTAGATTCTCCTGACACTCTTTTGAAGTACATTGGTGCTCTTCATCATTATCTACGCCATACATTGCTATTGTTAAATCCTACTAGTATGGATGAAGCAAGTGTTCAGGCTACTCATCTTGAGAGCAGGGGGAAGCATTTGCAAGAAGACCATCCGAAGAAGCCTTTCAATCCCAACAACAACTACAAGTCCAAAAATAAGGACAAGAGCAAGAAGACAGCTACTACCAAGAAGGAAGGAGGAAAGATCCATTGCAAACATTGCAACACTGATGGGCATGATGAAGAAAGTTGTTGGAATTTGCATCCCGAATAGAGGTGAAAGCACAGCTGTGGGAATGCAAGGTAACAAAACGCCTCATACTGGTTCAATTTCTACTCATGTTTCTAAAGAAAGTGATAAAAGAAGAAGTGATTTGTTTCACATCAGAGTTGTGTCTAAGCATAAAAAGATTGAAACATTATTTGATCCGGGTTCTCAAGTAAATTTGATCTTAGAATCAGTTGTTAAGAAGTTGGGCATACAGACTAAACCTCACCCCAAGCCTTATCCTCTTGGATGGGTATGTGATAATGCTAAGCTACAGGTGACTAAGCAATGCAGGTTAAGGTTTGCTATTGCTTCAAAGTTGATCGAGGAGGTGGACTTAGATGTTATTCCTCTTGACATCTGCAGTATCATATTGGGAAACCCATACTTGTATGATCAAAAAGCAGTATTATTTCGTCATGAGAACAAGTACCATCTCACCAAAAATGGGGTGGACTACATTGTGAGAGCTCACAGTATGAAGGTTAACACCTCTCTTGTTAGTGCAGGACAGATGAAGAGACTCATCAACACTAATAAGAGATACATGCTCATGGTTGTGAGAGAAAAAGATGCTGAAGCATCCGATTCTTTCAAAGGTTGTGATCCTTCTCATAAAAAGGCTATGATTGATATTGTGGCTAACTATGATGAAATATTTCAGGAACCTACAGATTTGCCTCCCAAAAGGGAGATTCAGCATGAGATTCATATCCAGTAGGATGCCCCTCTTCCTAATGTGGGCATGTACAGATTATCCGCAGTTGAAATGGCAGAGATTAAGAAGCAAGTTCAAGACTTGTTGGACCAAGGAGCGATCAGACCCAGCTCCTCTCCATGTGGTTCACCGATTGTTTTGGTGATGAAGAAAGATGGCACATGGAGGATGTGCATTGACTATCAGGCTCTCAACAAGATCACGATCAAGAATCGATACCCGCTCCCTCGCATAGATGACTTGCTAGACCAGTTGAAAGATGTTGTGTTCTTTACCAAGTTGGATTTGCGCAGTGGCTACCACCAGATCAGAATTGTAGAAAGTGATGTGTGGAAGACGGCCTTCAAGACCAAGCAAGGTCTATTTGAGTGGTTGGTGATGCCCTTTGGGCTTTGCAATGCACCTGCAACCTTCATGCGGGTAATGAATGATGTTTTCTGGCCATTCTTAGATGATTTTGTTATTGTTTATCTAGATGATATATTGGTCTTTAGCAAAACTTGGGAAGCACATGTGGGGCATGTAAAGTAGGTATTAGATACTTTGAAAAAGGAGAAATTGTATGTAAAATTGTCAAAGTGTGAATTTGGCAAAACTTCATTAGTTTACTTGGGTCAGATTGTAGGAGGTGGAAATTTAAAAATTGATCCTTCAAAACTTGATGTAATTGTCAATTGGCCTAAGCCTACTAATGCTACTGAAGTGAGAATCTTTTTAGGAGCTGTTCAATATTGGAGAAGGTTCATTCAGAACTTCTCATACATAGGATCTCCTTTGCATGCCTTAACAAGTCTAAAGAAAGCCTTCCAATGGGGAGGTAAATAGCAGAAAGCCTTCAACACATTGAAGGGAAAGATCAGCACCGCCCCAGTCCTAGCCTTGCCCGATTTGCAGCAGCCATTTGAGATAGAGACAGATGCCAGTGGATATGCCATGGGGGCAATATTGATGCAGTACTGCAAGCCTATTTGCTACCATTCAGAGACTTTTACTCAAGAAGTGATCAACTACCCCACCTATGACAAAGAGTTGTATGCTTTGGAGTGGAGACTTTGTAGATAAAGGAGAGAAGGGATATTGCATAGCTCTACAGGAGGAAGGTACGAGTGTTTATACTCATTTTACACCATCTTCAGGCTTCGGAGTTGCTGGAAGCAGTCTTGTTTTGTTTTGGGCAGTGGTTCTCTTCCTAAACATTGTCGCCAAGGTATCATTGTATCATTGCCATGTATTTTTCCTTATGCTGAGATTATAGATCGGCCCTCCTATCAAGAAGTAGGCTCGGAGACGTAGTCCATCCTAGATGAACTCCATTATCAACTTGTTGTCTTTATGTGCATGTTGTCTATGCTATTTGGTTCTCTTCTTATGGATTTGTGAGCTTCGTTCATGCTCTTTATGCAATTCATGTTAACATCATAGAGTATCAAAGATCTTGTTTTCGGATCATGTGGTAGCAAAGGATTTTGGAGGCCAAAAGCTTCTCAGTGGGGAGGAATGATCTAGGAGGATCCAAGAAGGAAATTTTTTTGAAGTCCTCCAATCTCATAAAAACCAGCACTAGATCAAAGGGCTCGTTGAGATGATTCCAATGGCGTTCATTTCACCTCAAACGGACTCCGTATGAGAAAGTTATCGTGTTTTGTTCTATAAGGTCAACAGGCAAATTTGGCTAAAAGAGGTGCCACGTGGCACCATTGACAGGGTGACACATGGCATCCATACTGTACAAACATGATGACATGGCATGGTTATGTGGCATGCTGACATGACATGATAATGTATCATGCTGACATGGCATGATGATGTGGAATGCTGACATGGCATGATGACATGGCATGGTGATGTGGCATGATGATATGGCATGGTGATGTGGCATGGTGACATGGCATGATGAAGTGGCATGATGACTAGCATGCATGCATTTGTGCTTGAAATGAGTGTTAGGACATTCATGCATTTACTCATGAGAAATTGTAAAATGATTAACATTTGAAGTGAGTGGAAAAATTACTCACATATTACTCATTTTATTCCTTGAGTTGTTATGAAGTTAATGCATGGTTGTAACCAAAAACAAACATGCCATATTTGTAAAGAAGTTGTAACAAGTTGGTTTATTATTTAATAAAAAGCCCAACCATATGAAAACCAACTTGGGGAAGTTGTAACCAAGGCCAAGATAGGAAAATTAGTTGCAACCAAATGAATCCATGAGAGTCATGTGAAGAAGAACAAGACAACCTATATAAACCCATTCAATTGCCATTTCCCACTCATGCTTTGGAGTGGAGACTTTGTAGATAAAGGAGAGAAGGGAGATTGCATAGCTCTGCAGGAGGAAGGTACGAGTGTTTATACTCGTTTTACATCGTCTTCAGGCTTCGGAGTTGCTGGAAGAAGTCTTGTTGTGTTTTGGGCAGTGGTTCTCTTCCTGAACATTGTCTCCAAGGTATCATTGTATCATTGCCATGTATTTTGCCTTATGCTGAGATTATAGATCGGCCCTCCTATTGAGAAGCAGGCCCGGAGACGTAGTCCATCCTGGACGAACTCCGTTATCAACTTGTTGTCTTTATGTGCATGTTACCTATGCTGTTTGGTTCTCTTCTTATGGATTTGTGAGCTTCATTCATGCTCTTTATGCAATTCATGTTAATGTCATAGAGTAGCAAAGATCTTGTTTTCGAATCAAAACCATAAAGGAGAAAACCCCGCAACGTCCTCAGAGATAGAATGAGCACTAATGGCAGCAGTTAAACCTGAAAATAGAAAAGATGATCTCCACGGCTTGTTCTCTCTCTCACACTTGAGAGATCTTGTCCTCTCTCACTCATGCGCCCCAATGAGTGAGTGTGTGTGTGATAAATAGAGAGGCTCACTTGCTATTTATATTCTTTTGTTCACTTGAAACCCACTCCAACATGTCAGCCTCACTTAACAATTACTTACTAGATTCGACATCTCTAGGAGTGTCTAATAACCCTAGTGCCTCAGAATTTGTGGGGACTTTTCCTCCTCTGACCAACAAGGAGGGTTATCCTTAACAAAACAATCAAGACTATTGCACCAACTTACAATGAATTACCTGGGGTCGACTTCTCTAGGATAGTCTAATAACCCTAGGGCCCCACAACTGTAGGGACTTTAACCCTTGATAAATATGAGGGTTACCCACAATGACTGGACATGACTTGTTCACATTATAGAAACTCCCAATCAGAAAATTAGGGCATGACATGACTCAATTACATTACAAACACATCCCGGAATAAACATCTAGGTATAGTACATAAGATATACAAGTGAATACATTCTGAAGTTAAAATTACATCAACAAATAGGAGGTTGCAGCTCTATATAATCAATAATAATATGAATAATACAATACAATGTCATTCAGCATGCATGAATTCCAAGCCAATTCGAATTCACAAGGAGGTCATTCGAATTGCATGGATGAGTGTATCTTAACTTAATGTTAGCAACACTAGACACACTTAGTTAACCACTAATCTTGCCATGATTAACTCACACTGAGTCCTAACTGAATCATAGAGCGATAGATGACTGAGTCTAACTGAATGTAACTCAGACAGATGTCACTACATGTCAAATAGTAGGTGGTAGCACATCACTAACTCCAAGTAGCTCTGATGAAGTTAACTGAAGTGATATCGGTCAACATAAGTGGCTGGAGGCGCATTATTTCACTCTAGTTCATCCCAATCATCCCAAAATAGACAATTGCATGATTGAGGCCCCTTTACAACTTAGATTAACTAATTGTTAGGTGAAACAACAATCCGTTAGCAATTAGGTGTAGTTATGACACTCAGATCACCCCAGAATTGCTCCCTGTTTGAAGGAGGAAGCCTAGTTAGCCTCCCTGATTGAAGGAGAAGGATTAGTTGGGTTCCTTGATTGAAGGAAGGAGTGGGTGTGCTCATGTTGATGTCATTGTGTGCTCATCCGATGCCAATTAATTCAATTAAACTTAGGATAGAGGATAATTAGGCCAAAATTGACCAAGTAAAGTGTGTAAGTTGGATAATGACTCCAACATATTTTGGAGAGGATGTGTGAGCCACAAATGGAAGGTTCATATTTGGGGATTTTTTTAGATAAAAGGGGGAGATTTAAGGGTGATATAGCGGGAATGAGATAGTACGAGCAACTGGTGATCAATATTAAAGGGCTCATATCAAAAGGTGCCAAATCTATGGATGGAGTTCCATTTGATTGGAAAATATGCATGGTTGATAGGAGGCATAATATAGTATAAATGCCAACACATGGATTCAAACAATTTTTTTTTCTAGAGCATCGGAAAGCGATATTCCAAACTGTGCGGAAGGCGCCAGCATGGACAAACTTCCCAACCAATATTTCAACTAACCTGGTTTCATAGTTCCAATCAAGCAAGAAAAGAGTGGAGGACTTTCGCATAAAAGAGAAGGTTGAGAATAAGGCCCACCAAGCACATATAAAGAATCTTTAAGTGGATTTATTGGTGGCTGACATCCAGGATGATAAGGGAACTTCTACACAAAAAATGTTAAAGGAAAAAGAGAATGCAATTCAAGTGTTAAAGTAGAAGTTAAGTATCCCAGCTACTCAGCTCATACAAACCTATAAACTGACATAAATTGAAAAATAAAAAGAAGTTTTGAATACTGAACTGATTGATTGCAAGGCAAGACTTCTTAAATTTGAAGAAAAGGAGAAGTAGTGGGAGAGAAATGTAGGATTGTGGGATGAAAAGAAAAAGTATTTTGAAGAAAATCAAGTAGAGTTGGAAAATGAGTTAAAGAAACTAAAGGAAAGGGATAAGGGGAAGCAAGTGCATACTATTTCATCTTCTGTACAATCTGGTACAGATTCCCTTTCTCAAGCTCTATCTCAAGTAAGGATTAAAGAGTTAGAAATTATTGGTTTGAAGAAACAAAATTAAACCTTCGAAGACATAGCTCAAAAAAGAGAAAAGGAAAGAAAGATATTGGAAGACAAACATAGAGAGCTGGTAGAAAAGAACAACAAATTGTCAAAATAGGTTTCAAGACAATCATCCCTACAAGGAGAAAAGCATATTATTTGGGATGTATTGATAGCAGAAGCAGCCAAGCTCAGACCCTATTTGGATTTTTTTTCTAGACAAAGATATTGTTATAGTAGATGCTAGATAAAATTTTCATATGGTGAAATATGTCTTACATAAAAAGCCCATGGACACAGCTAATAATGGAATCAAGTTCTTAAACAATTTCATAGAAGAAGAAATCATGAACGCATATATCCAAGATAGAGTTTTGGTCAACACACAGGCAAGGCAAGTGGTAAATAAATATAATCATTTAGAAACAGTTCAAGAAAATATTGATGTGATGCATACTCAGATTAAAGAATTCATTCAAATTTTTAATCCTTTATTCAAAAGAGGGCTTCCTTTCTTTTGGGAAGAGAAATGAGGAATGTTGTCTTAGAAGGAGTATAATGACATATTAATCCATTCCAGAAAATATCACAGATAGTTTAATGATATGCAACAAAAATATTTTTCACAAAATACTGTGATTGAAAAAATGGATGGACAATTTGATTTTAAAGCTACATGTACCAAATTGCCAATTTTTTCTTATCCAGAAAATGTGGAGCTCAAGGTATTGGATAAGGAGATTATAAGTTTGGATTTTCCAATGACTGATCAATGGAATACAACTAAAAATTACAGGAAAATTAAATACAATTTGCACCAATGAAGACATGCCCGAGCGTGATGAGGATCAAAAGGACAACTGTAGGACGATCAAGGGAATAGAATACTAAAGAGGCATTAATGTTTTTAATACATCATGCACGTCATCCCCATTATTTTATGTTTTATGAAAAACGTGGAAAATGTGCCACATTAGAGTTTGTTGGGAGTTTGTTTATCAATTTGTAACTAATTTTGACCTTGTTTCGAGGTTGGTCTTGGGAGTCTAAGACACTGTAAGTATACCCTCAATAGACGAATAAAGGGTTGAAACCCATGAGACTTTTGCGTTATGTAATTTTGAGACTTGTCTTTGATAAAAGTTGCAGAGCCGAATACTAGTCTTTGAATGCAAGAATTCATGTATATTTCTCAGTTACAATCTATGATCTATGTCCTTTATGTGCATGTCCTTCTTGTTAATATCTCCATTGTTTTTTCTTTTATGTCTGAGATAAGTGTATGATATTTTTCAGAATTCATACTTAGCTATTCTCTGTCTATTGTTTCAAATATTCACAAACTGTTTCTACCAAAGTTAATGTGGAATTCATCCTAGTTGGTACTCTGTGTTAATGGACTGTCATATTTTCTTCCTTATAACCAGACCAAAAAAATATTGACTGTAACCGAGGTATTATATTACTTTTCATACATTTTCCATGCAAATTTCTTTGTGTTTCTTGATAATTGTGACTCCATAGCCCAGTATACCCTTACCTTATTTAAACCACAATAATATATGAATTTCATTTCATGTTTGTATCTAGCGTTTTTATATATCTATGAGAGATCCCTCTCTGGAAATAGAGAAGCCAACTCCCTTTCCTAAAGTGGTTTTGTTGAATCCCAGTGGTTGTTCAACGTACACTTCCTCCTCGACTACACCATCTAAGAAAGTTGTCTTAACATCCATCTAGTGTATTTTCCATTCCATAACTGATGGAAAAGAAAGTATGCTCCTAATGTAAGTGTACCTCACCACAGGTACAAATTTCTCTTCCTAGTCTATTCCTTTTTTTTGTCAGAAGCCTCATTCTACAAACCTTGCCTTGTATTTCTTGGTGATGTCATATGCATCATGCTTGATATTGTAGATACACTTTGAAGTCACAACAAACTTCTTCTTAAGTCTCGGAACTATCTCCAAGACATCATTCTTCATGATTGACTGATATTCCTTGATCATAGCATTCTTTCATTCTTTCTTTTTTGTAGCCTCTTCATAGGTGGAAGGTTCTCTTTCAATGATGTCACACAGTAGGGCCACATATCTATTGTAGGGATTTTACCTCTTTATCGCTCTATGTATTCCTTCTGGACCACCATACCTTTCAGCTTCTCATATGAGGTCTCGTGCCCATGTTGGCTTCCTCTTCTGGGAGTGATTCTCAAAGAATGTCTCTACCAGATATTGTGGTTCTATCATGTCATGATCTTTGGGGTCTTATGGAATTGCTTCTCTAATTTCCATTTCCTGGACTCTCCTCTCTTCAGGTTCCTCGAATTCCTCAATAGGATTCCTCTTGGATCTAAATTATGATGAGTATTCATCAAAGTTTACATATCTATTGATGTCGATCTTCTTGAATCCTGAGAAATATATTTGGTGAGCCTTTGGTGTATCACTATATCCTACGAATATACCCTTCCTCCAAGAAGGATCGATCTTGGTCCTTTTCTCCTGTGGGGTATGTATGTATTCCAGGAAACCAAATATTCTCATATGGTTGACTTCTGGTTTCTTTGCTGAGAAATCCTCTTTAGGAGTCTTGTTTCCAAGTACTAAATGAGTATGGTTATGTACATACACAGTTGTTCTTGCTTCCTCCTCCCAAAGGTGCATAGGAATATCGTGGTCATTGAGCATAGCTCTTACTGCTTCCATGATGGTTTGGTTATTTTGTTTCACAACCCCATTCCATTGAGTATTGTATGGAGTGCTCAACTCCCTATTAATCCCAAAATCTCAACAGAGTTACTTGAATTCATCTAATGTGAATTATATTCCATGATATGACCATAAAATCTTGATCTTCCTATCAGTTTGGTTCTCGACCAAGGCTGTATATTCCTTGAACTTACTGAAAAATACACTTTCCTCTTTCAATAAACATATCCAAGTCTTAAGTGACAAATCATCTATAAAGGAAAGATAGTACACATACCCCCTTAATGAGCTAGAACACATAGGACACATACATCCGAGTGTACTATATCTAGTATTCCTTTAGCCTTGATCTCACTTCTAGGAAATGTCTTCTTCACATTCTTTCCTTATGTGCATCCTTTGTAAATTCCTTCATTCTTTTCCTAGATTTCTGGCAATCCTCAGACTGCTTTGCTCGCCATTGGGAGTTCTCTATAGTGGACATGTGCAAGCCTTATGTTCCATAGATCACTTGGTTCAAGTGAGTCATGAACCATTGCTTGTTCAGGCTATCCCTTTAGCTTGTATAATCCTTTTCCTTCTTCTCTGAACACTGTTGCATCCTCTATTGTCTTTCATATAGGCCACATCATAACTTTTCCATGGAAAAAAGAAATCCTAATTCCCTTTGCCTATAGTGTAGAGATGGAGAGAAGATTCTTCTTCAATACTGGAACATATAGTATATCCTTCATATTTAAGGATTTCCTAGAGTCAAGCTTGTATGAAGCTTCTCCACTCCATTTTATGGGGTATTGGTAATCATCCCTAAGTTTCACCTTCTGAGGTGACTCATGTTCAGACATATTGATGAATTATTCCAATCACTTCTCTTTATGTGAGAGAGTTCCCGTAAGTGTTGCAATTAGCACATACTCTTCATTCGAATCATCCTCCTCCTTTCAGAATCTTTTTTTGTTAATTCATCATCTTCAACAATATGAGCATGTTGTCTCTTTTTCTTGATGGGAAAATATCTTTCAAAATGTCCCTTATCATTACAAGTGTAGAATTGAGCATTTGAAACATCTCTTTTGGTCTTATTTGTTTTCCTATTCTTCTTCTTGTTGTGATGAAATTTCTCCTTATTCTCCTTCTTCTCGAAGTTATTCCTGATGTGAGTTGTGAGAGATTGATTTTTAGTTGCTCCCATATTCTCTTCTCTAGTCAAGAGTTGAGATTCTTCTTATGCACATTATTTTTGAAGTCTACTGAAATAGATGAGCATCCTTATTACACAAATCCCTTGAATGAATGACTCCCATGATCTAGGGAGGCCATTCAAGGTAGTCACTACAATTTCTCCTTCTTTTGACATTTTATTCAACCAATTCAAGTTGTTATTTGATTTGAGAAACCCTTGTGAATTAATACTATATAGTCTCAGAGTTCTGTATCCTCACATTTTTCAATTGGTTCCTCAAATTCACTAGTATATGTGGAAATTTTTCCCATGGAAAATAGTTGCAATTGCAACACTTGTGCGTTTCTATAGCGACAAACATGACCCATTTTTTTGTGGGAAAACTTTCATCGCTATAGCGACACTTCTCACACTTCATTTCTTTTGCGACGAATAGCTCATCTCGCTACTGAGATGAATACCTTTCTTTTATTGTGACGAATGGTCATCACTCTTGTGAAAAATTAATGGTTTCTATTGCGACAAAGTGTCATCGCTATTGCAATGAACCACTTTAGTTCATCTCTATAGCGACAAAACTATGGAATATGGTAAAAGAAATAAACAAGTGTTGCGACGAAACTTCGTTGTTGTAGAGAAAAAGAGTTCATCGCTAGAGTGACGATATTCAATTTATTAAAAATTAAAAAAAAGTGTTGTGACGAACATGTGTTGGTGTAGCGACGAAGAGTTGTCCCTGTAGTGATGCTAGGCCATAGAATGGTCCGATGAACTTACTATACTAGAAATGGAATGTCTGTCACTAGTATAGCAAGTTCGTCAAAGCTTGCAATGGCTTGGCGTTGCTATAGCAATGGAAATGTCCTTTTAGAAAAAAAAAATCATAGTTTGAATAGGGAGAACCTTCCATTGTTTTCAACTGAGTTGATCTTTGGTTGACCTTCCATTGCATTGAACTTTGTGTGTGTGAATTTTTCACGGTGACCTAAAATTTCAAGTTTTATTGTCTCCATTTAAATTGATGGATAAAGGTAAGACACAGTTCACCAAAATACAACTGACAAAAATGTTCTACTTGTTTGTTGAGTGATTAATCTTCTTATACAATACTAATATTGTTTACTTTCCCAAATCAATTGGAAATGATAAGAAAATACCTATTAAGTCTTATGGTATTTACTAAACCATGAAGTCATTTGATTTTTGATAGGTTTTCATAAATGACTTGACAATATCTGTTGTCATGTATAATTTTGACTAGTTAATTGGTTTTGAGTTGCTAGATCATATTCATCATCGTATAGATATTTCTAAATTCACTGCGAGCAGTGGAAATACCTCTATAGTTTGTCATTCTAATTTGTCTATCTATCTTGGAGTGATGTGGTTTTTGCACTATGCATGGTCAGAACCCTCCTAGCAGTGCATAGAATACACTATAATTATATGGAAAGCCTTATGAAAGATGACAGTCCTTGTTAGTTTCTTCATGCTCTTTATTTGGACTCTCTAGAAAACAAGTGTCTTTGTAAAACCTTTTTTTTTGTAACATAATACAATCTCTTAAATCCTACAAAACCAAAAGACTTTACCACAGATGTACACTTTCATTTTGGGTACACGTCCCTGGTGAAGGTACACATCTATTGCACCTGGAGAAAGTGCAAGGATGTTCTGTAACTGTGTGTGGTACAATACACTACAACTTGTTCAGTAATGAACCCTATGTCCCTTGATAAGATTTGGGAGATGTCCATTGTTATGTGGTTGTCCCCATCCTAGTAAAAAGGGATGTCGATGTCTCTTCTAACATATTTATGTTACAAAAACTAGGATCTCCTCAATATACTATCATGTACTATAATTAATAGTCTTATTACATCTATGGAACACTTCAATTAACCAAACCTTTATTCATCTCATGCAATGATTATAAAATGTCTTATTTGAGTTAGAGTGTTGGCCCTCAAAAGTCTTCCTTGTGCTTTGGGAAGGAAAGAATCTTGAGTTGGTGGTTGATGCTTCAGATACCAACTTACTTAAAAAGATATAGCTCATCTTAAACCAACACCTTACCTAAGCAAATTGTGTTTATAATAGAAATATGTTATAGGGGGAATTAGTGTTTGTTGTTGGGGACAAACATAAAATCCCCAAAGTACCCCCCAAAAATCTGGGTGGACATTGCTGTCATTATACTAGTTATATTTAATTTAAACTTTTACATTTCTAAGTTTTTAATTTTGTATTTTTAAATTTTATTTTTAAAAGAAAATATTTACATATCCTTCTATGTATTTTTAAGTGTTGCTCCCTCCTCTTGTAGGTGTACACATAAATTTTAAAATTGAAATTCTTACATCCGTGCATGTACTTACATCCATGTACCTTGGCTACATACATTACCTAAAGCAATATAAATAGTGCATAAATTACTAAATTAGTGGTTTTGAAAGGAATTCTACTACAGTCTCCAACCTTCCTTTCTTAAAGTATATTACTAGGTGAAACTATTCTTTTTTCCCTCAAAATAATATTGTATTTTTCATTCCAGATGATAGAAAAAATACATTCAAGAGATTCTCAGAGCAACAAAAGAGAGTTAAAACTGAATTGTCTTTTCATTTATACATAAAAATAGTCCCATAGAGGGATGAACTATATCTTTTGTAGATTATTGTTCCTAGCATTTTGTCCCTTTAGAAAAAATAAAAAAAAAGTAGCCTAGAAATTATCCTACTCAGAAGATAACTAATATCTATATATCTATATCTATATCTATATCTATATCTATATCTATCTATCTATCTATATATATATATATATCTATATATCTATATCTATATCTATGTCTATATCTATATCTATATATTATTTACGGTATGAATCTCTCTCCCCAATTATTAAAATAATTTTTTAGACAGAGGGTCTGAATCCAACATACTCATAAATTTGGTGCAGAAGTTTATTTAAAATAATAGAAAAGAGGCCTGGGTAATTGAACTGCTAACAATAACAAATCTATCTTGAACATAGAATATTAATCATTGGATACATGTTCCTCATCTGAGGACTATCTGGATGTGTAATCATTAGATAAACATGTTGGACTAGTGTTCCTGAACAGCAACACCACCTTGATTTTCAATCAATGGCCCTGAATCTTCATCCAATTGCAAGTTTTTTTTAAGATAGAATAATTGTATCCATGTTGATTTTTCTACAGAAATTTCCAATTTAAATTGAGTTAAATACAAATAGGGATGCTTTGATTTCATCATATATTAGGCATGCTACCAAGTTTTCCATTCTACTTTTTCATGCCATCCAGTTTATAACATTCTTTGAGTGTCCAGAAGCCTGGATTCTAGAATTTTGATATTTCCTTTTGTTCTTCTACTTTTAGAAGGATTTGAGTGCATGAATTTGAGCATAATTATTGGATCCTTGCCCTAACCCTGCCTTGAAATTGATACTGTGTAATATATGACACCACTGGATACATGTTTTATAGGGGTATTTTCACTAACTCAGTCAAAATACCCCCAGGATCCATATTTACTTATTAGGGCATTGTCACTAGGAAAAATGCACCTCCTGCAGATATGAGTTGTTCCCCTAGTCTGAATGGTTGAGATCTAGAACAAATGATTCACTACAGAATTGGAATACTTTCCCTAGAATGGGTGGAGATATGTAATGAGTGTCTTTGACAGAATAGTGTAGCTGCTTCCTGCAATTATCACTCTTCATGGATGTACCTGCAATATCACATTAAAACCAACAAATGAGATCAAAGAACACCAGATTATGACCCACTATTCTATGTTAGTGACTAAGGAATCCAACAATAAAATACATGATAATGACACAACATACTTTATGGGAAAGGAACCAATTTTTCATTAAGATGAAGAATAAGTTTACAACCTTTTCCTTAGTGTCAATATGCTCCTTCACAATGCCAATATCTTGTCCCAAAATGGTCGTACTTGCTCCCTCTATGCTCACCCTACTGATCTACGCCAGAATGTCAATTCAATAGCATAACTTTGCCCCTCCTCAACCATGGAAATGAGCCTGCTTTTGTAGGCAAAGAGAGGACATGGATGGTTGAGAAATTTATGGTTGAGGTGGATCAAATATCTTGAAAGGATGGATCTTGAGTCCAGGTGGTCCTCATGTGTAGGGATAAGGGTGCCACAAATCCATCCTTAGAGAAGCTTCATGGAGACCTCTCTTTTTAAATTTTTAACAAGGGCACTGCTTCTTGCTCTCTAAGACAGAGCAGTGACAAGGAAGAACTGTTCCTTGTACCAGAGGTAAAGGCGGTGACACCACCTACTATCAAGAGGGTAAAGGAGTTGCTGAATAAGGCACTGCCTATTGACTTAAAGGTAGGGGCGGTGCTCGATTTTCAAATGCAAGATTGATATATGGGATAGTGCTTTGATTCAAAACTCGGGATTAAGGGAAAATACTAGTGTTTCGGACCTCATCACATGATGATGACGAGATTTATGTGTAATAGAATGCCCCCCAAAGCATGAGGCAAGAGAGATACAACAGGCGAGAGCTTTTAAAGAGCAACTTATCACTTCGAGGTAACAATCAACTTGATCAGAGATCATCAACCAGGAATCTACAATACATCAATAATTTTTACTCATGAACAAATGTGTCCTCATCATGGCTACAAACCAATACAAGGAATATCCATGAGAGAGATTAACAACCATGGCTACTAGAATACAACATAGATCCATGTGATAGAGGAATCAAACTTGGGACTTAGCTACCAGAAATACACTGTAGATCTATGTCAAATGATCACAAATTTGAGCATAACCATGAACATACAAATGTGGATCCATGATGGGACTTCATACAATATACGTCCATCACAACCTAGGGAGAAATCTATGAGTGCTCTTAACAGATACCCAGGGTCTTCGTCTTCCACAAAGTAGGATTATGTCCATGTGATTACAATGATCTGAAGTCAAACATGGTAGAAACCACTTGATTACTAGTCAATGATGTGAACCGTTAACAAGTGTGAGGGAGATCACCATTAATGTCAATGATTCCTATGGTACCATAGTACAATCTATTGAATGTGAATAGATGGTTTGATGTAGAACATTCAGTTGAAACTACCGATCAAAGGTCAATTATGTGAACCTATGTCGAGAGAGAGAGAATTCGTCATTGAGGCATACAAATCTCAAGGTACTGAACTTGTTTCTAATACTAATTCCCAGATAATGAGGTGATGCCGATGGGAATAGTATCGTCGAAGGAGGGCCATGATGAATCCCACATTGATGACACAAAACTCAGAACAAATTTATGGAATGTTGTAGATAATGTAACCATAGGACCGAATCAAAGGTTGTTGACACAAAGGTTGTTTTGACTATAGAGGTAAACTTTCAAAGTTCCCTTTGAACATCGGGCGACAAGAAAAATAATTGGAAACACTGACTCCACGAGGCGAAACACAATCCAACATTGGACAATGCATTCTTTGAAAGACTCAAAAGAGTGACATGACTCATGAAAGTGGATCGACTTAGAGACAAGCTGAATACCCAATTGACTGAATGAAATGCAGACAAGTGGCATCTTCAAAGGTTGCAACAAAGTGCCATTTATTTGCAAAATTAATTGATTCCCCTCCCTTAATTTCTCCATCATGTTTGATTATTGCCTCTTTTTCATTTTTACGAGTTCATAGAGGGTAAAAAACACACATTGTTTCTTATCTGAAGATAAATTCATTCTCATACGTTTTACGAACCTGAGAAAGGAGGGGTTTGTTCCAAAAAGAGGGTCTCTCAATGTTTTGTTTAACGAGTCCAATGAAAGTTAACTCCGTGTCGTTCATGTTTAGAGAGTCTAAATGAATATGGAAGAAGACTCAAAAGGTCCTTTTTCGTAAATAATCAATTCGAACCAAAAAAGAGAGATAAACTACCTTAAAAAATACGACGCTTTTTTTACGAGCATGAAGCAGACAACTACACTTGAAAATATTTTCACATTTAGGGAGTTGTAAAAGAGTTTAAAGAAGACTCCAATAGGTTTCTTTTATGTGATGAATAGGTTTTACGAGCTTGAAAAGAATGGAAAAGAGAATCGGAACATTCATACTATGTTTTGGGAGCGTGATCAAAGTGTCAAAATGAATGCTCAAGGACATTTTTTTGTTTTTTTAGAAGTACGAAAAAGTAAAAAATGAACTTCCCCATAACCAATACTGTTTATTTTCATCTCTTAAAGACTCTTAAAAATCTATTAGTTTTCCCAAAACATTTTAAATGACTTTTATAGACTATATAAAAGGGTATTATTTTGATAAAACGATTTTAAAACATTAAAAT
>LPNX010740339.1:4062-64810 GCA_001517045.1 Pseudotsuga menziesii | reverse complement strand
ATATATATATATATATATATATATATATATATATATATATATACAGACTCAGTTATAGTGTTTACATGTGTTTGAAATGGATGAATTGTATTTACATGAGCTTTACATGTTTCTACTGTTTATTTTACATTATGAATGACCATGTTTATTTTTAATGAGTTATGAATGGGTAATATGCCAGTCCAAAATGAAATTTGCCAATGAGTTAGCAATCATATTATCACCTAGAGATATACCTATAAGTGATGAAATCAAATGACCTTTCTAACAAATGCACTTTATGAAAGAGGAAGAGAAGTGTATGTTTATTGATAGTGTAGATGTGATTTAAGTGACAAATCACTAATTGAGAGTCCATAAACACCACTAACTCATGAATTCCCCAAGATGCAGCCGCGGTGAGTAAACCTATCACTGCCTCATACTCGACGATGTTGTTGGTCGGAGGACCAAGACAAACTGCACTTGAACTAACTAAATTCTGAGCTGGAGAATACAACACCCAAGCTGCTAAAGCAAGGTTCAAAGTATGATGGCATGCACCATCAGTAGAACCATAGAAATCCATCCAATCTGCATAGCCAAAACATGGTATAAACATTATGGACATCAACTCGAATATATATTGAAAATGATAAAACACACAAAAATAAAAATATACATATATACAATGTACCATTCATAAATGTCTTAGGCATAGTACCTCTTCAAATACAACCCATTGCAAGGTTTCCCAAACGGTATCCTGTCATAATGCACAATCTCATAAGTCCCTTTCTCTAAGACCTTACTAAGGATAAAGGGACCGTATCACATGAATTATAACTTTCCCTTCCCTAGTTTCTCATGTCTCTGATCGTAAGTCAGGACTAGGTCACCCTCGTTGAATAAATGAGGTTGAACAAACTTGTCATATTGTGCCTTGACATGTTTCTTGTATGCCTCGTTAGCCAAGGAAGCATCTCTTCTAGTCTCGTAAAGGTTAGTCAAGTACAGAAATATTTCTTCCTCGGTAGAAGTGTGTGGAAGAAGAGTCTACTACGAGTTTGAGTGACATAATTTGACACTCGATAGGAAGGATGGATTCCATTCCCTAAACCAGCTGTAAACGTGTGAAACTATTCATCATTTTGACTGAATTTCTATAATCCCAAAGTGCGGAAAAGAGAGTGAAGTTCTGATTGGATTTGTGATCTACAACCATTCTACGCGGCATAGTTTTTAAAGATTTATTAATGGCCGCAACCTGACCATTTTCTTGAAGGTAATACGGAGTTGAGTTTTAATAGCAAAAACCCAGTTTAGCACTCAAGTCATCCATAATCTCATTCCAGAAATGAGATCAGTGGTCAATGACTAAAGCTTACAGGACTCCAAGCCTAGATATCACGTGCTTAAATATAAAGAGGACGACATTCTTACCATCCTCTACATATGTAGGCATTGTCTCAGCCAATTTTGTTAAATAATACACATCTACGATGATGTAACCATGCCCCTTGACCAAGGTAGGCTTACAATGCATAAAATCAATACCCCATTTTGAAAAAGAGCCAACTACAATGTCTAGGTTTAAAAGAGTTGGGTGGGTGCACTTTTTTGGATAAAATTGCTGGCAGGGTGGAAATTTCTTAACCACCTCATGATAATATTTGAAGATCAAGGGATATAAATACCCATCGCGAAGGATTCTTTGGGCTGGATCCATCCCAGAAAGATGACCGCCACATGCTCCAGAGTGGAAATCATTCAAAAATGTTTCATCATCTTCATGTGTAAGGCATCGTTAAAGGATGGAATCTATACCATGGTGGTACAAGGTATCATTCAGAATGGGATATTAATTTGTGTGGTGACAGATACGATGATGATCATCATAGGATATGTTAGGATCAAATCTATGGGTCTAGAGATAGATGATCAAATATCCATACCATGGGTCAGCTGTGCTTCCGAAGAACAAGAATTCATCTGGAAATGAATCATTGGGCTCAACTTTTTTCAAAGCATAGGGAAGGTCACACATTAGCTCTATGAAAACCAAGGATTTCTTCGAAGTGGCCTTGGAGAACTCAAGATAAAATTCCTATAGGATAACTATGCAATGGGAATATTTCCACCCTACTACCCGACGGGTCAGAATGTAGTACATAGGGTTTTGATCTGTGAGTACAATTGTGGTATGAGGCAGGATGTAATGGCAGAATTTCAGAATAGCAATGATCGTCGACAAATATAGCTTCTCCACACATGACGAATGTGTTTTGGAGTCAATAAGACTCTTACTCATGTAATATATCATGGTTCTTAGCCATTTGGATTGTCCTGTTCTAGAACAATTCTGATGGTAGTAGCGGAGGCAGCAACATATAAGAGAAATTCCTTTGAATAATCTGGGGGGTGTATCATAGGTGAATGAGTCAGAGCATGGTTCAAATTATCAAAGGCTCATTGGGCCTGGTCATTCGAGAAGAACGGAGTGTCCTTATAAAGGAGATGCATATAACTGTGCATTTTCTCGACGAAGTTGCACACAAAATGAAGAAGAAAGTTTTCCTTCCCTTGCAAACTTTGGAGTTCAATAAGGTTTCTCAGGGTAGGTAAGGCCAAGACAGTAGAAATTTTTAGAGGATCAATCCGGATGCTATATTTGGAAACCATGAAGCTAAGAAGGTATCTAGTCTCTACACAGAAGACACACTTGTGTGCATTTAGTCTTATATTATAATGATGCCACATAAGGAAAATATCTCTAAGGTGCACTAGATGGTCTTCCCATTGCTGTGAATGAGCGGGTATGTCATCAAGGTATGGGTCAACTATGTTCTTGATATAATGAAAGGTATAGGACATGGCTCACTGGAATGTAGCTCTAGCGTTCTTGAGGCTAAAAGGTAACTTCTGATATGCTAAGGTTCCCCACGGACAAATGAAAGTCATCTTATGTTGATCGACGGGGTAGAATCTTTATCTAATTGTAGCCAGAAAAACCATCCATGAAAGAAAAGATAACACTTCCAACATAGTTATTAGCGATATGATCAATATGTGGAGTTGGCAAATTGTCCTTAGGAAAAGCCTTTTTCAAATCACCAAAATTGATGTAGACTCTAATAGTTCCCTTCTTTTTGGTTACAGGGACAATGTTAGATACCCATTCCGTAAGGGGTACGAGATAAATAAACTTCACCTTCAGAAGTTTCTCTACTTCGGATTTGATAGACATATCCTTCCTAGGATGGACTTGATGTACTTTTTGTCGGACGGGATTTCCCATGGGATAGGTTTTAATCTCATGTACGAGAATTGATGGATCAATTCCAGGCATTTACTCATAAGTCCAAGAAAAACTATCACGGAAATCCTTGAAAAGAGCTCTAATACTTTTAGTTTCTTCCATTGAGTATTTTTGGCATACGTGAAAATTCTCAATGGTTTTTGGCTTGACTGATATGTCAATCGGACTCGTCTTAGTGATGTTGCAAATATTTCCTTCAGAATCTATGTCTTGCAACAACACAGGTGTTTGCGGATGGGTGACAATATTAGTACTGATAAGTGATTCAAGGTCAAAATATACCGAATTGGCGTTGGGAAGAAAATAAGATCAATGATAATGATATTCCCATATAGGTTCATTCACACTCATGATCTCCATGATGGACTCATTCGAAGGAAAAGTCTGTGTGAGATAGTCGAGAGTGGGAAGAGAGGGTTCTATCCAGTAGGGAAAGTGGAAGGGATCAGATGACACCAAATGAATATAATTCTTCATAGGGGCCAAGGGAGGATGACTCAATAAATTATTTTCCCTTGGTACTATAATAAGTTGTGGAAATCATGTTCATGGTTGCTACTTTTGTGCTAGGAGGGGCAGAAGGAAATAATCCCATAAGGGTTGAACCTTTCAGCATACCTACCCAATCAAATGATAATGAGGAGGGGAATCACATAGCATAGGGATTTTATTCACAGTGGGAGTAGTAAAATTGGGTGAACAAAATTCAAGTTGATCGATAGTTACAATTTTTCCCAATTGAGGAAACTGGAGGGTTCGAAAGACTGTCGAAGTGAGAAAAGTCATGGCATAGAACAAGTGTCTCTCCAATAGGAGATTGTAATCAAACTGGGAATCCACTACTTCCACCTAAATGGAAACATTTTCCCCCCAATCTATTAGAATAATCAACCCATAGTTACCTACCTTAGACGTTAATTTTAATTATTTTTGTCTTATTACCTAGTTTCCTAAATTCCATTCTATGCTAGTTGCCTTCTACAAGTCCTAGAATTCAACACATGCTAAAAATGAGTCATGGAGCACTTGGGAAACATCTCAAAAACCCAATTTAGCATGTCTACTTTATTCTAGATCCTCCAAAGTGCATATCTGCTTTTTTTGAAAAGATGCCTTGTTTTATATGATTTAAGGCTAAATGAAAAGCTAGACTAGGTGTAGTTGACTTGTTTTTTTCCCACATCACACTCATTCCTTTTATCCAAATAAAAGCATGTATGATTTGTCTTTCCATCCCTCTTTATCTTTCCCACTTGACTTAGCAAATTCTTGAGCATCTTCATAGATTTGGAAATTGCTTTATGCACCTATGGAGGATTTGACTAGATCTAGTAAGTCTACTTTTTGAATATTTCGAATGGAATATTTCACCAAAATTATGAATTAATAGAATTATGAAATATATAATTACATGAGAGATTCAAATGCATAAGGATTCCATTCGAAAAGGTCAAAAAGTAGGCTTACTAAATCTAGTCAAATCCCCCATAGGTGCATAAAGCAATTTCCAAATCCACCAAGATGATCATGAATTGGCTAAGTCAAGTAGGAAAAATAAATAGGGATGGAAAGAAAAATCATAAATTCTTTTATTAGGATAAAATTAGGGAGGATGATGTGGGAAAAAAACAAGTCAACTACACCTAGTCTAGCTTTTCCTTTTGCCTTAAATCTCAATAAAACATGAAGCTTTTCAGAAAGAGGAGATATGCACTTTGGAGGATCTAGAATAAAGAAGACATGATAAATATTGTTTCCAATATTTTTCCCAAGTGCTCCATGACTCATTTTTAGCATGTGTTTACTTCTAGGACTTGTAGATGGCAACTAGCATAGAGTGGAATCTAGGAATTTAGGTAATAAGGAAAAAATAATTAAAATTAATGTCTATAGTAGGTAACTATGGGTTGATTATTCTAACACCCCCCCTTAGGCTTTAATTTATAAGTAAATATCAAAAAAATACAGGGCCTTACATTTTACATACTGCTTGTCCATACAACCAAGGAAAGAGGCAAAAACCCAGTGGGAAAATCCTCCCTTAAACATGTATAAGAAAAACAAATTTTTTGGAAATCTTGTCATCAATCATGCTTCATAGAATGATCAGTAATCCCCAACAGTGATTTGATATTGCTGAATTTCTTCTCACAAAAAACTTTGGTGAATATGTCTGCTACTTGTTCTGAAGATGCATAGAAGAGTAGATCAATGGTGCCCTCATGCACATGATGTCTGATGTAATGCATACAGATCTAAATGTGCTTGGTTCACTATCTCTGAAATGGATCATTGCAAATTCAAATGGTGCTTTGATTATCACAATAGATAATAGTTGAAAACTCTGATTCGAAGCCACATTCTCCAAGTATCCCCTGCAACCACAAACATTGAGTTGTTGCATTCACAACTCCTCTATACTCTACTTCTGTAGATGAGAGTTCTATGGCACTCTACTTCTTCCTTGAACAACTGATTGGTCCTTATACAAGCATGAACACATATCCTGATGTATGCTTTCGATATATGTTGTCACCTACCCAATCAATGTCAGTAAACCCAATCAAATCAAGATCAGATTTTGCTTTGTACAAGATCCCATGAGTTCTTGTTCCTTGAACAAAATTTAGGATCCTTTTTCCTTCTATCCAATGGATATCATGAGGCTTATCCATGCATCTTGAATCCACACTAACTGTATAAGATAGATCAGGCCGAGTGTGCATAATATAAATCAAACACCCAATCAACTACCTATACAGTGTATTATTTACCATAGAAGAAGAACCCGCTTCTTCAAGATTAACTCCTGAAAGGAAGGGAGTCTTGCTTGGCTTGCAATATTTCATGTTGAACTTTTTCATCAAATATAGATCATATTTTTACTACTGTACTTTGATTCCATGTTGGTATTGAGCAATTTCAAGACCTAATAATTGGCTCAACAATCCCAAATATGTCATAGAAAATGCATGGTTCATTGCATCCTTTAAGGAGGAAATCTCTTTCTTTGAACTTCCTATAATCAGAAGGTAATCCACATTCAAGAAAATAATCATCAAAGAACCATGAATCAGCTTCAAATAGACATTAGGATAAGAATTTCATCAAACAAAACTCAGTGATAGCAAAAATCCATAAATCTTGGCATACCAAGCCCCGGGGGCTTGCTTGAGCCCATACAATGATTTATTTAACCTACACACTAAATATGGATTACAAAAAAACCCTTAAGGTTTCTTCATGTAAATCTCTTCAGTGAGATCTCCATTTAGGAAAGCACACTTCACATCCTTGTGATGTACCTCCCACTACTTCGAAGTTGCAATGGCTAGGGCTAGCCTTATGGAGTCCATCTTTGCAACTGGTGCAAAGAGTTCATTGTAGTAAATACCATGTACTTGTGAGTAATCCTTGGCTACCAATATTTCCTTATATTTCAAAGGGGAACCATCAGAAGAAAACTTAGTCTTGAAAACACACTTGCATTGAACTAGCTTCCTCCTTAGGGGAAGATCAACCAGTTCCCAAGTGTTGTTCTTCTGGAGCGAGATAAATTATTATTTCATGGATGTTTTCCATATTGGATCATATGCTGCATATTCATATGTCTGTGGATCTGATTCAACCATTAGATAGAAATTCTCGGCAAATAGAGGATCTTTCACACAAAGGGCACTCTCAAACTAATATCTAGTCCTCCTAGTGTCACTAGGATTTTCAGCTAGCTCCCTAGCTGCATGAATGGTATTTTCTTCCCATTTTTGTCTTGTAGGACTGTTAGGATATGCATTCAAATCATAATTATCAGACATATCAGAATCAGTAAACTCATTAGTCTCCCCACTTACAATCAATGGATCTGGTGGTGAAGAAGACTCTCCAACTTCAACTGCTACTAAAGGCTCTTCTTGGAAATGAACACTTCTTTCAATGAAATATTTTTTAGGGCTCAAGTTGATCATCTTGTACCATTTTGAATATTCATAATACCCAACAAATAGTAACTCTTGGATTTGGGGCTGCAAAGCCTTCCTCTTTTGAGTTGGAATTCTAGCCCAAGCCTTTGAGCCAAAAATCTTGAAATGGGTCACATCTGGCTTGTGCCCACTCCAATATTCGAAAGGAGTCATACCATCAATATGATTATGAGGAACCCTATTCTATATGTAGGATGCATAGTTTATAGCCTCATCCCAAAACTTTGGTGGCAAAGTCTTAGCCTCCATCATGCAGGTTGCCATCTCCTTCAATGATCTGTTCTTTTTCTCAGCAACACCATTTTGTTGTGGTGTGTAAGGGATTGAATGTTGCATCTGAATACCTACATCTTTACAATACTAAATGAGCTCAGACTTGACATACTCACCACCATTTTCATTCTGAGGATCTTGAGTTTCCTCCAAGACTGGTTTTCAACCAAGGCTCTAAAGACTTTGAAGAGGTCAAAAACTTTGGACTTATGCTTTAGGAAGTCAACCCAACAATACCTGGAAAAGTTGTGTATGAATTTCAGTGCATATTTGGATTGAATCATGGACATATGAGGGAATGGACCAGCAATTTCACTGTGGATCAGCTCAAGAGGTGCAGAGATTCTCTCATGACTAGCTTTCTCATACTTGTGCTCTGGGTGTTTTCCTAGGATACAACCATGGCAGACTCCCTTAGAAAACTTGATCTTTGGTAACCCTATGACCATATATTTTTCACTCAAATCAGAAATATACTTGTAGTTAATATGGCCAATTCTTTCATGCCAAATCTTGCTTGCTTCATTATCATGAATCAAAAGAGCAGAGGGGTTTGAGTAGGGTAGAAAATGGGAAAACTTGTATACCTTCAAAGTATGATCTACAATACCTTTTGCCATGACTTTAGAATTTGAAATCTTAGTGATTTCAACATCATCAGGGGATAAGATGACCTTATTTGGAGACCCAATATGAGTCATCTAATACACTGACAAGAGAATAGAGGCAAGACCTGGAACATACAACACATTATTAAACTTACCATGGTCAAGATCAATCCTTCCCTTTCTCAAACTGTCAGTGAGAGAGTCATATCCCAAAACTATTTGTGGACCTTTCGACATGTCAAGAGAGGAGAATACCTATTTTTTTGAAACCATATGTCTAGAAGCTCCAGAGTCTATGATGAAGCTAGGTGAGCTTGATGTGCTAGTAACCAAGGCATGTACTCTCTCTTTGTCCTCTGAATATGATCCTTCTTCCCTCTTCTTTGAGCAATCAGGAAGGAAGATGTTATTCTTCTCCAGTAGTTGGGTCAACATGTCAATTTTATTTTTCATACAAGAGCTCTCAGGATGATAGCCCTTACTGCAGTATGCACACTTGCTCATTTCTCCTTTGTTCTTCTTCTTCTAGGAGTTCTTCTTGGAACCTTGGGGCTCCTCTTGAGACTTGTTCTTGTCTCTCTTTTGCTCAGGTGGATTTTTATCTTTTTTTCTTGATTTTTGAATCCACCCTTGAATCTACAGCAACCAAATCTTGGTCTTTGGAAGGTTTGATGGTGCCCATCATCACCAACTTATATTATTCCTGTGTGAGGGATTCAATGAACTTTGCAAGCTTAGGCATCTTCCAGGCCCAAGCTATCAATTTGGTGGCATGGAAGGTCAAAAAAAACACTGAATAGTCAATACCAAGCTTAGAAATTATGTCCAAGACTAGTTTCTCTTCCTTCTTTTCAAATCCACACTCTTTCAACTGCAAAACAAGGTCCTTAAACTTGGAAAAGTAGAGTTACAATGATTCGAAGCTACTAGGACTCAAGGAGATCAACTAATTCTAGATTTGATGTCCTCTCATCTCATATGTCTTTCCAAAAATCTCTTCTATCTTCTCCCACACTTCATTAGGTGGTGTCAATCCATCAAGATGGAAGAGGAGGTCTCTTGAACTGCTCAAACACAAAATACCATAGGCCTCATCCCTCTTATTGTGCCATTTAATTTTCTCTACAGCTGCATTGGGCTCTCCTTCTGTTGCCATAGTAACCCTGTAGATACTTTTATTTCTCAACAATATCTCCATCTCAGCTTTCCACTCAAAGAAATTGAATGGAGTCAAGATGATCTTCTGAGATTGGTCCATAGCTCAGAAACCGTGCCCTCCAGTTAGTAGAATGCGCTCCCAATCAATATGTCAAACCTGCAATAGAAATAATAAAGGAGAAAAATCGATCTGCAAAGGCTCTAATACCATTTGGAAATTGAACCCAAGAGATAGAACAATTAAACTCACAAAATTGCTAATCAAACATGCAAAATTAACACTAAAGGAGACTAAAATTGGAGCATAACACTAATCTATATTCAATAAGTGCACAATATCCAACCTTATGAAGTAATAGGCTACTACAATATATAATTAAATGAGATATTCGAATGCATAAGGACGCCATTCGAAAAGGTCAAAAAGTAGGCTTACTAAATCTAGTCAAATCCCCCATATGTGCATAAAACAGTTTCCAAATCCACCAAGATGCTCAGGAATTGGATAAGTCAAGTAGGTAAGATAAATAGGGATGGAAATAAAAATCATAGATTCTTTTATTATGAGAAAAGGAGGGAGGTTGATGTGGGAAAAAAACAAGTCAACTACACCTAGTCTAGCGTTTCCTTTTGCCTTAAATCTCAATAAAACAAGCAGCTTTTCAGAAAAAGAAGATATGTGCTTTGGAGGATCTGGAATAAAGCATACATGATAAATATGGTTTCCAAGATGTTTCTAGAGCACTCCATGACTCATTTTTAACATGTTTTTACTTCTAGGACTTGTAGAAGGAAACTAGCATAGACTGGAATCTAGGAAACTAGGTAATAAGATAAAAATAATTAAAATTAATGTCTAAGGTAGGTAACTATGGTTTGATTATTCTAACAATAACCCTATCCATCTTCTCTTGAAAATTATGAGTGCAATCAAGTGATGCTTGAATTCTCCTATATGCATCCTCATTCCTAGGAGGGTTTATAAAAGAGGGTCTAATAACCCCAAACTTGGAAATGGCTTGACCCATCAAGACCATCAATTCGACCTTCCATCCGAGAATGAAAGAAAGTGTCAGTTGCAGGAGAGTGTTGGACAATGAGATTAATATAAGAAGTGAATTTCTCTCCACTTTATGCAACTGGGATACCTCCCACATGGAAGTCAGTTGCGGCTCCTTGATCATTGGCTTCCATTATGCCTTCCCCTGTTGTAGGTGGAAATTTTGGTGGTAAGCCCTGGTTTCTTTTGGATCATCTAAAACAAAACTCATCCAGATTTTAAAAACTCACTAAACCTAACGTAGGGTTTCAAAACTAAGGAAATCAAACATAAATTATCCAACACAAAATATAGGCTACAAGCAAACTTTAGTGACAAGAGGGGACGAATAAGCCAGTTCCTCACTAGGATTTTCTATTTTTTGCAGCTCGTGATATACCGTAGGGTCCAACAGTAAAACCCGACAAGATGGATCAACCATCCCTCACCTGAATACTGGAATACCTAGACGGCATGTCCATAGTAATCTCCCTGAGTGTTGTTATCGGTGTATTGTGCCAACCAGATGGCCAAAAGGGATTTTTCAGATGGTCACAGGAATCCTAGAAGGGCCTCCTGATATACGCAAGGTATGTGGGAGTTCAAATCTGTAGTAGTGTTTTCTAATGCACAACCGTCCACAAGGGGCCTTCCGATATAAAATCAAATACACAAGGTACCTTTCGATATACCTCAAGGATATGTGAAAGGCCGTTCGATATATTGACAGTACATGGAATAACCGTGTGAGTCCCAGGTTGCAGTACAGGAAATACATGACAGCTCCTACATTTTATGACATCGGAACACATATCTAACCTATCACTCAAGTTACTAAAATTTTTTAACCTATAGCTACCATTGATTTTAATTTGAACGATTAGGTGAATGCATGGAGTTATGATTGAAATGTAAAACCATGCAGTTATGATGTGCAAACTCTTTTACTTTACCTTTCAAAACATGCCTACTTACGGGAAGGAGAGAGTATTTATTTTTCCAATTTCGTTTCAAAACCAACAAAATCTCCCAAGCAGTCTAACTCAAAAAAAAATTCGAGAATACAAAACAAGCAAGATTATTATAAACTAATCTTTTGAAAGCAAACAGATAAGGAGAGATCTCTTTTCTAAAAAGAAAGACAAAGAACACTCAAAGGAATACTAAATATTTTTTCAAGTTTTCTTGAATAATGGAAAGATCTAACTTAAATATCCTAATATTTTTCTTTTGATTGAGACAAGAATGTAAAAAGAAAGAAGAAAAATGGAGATCTAAAAGCTTATTAGGCTGGTCAGAGATCCAATATTTCGTCTTCAAACAAAAATATGGCTAAATCTCAACAATTTTTTATTTATTTTTAAACAAGCAAAAAGAAGTCTTTCACTAATTCAATAAAAAAAAATGAAAAAAAGAAACCAATAAGGAAGAATTTCTCTTCAATCTTATCAAACAATAAGGATGAGATCTAACTCAGCTAAAAACTTTCAAACACTCCTTTCAAAAGATAAAAACCAAGCATACAATCGATAAAGATGATGAGCCTAATCTAGATTTCGATTTGAACAAAAGAGAATATACCAAACTTAGGTTTTTAAATTCAAACACTCAAATCTCTTTAAACAAGCCCAGATATTCAGAACTGAAAGAAAATCAAACAAAATTTTTAGAAAACTTAGAATTTTTTTTTTTTGGAAAAATCCTACCTGGCACCGTGTCTTGGGGGTCGCTGACAGAGAGGTTTTGAGGTAGCACCGCTTCTTCATTGTTGAGTACAGGAGGTGGCACCAGTTACTAATCACAGGTTACAGGTGGTGGCACTGCTTATTTTCCACTATGCATGCGCAGTTCCTTGTAGATGTCCAAAACAAAAAGATGGAGAAAAGAGAAAAAATAGTCACTGTGAAACTAGCATATAAATAATGAATTAACAAGAATTTAAAGCATAGAATGTAAGAAAAACTTAGATTTGAATAGATATTATGATAGCAAACTACGTCTCACTAGATCTACTAGTAGATCCAACTAATAAAAATAGAGCTTCAATTTTTGGGCAAGAGTTGAATACCAAAAAAGATCAGATGCACTGAAAAATCTTCCCCAAAGGAGTCGCCATATTTGTAGCGGCTAGGAAAAATGAACCTTATGTGGACAAGAGATGTTCCTCTAGTCTAAATGGTTCAAATATATAACAAATGATTCACTACAGAATTGGAAGACTTTCCCTAGAATGGTTGGAGATATGGAATGAGTGTCTTTGACGGAATAAAGTAGCTTCTTCCTGCAATGATCTCTCTTCACAGATGTACCTACAATATCACATGAAAACCAGAAAATGAGATCAAAAAACACCATAATATGATCCACTATTCTATGTTAGTGACTAAGGAATCCAACAATAAAATACATGATAATGACACAACATACTTTATGGGAAAGGAACCAATTTTCCATTAAGATGAAGAATAAGTTTACAACCTTTGCCTTACTGTTGATATGATCCTTCAAAGTGTTGATATATTGCCCCCAAAATATGCTACTTTCTCCCTCTATGCTCACCCTATTGATATAGGCTAGAATGTCAACTCAACAGCATAACTTTGCTCCTCCTCAACCATGGAAATGAGCCTGATTTTATCGGCCAAGAGAGGATAGGGATGGTTGAGAAAATGATGGGTGAGGTGGATCAGAGATCCAAAAAGGATGGATCATGAGTCCAGGTGGTCCTCAGGTTTAGGGATAAAAGTGCCACAAAGCCTTTCTTCGAGAAGCTTCGTGGAGACCTCTCTTTTTAACTTTTTACCAAGGGCACAACTTCTTCCTCTCTATGAAAGATAGGTGTTAGGGAAGAACCATGCATTGTACCCAAGGTAAAGGAAGTGGCACTCCCTTATGTCAAGAGGGTAAAGGAATTGCTAAAGAAGGAATCACCTATTGACTTAAAGGTAGGAGCGGTGCTATATTTTCATATGCAAGATTGATATCTAGGCCAATGTTTTGCTTAACAACTTGGGATTCAGGGAAAATACTGGTGTTTGGGACCTCATCACATGATGATGATGAGATTTATGTGTAACAGAATGCCCCCGAAATCATGATTCTAGAGGGATACAATAGGAGAGAGCTTTGAAAGAGAAAGTTATCACTTCGAGGTAAAAATCAACTTGATCGGAGATCATCAACCAGGAATTTGCAATACATCAATACTTTTTACTCATGAACAAATGTGTCCTCATCATGGCTGTAGACCAATACAAGGAAGATCCATGAGAGAGATTAACAACCATGGATACTAGAATACAACGTAAATCCATGTGATAGAGGACTCAAACTTGGGACATAGCTACCAGAAATACACTGTAGATCTATGTCAAATGACGACAAATTCAATCATATCCATGACCATACAAATGTGGATTCATGTTGGGAATTCATACAATATACTTCCATCGCAACCTGGGGAGAAGGCTATGAGTGCTTTTAAAAGATACCCTGGGTCTTCATCTCATATTCCAGAAAGTACGATTTTGTCCATGTGATTACAATGATCTGAATTCGAACATCGTAGAAACCACTTTATTACCTGTTAACACTCCATTTTAACAGTTGATTTAAGGGCCCGACGAAAGTTCGGTAAGGGTCCCAGCCCCTTGAATTTCATATGACCACCCTTCAAGGAGGAAAGCAGTAGGTGTTTTGTAACATTGGGCAGGATTCATAATCAAGGGCTACGATTGATCGGGGGAAGATCCATGGTTTCGAGCCGCTTCTCGTGAGAAAACATGCACAATCAAAGATTCCTTCCCAGATCGTGAAACATGTTAAAGACCAGAGGCTTTCAATCGTTGAGATGAATTCTGGGGCAGATCCATGGCCTAAAGTCATTTCACGATCCATACTTGTGCAGATAAAACTGCAAAATGGCCTAAAGTCATTTCACGATCCATACTCGTGCAGATAAAACTGCAATCTCAAATCACAAAAAAGTGTAGAGGTCGCAAAGATCAATGGTCGTGATGAAGAAGGGGATAAATTTACCACTATGATTCATTTCGCAAGGAGAACTAGAGTGGATGCATATCTGAGTTTCTCATTGCAAAAAATGGTGGGGCCCACTCGGGTCGACGACTACATGAAGGGTCGATCTCGATCGACAGCTAGGAACATCTCATGATCCAGAACTACATGTGGTGTTCAGAAGAGAAAAGTTTGTGGTAGGATGAATGGAACATGGATGGAGTATATGAAAGATTCCTTTGATCGGACGACTGGGAAGACTCCCGAGATACAGATTTCCCATCTACTATGGAAATGACAGCAGAAGAGGTGTTCACGCGTGTAATCTACCCCGTTGCAGATTAGTGGATTCCTTCGACACCATTCGGGATATGCCCGAGGTGGAATCATCCCTATGGCAGATTCATATCACAAAAGGATGGGTGGCTTTTGTGTGAGCTAGTCTACGAAAGTGAGGAAAGTAGCCGACAAATCTACATCTCAGACGAGGCAAAGCCAACATAATGTGAGAGACCATTCTGTTTCCCACTTCAAAGGAACAGAGAAACATGGGAGCGTCCACTTCATAAATTATGCAGCATGGGTCTAATGTACCAAATGGCATCCGCAACTACTCCCCACAGCAGATAGTAAGGCACCACAACTGGTGAAACCAAATGACTAGATCCCCAGTAAGTAAAGGATCGCTCTGCTCGCGTCTTCGCACATGTTGAGACCAGATACACTCGATGACAGAATGTGTAGGAATGTTGACCATCCTATGCGAAGATCAATCCTGAAGCCCTATAAATACTACCTTCAGTTCAACAAGAGTGAACTAACATATCTCCAGAAGCCGAGTTCTACTTCTCCACGAAGTTGCAGAGGACTGATAGATTTTAACGATGAAGATCTAGTTTGAAAATATTATCCATCTAGGGGCGTTGATGGTTTGTGAGAAGGTTCTGCACCCTCTCATTTCCTTAGTATTTGCATGCCAATGGTGAAACCAGCCATCGAGGCCCAGACGTGATATCGGCACCTCCAATGACACGAGGTTTGGACACTTACTTCCCATAAGTGTGTTTCTAGGAACCCCTGATACCGTCGCACCCACCAAATCCTTCGCAGAAGGGGATAGTCATTAACTATTCCTTGTGTAAACATTTGTTTGGATGGGAGTGTCAGGGGCTCAAATCCCTCATCATTCTAATTGTGAAGTACACTTGTCAAGGGTGATGGGGCTGGTGTAGATGTGCTACACCTTTGTGCCTGTGGGGGTGCTCACCTAACTGGAGGTGAGGAGTACAAGAATGATAGACCACCCCATAGGTCTATCTCAACCAGAAGCAATACGACCCTTCTTCCAGAGTCCACATATAATAGTGTCAACCGGTGAGGAAGGAGGTCACAGATGTGACTAGACTAGCAAAGGAGACCGACCACTTTTCCTGTGTGTGACCATGCATAAATTTGCATTTAAACATGGTGGAAGCACACGTTTCAGGCAGAGGGGGAGTCATCATCCTTATCATCCATCATGGCAGCCTAGCACGTCAAGTTGTTATTCAATCTGAATGCAATAGCCAACACCATGATGTTTTTCGTGCATATTTGTAAAACATGGCGATAGTACCCTCCTTGTATAGTTAGCGCATGATAGTGACTTGTAACAATTTTTTATTCAGTAGTCTCAACAATAGGATTGTATAAAAATGCTCCCGACAAAGGGAGAAAGGAGTTAGTGAATTGGATTGGGGAACAATCCCAGGCTGAGGCTCCCATTTGTAAAGCTTGATACCTGTGTATGAAAAAATTGTAGTGAAAGATTGTTACTCACAGCAGAGATTCCTGTGTTTTTGTTTTTCCCAATACGTACTTTCTTTTACGTGTAAATGTGTTTCGTGTTTCCACTCCATTTTGTTAATTTATTTTCATGTCTGCAACATAGGGTATAGTGGTTCGGAATTCATACTTGTTATGCTCTGGCCGCTATTCTAGGCATTCATCAATGGTTCTTCTAAAGTTGCATGGAATTCATCTCACTGGTGCTCCATGCGATGGACTATCCCTTCTTGTCCTCTAAATCGCCTGCTAAATATCTTCTGATTGGGAAATCAACAGCTATCTTGCCTCTGTTTGCAATTTTACATCATTATTTCCATTTGTAATTATTTCTTATGCAGGTTTCGACTCCATTTTCCCATGGTCCCTTGCCCCTGATAATCCCACCATGCACCTTCCTCAACATACTTTTCCCCATTCAGGATCCTAGCCCCATGATTACGTTGATTGAAAATCCTATGCGGAGTATACTCTAGTGACACACAAGACTGACAACCTTATGTGGATCATACTCTGGTGATAAACGAGAGATCCCTCTCTGACTGCACGGGGCTGGAGGCACAGTCCAAAGTGATTTTGTTGTTTCCCGGGAGCGGCCTCCCCTCTCTTGACCTTGGAGGCTCAAAATCCCAGTGCCAACATTACCGGTCAATGATGTGAACCATTAACAAGTGCGAGGGAGATCACCATTAATGTCAATGATTCCAAAGGTACCCTAGTACAATATACTAAGTGTGAGTAGATGTTTTGATGCCGAGCACTCAGTCAATTCTATTGATCAAAGGTCAATGTTGTGAACCTATGTCAAGAATGAGATAATCTATCATTGAGGCATACATATATCAAGGTACTAAACTTGTTTCTAAAACTAATTCCCAGAAAATGAGCTGATGTCGATAGGAATAGTCTTATCGAAGGAGGCCGATGATGAATCCCACATCGACGACACAAAACTCAGAACAAAGTTCCAAAATGTTGTAGATAACATAACCATAGGACTGACTTGAGAGTTGTTGACACAAAGGTTCTTCTTACTGCATAGGTAAAATTTCAAACTTCCCATTGAACATTGGGTGGCACGACAAAAGACTTGGAAGAATTGACTCGACAAGGAAGAACACAATACAACATTAGACAATTCATTCTTTGAAAGAATCAAAAGAGTGACATGACTTATGAAAGTGGATCAAATAAAAGACAAGATGAATACCCAATTGACTAAATGAAATGTAGACAAGTGCCATGTTCAAAGGTGATGACAAACTGCCATTTATTTGCAAAAGGAATTGGTTCCCTTCCCTTAATTTCCCCATCACATTTGATGAGTTCTTATTTTTGTTTTTACAAGTCCAAATACGTCAACAAACACTCATTGTATCTTATCTGAAGACAAGTCCATTCTCATCTATTTTACAAACTTGAGAAAGGAGAGGTCTGTTCCAAAAAGAGAGTCTCTCACTGTTTTGTTTAACGAGTCTCTCAATGTTTTTGTTTAGAGAGTTTGAATGAAGATGGAAGAAGACTCCAAAAGGTAATTTTTTGTAAATAGTCAATTCAAACCGAAAAAGAGATAAACTACTATCGAAAAGACAACTCTTCGGGTACTTTTACGAGCCTATAGAAGACAACTACGCTAAAAAATCTTTTCAAATTTAGGCAGTCCGAAAAGAGTTTAAAGAAGAGTCCAATAGGTTTCTTTTACGTAATGAATAGGTTTTACGAGCCTAAAAAGAATAAAAAAAATACTCGGAACTTTGATATTAGGTTTTGGGAGCATGATCAAAGTGTCAAAATGAACTCTCAAGGAAATTTTCCATTTTTTCAAAAGTACAAATAAGTAAAAAATGAACTTCCCCATATCCAATACTGTTTATTTTCATCCCTACAAGACTCTTAAAAAGCTATTAGTTTTCCTGAAACATTTTAAACGACTTTTATAGACTATATAAAAGGGTATTTTTTGACAAAATGATTTTAAAACATTAAAATAATACAAAAAACCCTAAAAATGTATTAGAAAAGTTGAGTAAATAGTAAAAAACAAGTCATTTTACCATTTACCATACCTTGGAGAACATTTTGGGAGATTTGTAGTGAAAATTTCAACCGAAGATTGTGAAGCCATTTGCCATCTGTTTTTCCCACTATGAGATCTAGGTAATAGCTAGAACCCTTCCTTTCCTTTCTATGGTTTCCATTTTTTAATTTGGTTGAGTTTTTGAGTTTAATGGGTCAACCTAAAATACCAACGGTGGGTACCACCCTTGGCCTTTAAGGGGAAGGAGGTTCCCTATGAAAACCATAGTGTTATAGTTATACTCAGGTGGTGTCACCACTCTATCTCAATGGGACAGAGGTGGTTCCAGTTGTGACTTCAAATAACAACTTTCCCTAGCCACATACAAAGTTTTTGAGAATTTTAATGGTGAAATGTGTTTCTAAATAGATCATTAATGATTTTTGGCCAGTTTATTTGGTAAAAAAATGGTGATTTGGAAGGGACGACAACATGATGATGATGATTCCCTAGCTACAAGAAATGTGGATTGCATAGCTTCTTTGAGAGGATGTGGCCTTTTTAAATTCTTCCATGTCGCTAGCATGATTTCCCATGCACGCCTACTAGAGTACATCCTATGGATGTGTAATACAGACAACAACATGTTGAGGTGGGACCTCATATTTTTACTATGGAGGTGGAATTGATTTTTGAGATGATACCGACCTACCACTAACACCTGGGGCTCAGTGGGGTGACATGGGTAAAAAGAAACACCTAATATGTTGATTATTGTTTTTATATTTTTCATGTTTTTATGATTTTTATGGATGATTACAAGACCTAAAATATACATGCAAATGTTGGTGATGCATGACCTGGGGGATCCTCTCCAATGGATAGGAGAGCAAGAGCCTGCTTTGTTCATAGAGGCGATGATGAGCTCACAGAGTTGGAGGAGAACCTGGATCGACTGAATCTGGATATCCCAGATGCTGCTATCGATGACCTCCCTAGGAGGTTTCAGAGACATACCGCAACGGTATCAAGTCACTTCAGTCTCTTGCTATGTAGAGTAGGAAGGGCCATTATGTGCTACGATGAGCACCATTAGAGTGGTATGCATGATGTATCCCTGAAATCTTAGCACTCAGTTACAGTGTTTACATGTGTTTCAAATGGATGAATTTTATTTACATGAGTTTTACATGTTTCTGTTTTTTATTTTACATTATGATTTACCATGTTTATTTTTAATGAGTTATGAATGTGAAATATGCCAGTCCATAATGAAATTTTCCAATGAGTTAGCAATCATATTATCAGACCTAGGGATATGCCTATAAGTGTTGAAATCAAATGACCTTTCTAAAAAATGCACTCTCCGAAAGAGGCAGAGAAGTGTAGGTTTACTGATAGTGTAGACATGATTTAAGTGACAAACCATTAATTGAGACTCCATAAACACCACCAACTCATGAATGCCCCGAGATGCATCCTCCATGAGTAAACCTATAACTGCCTGATACTCAGAGATGTTGTTGGTAGTCAAAGCAATACAGTCTGCACCTAAACTAACTAAATCTTGAGTTGGGGAATACAATACCCAAGTTACTCAAGCAAGTTTCAAGGTACAATGACATGCATCATCAGTGAAACCATAGAAATACATCTAATCTGCATAACCAAAACATGGTATAAACAGTATGGACATCAAATCAAAACCATATTGAAAATGACCAAAAAAACTAAAATCCAAATATATATATATACAGGGTACCATAAATAAATGTCTTAGGAAGAGTACCTCTTCAGGTACAACCCATTGTGAGGTTTTCCAAAGAGTATCTCATCATAATCTAGAAGTTGATAAGCCCCTTTCTCTAAGATGTTACTAATGATAAACGGACCGTACCACATGGATTCAAACTTTCCCTTCCCTAGTTTATCGTGTCTTTGATCATACGTCGGGACTAGGTCACCTTCGTTGAATACACAAGGTTGAACATACTTGTCATATTGTGCCTTGACGCGTTTCTTGTGTGCCTCATTAGCCAAGTCAATGTATCTTTTAGTCTCGTCAAGGTTAGTCAAGTACATAAATATTTATTCCTCAGTAGAAGTGTGCGGGATAATTTCTACTGCGAGTTTGAGTGACGAAATTTGACACTCAATAGGAAGGATGGCTTCCAGTCCATAAACCAGGTGGAAAGGTGTGAAACTAGTTGTTGTTTTGACTATCATTAGAGGAAATTTGGGGTCTAAAATGGGCCTTATAAGAAAACGTGCCAACAATCAATTTTGTTAGTTGGAATTCAGGAACCAATAGAATTTCAATAAAATGAGTCAACCATAATGGTTGAATTGACATATTTGTCATAAAAGAAAACTACTTTTTTTGTTCGTATTTTCGACATATCTCCCTATGTTTTTACTCAAATTCCGAGCAGTAGAGCTCGTTGGATGTGGAATTTAATTTTGCATCCAACGAGCACCCACACTGCATACTTTTAATGGACCCCTCTACCCCAACAATAAGAAATACCTGAAAAAACATGATGATGACATCATCATCATGTTTTTTCAGGTATTTCTTATTTTTGGGGTAGAGGGGTCCATTAAAAGTATGCAGTGTGGGTGCTCGTTAGATGCAAAATTAAATTCCGCATCCAATGAGATCTCCCACTCAGAATTTGAGTAAAACCACAGGGAGACATGTAAAAAATACGAACAAAAAAAGTAGTTTTTTTCATTCTTCCTCCAAAATTAATAACTATTATTTTATTATTTTAACTATTATTTTATTATTTTAACTATTATTTTATTATTTTCCTTAGGAGGCCCATTTTAGACCTAAAATTTCCTCTAATGAGTTCTGTAAGCCCAAAGTGCGGAAAAGAGAGTTAAATTCTAGTTGGATTTGTGATCTCCAACCATTCTACGTAGCAGATTCTTTAAAACTTTGTTAATGGCCTCGACCTGACCATTAGCCTGTGGGTAATACAGAGTTGAGTTTTCATGGGGAAAACCTAGTTTAACACTCAATTCATCCATCATCGGATTTCAAAAATGAGATCTGTGGTAAGTGACAATAGCTTGTAGGACTCCAAACCTAGCTATCACATGATTAAATAAAAAGAGGATAGTTGTCTTACCATTGTTAATGTAATTGTAACTTCGGAATGTATTCACTTGTATTTCTCATCTATTGTAACCTGATGTTTATTTTGGGATGTTCTTGTCTAATGCCATGCCCCAATGTTCCGATTGGGAGAATCAATAATGTAAACAAGTCATGTCAAGTCATTGTGGGTAACCCTCCTATTGTCTAAGGGTTGAAGTCCCCGCAGTTCCGGGGCACTAGGGTTATTAGACTCTCCTAGTGAGGTCATCCCTAGTAGGGTTTTAGTCTTGTTGGTATTAGTATAAATAGAGATTTGGACTCTCTATTTAGCACACATCTCATACACACTCAAGTGTAGTGCATAGTTGGGAAGAGAAAGACACTGGGGAAAGAGGAAAGAGCTTACTACTATTGGGAGATTGTCTTACTATTTTTGGGTTTCACTTTGGTGTTGATTCTATCTCAGAGGAAGTTGCAGGGTTTTCTCCATTTATGGTTTCCCCGAGGAAAAACACTGTGGTCATTGTCTATTGTGTTTGATTGTTGTGCTTGTTGTTCTCTCAGTTAAAGATCCTAATGATATTCTAGCTTAATGTTGAAAACCTAACATGGTATCAGAGCTAACCTGAGAAGAAGACACTGTGTAGCTACAGGAACTAGGGCTTCCTATTTTATGGATCTCTCTCCACATATTTTCAGAAAAAGTAGGGTGGAATAACTCTCCTCCTTAGGGTGCATCTTTTTGTCGAAGTAGAATCCAATTCTGAGGTTTTTCAGTTTTAGACCCAGCACTACTACTCAAAATTAGGGATTTTCACAGAAGTGGAATTTTTCAGTGAGCCCAAGCCTGGATTGATCTCCTCCCCAAAATCAAAGTTAGGGATCAATTTCAAAGCATTTGGTTGGACAGAACTTCAGAAAAGAAAAACCCTAATCTACCCCTGAACCCGTACTACAGGATTTCTACTTCAAGTCCAGATTTGACATCTTGACCTGGTAAGACCTAAATCCTTTGTATTTCCATTTGAGGTTCTTAGTTAAGATGTCTCATCATACCAAGATTGATGAAAATATTGGAGGAGCTGATAAATTCCGAGCTTGGAAGTATAGGATCTCCCTGATCCTAGAAGAAAATGAGTTGGACTCCTATATCTAGGAGGAGGTTCCAGTTCCAGAGGGAGATGAGGCCAAGGCCTTACATAAGAAGATGTTGGTTATGTAAAAAAGGATTATTGTAGATTCTATCAAGGATCACCTCATTACACAGGTGTCCTCCCTCAAGAAAGCTAAGGCCATGTTTGATTCCCTAACCAAACTATTTGAAGGGAAGAACATCAATCGGAAGATGAATCTAAGGAACCAGTTGAAGAATGTCAAGATCCAGAATGAGGACACCATCCATTCATACTTCACAAGGGTCTACCAGATCAAAGAACAACTAGAAGCTGTAGATGAAGAAGTGGAGAATGCAGAAATTGTGATGACAACATTGAATGGCCTCCCTAGGTCATGGGATTCTTTCATCCAAGGAATCTGTGCTAGGAAGAAGTTGGTCAAGTTCAGCAGACTATGGGAAGAATGCTCTTAGGAAGAGGCTTGGATAGTAGCTTGAGAATAAAATATGGGAAATGAAGATCAAGCTCTCACAGTACACTCCAAGAAAGGAAGAAGGGAAAATCATCATCATCAAGGTAAGAATTCTCATCAGAAAGGTTCATCTAAACTCAGATGTTATACATGTGATGAAATAGGACACTTTGCTAGAAACTACCCCATGAATAAGAATGGATCCAAGAAGAAGAGGAAATCCAAAATAAAACATCATGCTCACACTGCTGAGGATGATGATCCTCCAAAAAAGAGAGTAAATCAAGAAAGTGAAGACTCTTTAAGTGAAGATGAATATGTTTTGATTTCCGCTCTCACGAGAACTGTCACTCAGAAGCAAAGATTTTCTTATTTGCAGTGGGGCTTCCAAACACATGACAGGTTTCAAGGAATCCTTTGAGAAACTATTCAAACATAATTCACCCCATAAGGTGAAACTTGGGGATGACTACCAATATCCCATAAAAGGTAGTGGTGAATCCTCCTACAAGCTAGACTCTAGATCTATAAAAATGAAGGATGTTCTATTTGTACCAGGATTAAAGAAGAATATTCTATCCATATCAACACTAGATGCAAAAGGCATGAGGGTTTCATTCATAGATGGTCAAGTCATCATGTGGCCAAGAGGAAAGACTATTGACGATGCAATAGTGATTGGAGAACAAGAAGGAGGTTTATACAAGCTTAAGGGCAATTCAGAACAAGCAATGGTCCATGAAACAATAGAGCCAAATCAACTATGGAATTGAAGGCTTGCACATGTGCATTATAGAGCACTACCACTTGCAATCAAATTTCTTGAAGGTCTTCCAAAAATTCAAGAAAAACATGAAGGATTCTATAAAGGATGTGTGAAAGGGAAGAATAAAAAGAAGACATTTCCAAGTAGCGAGAGCAAGGAAAAAGGAAACTTGGAAATCATCTACTCTGATGTATGCGCACCAATGTCACCAAGTTCACTAAGAGGGTATTTATACTATGTTTCTTTCATTGATGACTTTTCTAGGAAGACATGGATTTACTTCATGAAGAACAAAGATGAAGTGTTCAGCAAGTTCAAGGAATTCAAAGCCTTGATTGAGAACCACACAGAAAAGAAGATCAAGACCTTTTGATCAGATAATGGCAGAGAATTCACATCAAATGAATTCAAATACTTATGCAAAGAATCAGGGATTAAGAGGGAGTTGTCCACTCCTTACAATCCACAACAGAATGGGGTTGCAGAAAGGAAGAATTAACTATCATGGAAGCTGCAAGAGCTATGCTTCATGATCAGGATCTTCCTATGCATCTATGGGTAGAAGAAACTAGAATAGTGGTGTATGTACAGAACCGTACTCCACATAGAGTACTTGAGAACAAGACTCCTGAATAATTCTTCTCCGGCAAGAAACCAGAAGTCATCCATCTCAGAATATTCAGCTGTCCTGTGTACATACATATACCAAAAGAAAAGAGAAGAACACTAGATCCTTCAGGAAAGAAGGGTATATTTGTGGCATACTCTGAAAGCTTGAAGGCTTACAGGATATACTTCCTAGGTTATAAGAAGATCGATATTAGTAAGGATGTAACATTTGATGAAGACACAACTTACAACAAATCTAGGAAGAGACCTGCTGAAGAATCTGAAGAATCAGAAGCTCCCAGAATTCATGATACAACCATGAATGAAGAAATTCAAAAAAAAAGATCGAGAATTTGAAGAACCACAAATACCTGTAGATCCACCTCAGGAGAAGAATCCTCACAAGAGGAAACCTGCTTGGGTACGATAAATTATCCAAGGTGCATAAAGATATGGGGCTCCAGAAGAGAATCACAAAGAAATAAAGAGAACCATATCTTGCTCTGGATATGTAGCCTTACTATGTGATGTTATCGATAAAGAACCTTCCAGTTATGAAGAAGTGGTAGAATGGAAATAATGGAAGGATGCGATGATTGAAGAATATCAATCAATCATGAAGAACGATGTTTGGGATGTTGTCCCAAGACCAGAAGGGAAGTCAGTTGTAACTTGTAAATGGATCTACAAGATCAAGCATGCTGCGGACGATAGCATAGAGAAATATAAGGCAAGATTTGTGGCTCGTGGCTTCTCATAGAATGAAGGAATAGATTATGAAGAAACATTTTCTCTTGTAGCCAGATACACTTCCATTGGATTGGTACTTTCTTTGGCTGCAGTAATGAAATGGAAGATACACCAAATGGATGTCAAGACTACTTTCTTGAATGGTGTAGTAGAAGAAGAAGTGTATGTAGAATAGCCACTCAGTTTTGAGACACATGATAGGGATTCTCATGTGTGCAGACTGAAGAAAGCCCTGTACAGTTTGATATAGGCATCCAAGACATGGTACGGCAGAATTGACAGCTTTCTATCCAGTTTAGACTTTACCAAGAGTAAAGCAGATTCCAACCTTTACTACAAGGTTGAATATGGCAACCCAGTGATGCTCCTACTGTATGTATATGATTTGTTTGTAACAGGTATGGATGGGTTGATTGCTGATACGAAGAGAAATATTTCTACCGAGTTTGAAATGAGTGACTTGGGAATGATGCACTATTTTCTAGGCATGGAGGTGTGGCAAAATGCAGATGGAATCTCCCTTTGACAAGGGAAGTATGCAGTAGAGATCTTCAAGAGGTTCGGGATGATGGACTGTAAGGCTATGGCCACACCGATGGCATCGAACCTAAAGCTATTAAGTGATGCTTCATTAGAGATCGTTGACGCTATGATGTAGCGTCGGATGATTGGGTCCTTGATGTATCTGACGAACATGATACCATATATTTGCTTTGCTGTGAACACCTTGAGCCAATTCTTGACAAATTCAAGACATGTTCACTTGATTGCTGCAAAGCATATTCTGAGTTACCTGAGGGGTACAATTGATTATGGGCTCAAGTACGAGGCAAATCAGAATATTAACCTAGAGGTTTATGTTGATTCAGATTGGGAAAGCAGTTCCATCGATAGGAAGATCACTTTAGGGTGTTGCTTCAGTATGGGATCAGGTGTGACCTCTTGGTTTACCAAGAATCAATCTTGTGTGGCACTGAGTATAGCTGAAGCAGAGTATGTTGTAGCTTATTCAACTAGTTGTGAGGCAATATGGCTATGAAAGCTACTATCTAATTTATTTGATCTCTAGATGGATGCTACTTGTAGACATTGTGACAACCAGAGTTGTGTGAAGTTGTCAGAGAATCCAGTGTTCCATGACAATTCTAAGCATATTGAGATCAAGTATCACTATATCAGGGATATGGTGTAGAGGGGAGTAGTGAAGCTCTAGTATGTTGTGATGGAGGAACAGATAGCTGATGTGTTGATGAAACCATTGGCTAGGGTGAAGTTTGAGTACTTCAGGGAGAAGCTTGGTGTTCTCTAGATCAATATTTCCTCCAAGGGAAAGTGATGAGTCCTAGAGCCATTCTGTCATGGTGATAGGATTGGTTCCTTCCATGGTCAGATGTAAGGGCTGAGCCATTCTTTCATGGCAAGAAGATTGGTTCCTTCCATGTCAGATATGAGTGCTGAGATCCATATCCATTCTGACGAGTAGGTCAGATGTAAGGGCTGAGCCATTCTGTCATGGTGAGGATTGGTTCCTCCCATGTCATATATGAGTACTGAGCCATTCTAAATTGACTGTAGGATTGGTTTCTACATGATTAGAAGTAAGCATTGAATGCCATTATGGGAATGGATGCACTTGGTCAGTTACCAGGTAGGTCAGTATGGGACTGGGGGCCATTCTGATATGACTATAGGATTGCTTCCTACTTGATCAGAAATGAGTGCACGCCCTTCTAAACATGCATGTTGGATTGGTTCCTCACATGTGTCAGATGTAAGTGCAGAGCCCTTCTGAACATGCATGTTGGATTAGTTCCTTGCATGTGTTAGATGTAAGTGCAGAGCCCTTCTGAAAATGCATATTGGATTGGATCCTCGCATGTGTTAGATGTAAGTGCAAATCCTTTTTGAACATGTATGTTGGATTGGTTCCTCACATGTGTCAAATATAAGTGTTGAGCCTTTTTGAACATGCATGTTGGATTGGTTCTTCGCATGTGTCAAATGTGAGTGCTGGGCCTTTATGATAGGGTTGTGGGATTGGTTCTCACTTGGTCATATGTGAGTGCTAGGTGTGCCTTTTTTATATGATTATAGGATTAGTTCCTACATGATCAGATGTAAGTGCTGGGAGAAGACCTACATGGTGGCTAGGACGACATCTAGCATGAAAAAGGGTTGGCTCTGTAGAACTTCTTGTGATGAGAAGAATCATGAGATAGCACCTGTGAAGATTCAGTATTGATGATCCAACATAGATGATCCAGATTGAGTTATGATCCAAATCTAGAGATGATCTAGATCCAGAAATGATGCTATAGAGATGATCCAGATCGAGTGATGATCCAGATATAGAGATGAAGATGACTTGAAGACAAAGAATACTTGAAGACAAAGATGACTTAAAGATGTAGATGATGAGAAGACCCAGACAAGAAGACCAGTGATGAAAATTGTATCGAGAGAATACCTTCCTAGTTAAGAGGGAGTGTTAATATAATTGTAACTTCGGAATGTATTCACTTGTATTTCTCATCTATTGTAACCTGATGTTTATTCTTGGATGCTCTTGTATCTTGTCATTCCTCGATGTTCCAATCGGGAGAATCAATGATGTAAACAAGTCATGTCAAGTCATTGTGGGTAACCATCCTATTTTCTAAGGGTTAAAGTCCTGGAAATTTCAGGGCACTAGGGTTATTAGACTCTCCTAGTGAGGTCAGCCCTAGTAGGTTTTTAGTCATGTTGGTATTAGTATAAATAGAGAGTTGGAATCTCTATTTAGCACACATATCATACACACTCAAATGTAGCGCATAGCTGAGGAAGAGAAAGACACTAGGGAAAGAGGAAAGAGCTTACTGTTGTTGGGAGATTATCTTACTGGTTTTGGGTTTCACTTTGGTGCTAATTCTATCTCAGAGGAAGTTGCAGGGTTTTCTCCATTTATGGTTTCCCCAAGGAAAAACACCGTGTTCATTATCTATTGTGTTTGATTGTTTTGCTTGTTCTTCTCTCAGTTAAAGATCCTAATGATATGCTAGCTTAATGTTGAAAAACTAGCAACCATCCTCTACATATGTAGGCATTGGGTAAGCCCATTTTGTGAAATAATCTACGGCTACAATGATGTAACCATGCCCCCTAGTTAAGGTAGGCTTACAATGCATAAAATAATTACCCCATTTGGAAAAAGGATCAACTATAATGACAAGGTGTAAAGGAGTAGGGTGGGTGCTCTTTTTTAGATAAAAGTGATGGTAGGCTGGGAATTTCTTAACCGCATCATGACAATCTATGAATACGAAGTGCCACAAATACCCACCACAAAGTATTTTCTAGGCTGTAGCCATCCCAGAAAGTTGAACACCACATGCTCTAGAGTGGAAATCATTCAAAACCATTTCATCCTCTTCATGTGTAAGGCATCGTCGAAGGATGGAATCTATACCACGTTGGTGCAATGTATCATTCAGAATGAGATAGTACTTTGTGTGGTGACGGATATGACAACGAGCATGACGGGATATGTTAGGCTGAAATCTCTGGGTCTGGAGATAAATGATCAAATATCCATATGATGGGTAATTTGTGCTTATCAAGAACAAGAATTCATCCGAAAATGAATCATTGGGCTCAATTTGTGTCAAAGCACAGGGAAGGTCACACATTAGCTCCACTAAAAACAAGGATTTCTTTGAAGTGGTTGTTAAGCCGCAAAAAGACCACATTTTATTCATCTTTCCTATACCATTTTTCACCTTATTCCTATCTCATCCTTCCATAAAATCATTAATATTCACAACTTTCATAATAAATATGGGTTTATATTACCATTTTCCAAACCATTTATTTTTGAGTATTTTGAGTGAATTTGTGATTAATTATTGAGAAAATAGCATATTTTCATTATAATTTAAAGTTGGATGAGTTTGGTGATTCTTACAGGTGTCTTTGAATACTTTAACAAGCTCAAAAGTGACCACCTAGCCTCAGATTCGAATTTCATCATCAAGATGTGGGCTAATTTCAAGGAGAAGATCGTGGACATGTGGATAGAATATCTCATCCAATATTTGTTGGCGGATTTGAAGGGATGAGTTGTAAATTTACTAAGGATTTGAAGGGATGAGTTGTAAATTTGTTGAGGATTTTGAGGGATAACTTGAGAGAATAGTGGATATGTAATTATGATTAGTTATCTTGAATTCATGTATAAATATGAGGGATCTCTCCTCATTTTGGTTAGAGGCCTCTCTAGTGGTTTGGTAATAGAGAACTGGTTCATCTTTTTAGATATTCATGGATTTGATCATGTTGTAATAGATTTCATATTTCAATAGATAGTTTGATCTCTTCATATTTTGATGTCTTGGTTATGAATTAGTTTTGTTGATTTTATGTGAGCTCACCAGTTAATGTCGTTTGTTTTATATCAATTTATTTCCTGCAATTTCTTGCTTTCTTAGATCATATTTATTTCATGAAATTTCATGCTTTTGCAAGTTTAATTCCATTTCAGTTATGTATTTTTAATTTCATTTATATATTAAGTTCAGCGACACTCTTCCCATGCATATACTTTGTTTGTGCCTCACAAGTCTACGCTCTCTCCGGGTTGACAATTAAATCGTTGGATATATGTTATAATTTGTTTAGTATTTTCCCCAACATTTGGCGTCATTTGCCGAGGAGGTGCTAAAAGGGATCATAGTTTATATAGATATATAGATTAATTTTACATTACACACCAAGGGGGGGGAATAGTAAGATGCAAGGATGACTTCACTATGAAATTTTGAGGATTTCCATGGTGTAACAGCCAGACGCATCCAATAAACTGATCTCTCTGCTACAGATCCTCCAAAAATCTGGTATAAGAGAATTTTATTTATTTTCTTTAACTTTTGTTAAGCACATGTTTTCACGTATTTTCAATGCTCTCACAAGTTTGTTGCAGAAAAATGCTAACCTTTTGCATATTTAAAGACGAACAAATGGCATGCAGAAATAATTTTCAGACTCGCAGAAAATTTTCAAAAAATGTTTCATTGAAAGTTCAAAGGAGTTGAGTTTCCCCTTGTGTATGTCATGACATTTTCCACAAAGAGACTTTTCAGAAACTATTTATGCCATGTCATGATTACTTATCCTTCTTCTTCCAATCTTATTTCACCATCCATGTTATAGTCTACTATTTCCCTTCCTTATATATCATGACTTCCCACCTGTATACCTTTTCTGAGTCGCACACATTTTCTTCATTTTTAGTTTATCTTTTTCCTTTTGAATAAAACCATTCAGTTTCATTTCCATGACTACATTGCTTTGTTATCCCTACCATAAAAATTGTTTGACCATCATATCTTTCATCTATAGTCCTACCACTCCTTATGTACAACTCGTGTTGACTGATGTGGGATTCATTAAGGACCACCTTTCAACAAGTCTTTCCCCATCGATCTCACCACCTTATCTGGGATAGAGACTAGAGTTCATTTTTAGTACCTTGCGGCTAGCATGCCTTAATGGCAACTTCTCTCACTGACAATCATGGGAATACATCAATGTCCCTTGATTGTTAGATCTTGCAAGTGGCTCGACATCAACTCATTTATTCGCACTTCACAAGATGTACTTAGGAACCTTGGCACTCATTGACATCAATGGTGATATTGCCTCGCATTGGTTAACTACATTGATCAATTGTTGGTAATCCAATGAATTCTTTCCATGTTCGACATCGACACATTTATTCGCATGGTAAGAATTATACCATCTGTTTTTGTAGCAAGTGAAGACTATATACTTTGCATGACTCCATCAGTAGTTTTATAGCAGCATACTTCAGCCATATGATAGTACCATAGTTCTACTTTCAGCTCTCATCTTCTACTTCATCCAACCAAGCAACAATTCAGATCCTTCGCTTCACATTTTATGATCTAGCAGAAACCACCACATTCCTATTGCATAGTTGATCAACTTTTTGGGTAAGTGGAGGTATGTTTTTTTCTAATCTTTAACCATGTAATTCCTTGAATGCTAGAAAATGAATGAATTTGGAAAATTCCCTCTCTACATTCCCTTTATCCTTTTCATAAACCTAATACATATTAAGTTGGGGAGGGGGGGACTATTCATTACCATTTTACATATTCATCGTCTCATTTACCCTTAATCAATATGTCTTTCCCAAACTATGCTTTGTTACACATTGCTATATATGTTGGCATGATTCATAATATGAATACAAGGAATTTCTAGTATACATTGATGTTTCATCATTTCTAATGCATAAATCTTATGTATTGCAGAAAAAATACAAGTAAAACAAGAGAATGTTGTAAACACAAGAACCAACATTTGTTATACTTATGGTTATTACACAAGAACCAACCTTAAGAAAATTGCCGCCACTCATGCATTTCAAATCATGAAATGATTTATTGTTACATACCATCATCATGTAAATGTTGGGGTTCGGACCTTGAAGGTCTTTAATTTTGGCAACTCCGCGGTTTTGGTGCGAAGCTTGTAAGTGGAGTTGCAGTCCAAAATAGTCTTAGGGGCTTCGGGGTGGGGTTGAAGCCCCTCTTTTTGTAAATGTCCCATGGTTTTTGGGTACCCATGGTTAGTACCCATGGTTAGGTCCCATGGTTTAAGCCCATGGTATTTTAATAGTGCACTTGTATAAATAGGCACTTATGTAAAGGAGTCAGAGAAGTTTTTGTTGTGTTATGATGATGTGATGCGAAGAAGCTAAGGTCTATTTTTGGGTTTAAGGTTAAGTCCCAGCTGAGTGTGTGGACAACCTCTGCAGTTGAGTGCACAGAGGGTTTAAGAAGAAAGGTTCTGCAGCTAAGTGCGCAGTTTTGGTTTGTTGAGAAGATCTACAGCTGAGTGTGCAAATCAGAACTGTGTCGTTTTGTAAAGTGTTGAATATAAACGCAGTTCTGTGGATGTAGCCCCTACACTGGGGGTGAACCACGTATATCTTGTGTTGTGGTGGTTCTTTTTATTTTGTGCTGTTATGTTTTTATGCATTTGATAAGTAGATGAATGATAAAGTAAGATAAATTGCTAAGTGTTAACTTCGCTGTGAATTCCCAGTTAAGGGTTAAGTAAGAAACTGTCTTTTTGTCTAAACTGCGAAGCTATTTAAGTGAATGTCGAAGCTCTGTATTGCATAATAATTCTTTGTTAAGGCTAAAGATACAGTAATATCCCTCTTTCGCCTGCACAAACCTGATTCTGTGGCACCCCATAGCTATTTCGGGTGAGACTGCAACCTGTTCGCAAGTTGTTGCTGAAAGGGCCAACAATGTGGGTCTGATTGTTGGTGCGAAGATAAAAGCATAAGAACCTGGGTTTGCCCCAGCACCCAACAAATTGGTTCTATTACCGGCTGAACCAGTATCTGCTTCAGGAGGGATCTACGTCGTACCTCAAGGGATATGTTTTGGAGGCCCTCAGTAAAAGAAATCAGTGACTGGGTTAATGATACTTATCTGAAATTTGTTGAACAAGAGAATAAGGACCCTCGTCGTAGCTCATACGAATTCTTGCGAAGGTATGTTTTTACTGATATTTATGAAATTTTCTTTGCTAGTATCCACATAGAATTGCACCAGTGGTTGTCCATGTTGATAGAAAGAAAGACAAACTTCAAAGAAAATCAGTCTCCTGACTAGACCCCAGAAAGAATTAAGCTATTGAAAAGTACGAGCAACGCGGTATCAAGAGTTGTTGACTTCTGGACAACGTGAACCCTTGAAGCATTTGTGACGGAGTTTGCCATCAACACACATATTTCTTTCAGTGAAGCAGAAAGACAGTTTTTCAAAGGATGAAGGGGTAAGTACCTGAATTCATTAAGTCTGGAAATTAAAATGCTCTTGGCTGAGAAAGGCATATTGCTTATCCAATCAGATTGTTAGATTTATTGCTACTAACTTATGTTTGGAAGCGAAAGTGACTTCGACGAGCAAAGTGGTTTGCTTCACAACGGTAAAAGATACAAGAGAAATCTTGGATCCTATATCCAAGGCTAGAATACCGATTATACCTCATTAAGTCTAGAATAATCTGAATATGAAGAAACCCCTTTTGTTGGAAATCCTTCTATCACTCCGCAGCGAAGATCTGTTATCCCTAAAAACCCTTCGCAGTCTGAAAGTAACCCTAGCCTAAGTAGTCTTGTCACAGGTCAGTCTACCTCAGTAAGTTCCCTTCCCCCTGTTATCAGTCCTCCTCCTCCTCCCCCCCCCCTCCTCCCCCTCGATTCCCTATGGCCCATGTGAATGATGATATCAAGCTCCTAGTCTTTAAAGGAACTGGATCAGAGGATCCAGAGTAGTTTTGGTTCTTATGCAAAGCTGTCTGTACTGCTAAGAATATTATGGATCAAAATACAAGAAGAGCGCCGCTGGTCACCTCTTTCAGAGACCGATCTTTGACCTGGTTTATGAAGTTTTCCAGTACTCAGAACTATGCCTTGGTTGATATTAAAAAAGCAATGATCAAAGAATTCAAGAAGCCTAAATCGGAGTCACAGTGTATAATTGAACTGAAAGAAATTCAGCAGAAGCGAGGTGAATCAATTTGGGACTTTGATCAGAGGTTCAAGGTTCTATTGGATCAAGTTAGCTTCACCATTGGACCAGAACAGCATAAAGAATGGTTCATTGCAGCATTATTGCCTCATATTAGGACTCCACTTATGCAACAGAAGGTTGTTGATCAGTAAGAGGCATTGGAAATTTCTATGAAGCTTGAAACAGCTCCTGTTGGAGATAATTCTGGAATAGCCCAGATACAGGCACAGTTAGCAAAAATGGATTTGGAGCTTCATGACATGAAAAAAGGGAAATCTATTCGTGAAGAGGTTTGGTGTACATGATGTAAGACAGAAGGTCATGACAAAGAACAGTGTCCTGCATTAAGAAATTATTTGAATACTGGTGCACCAAACCTGTTTAACCCTAATGTCTTATATTGTGAGATCTGTAGAACAACTGGCCAGCATCGACCCAAATATTGCTATCTGTTGGAGAGAAATGTCCAAGAACCTAAGAATCCCTACTGCAAGTTCTGTAAGTCAGTTGGACACAACGAAGATGAATGTCACAAATTTGACCTCATGAGAGAGCGAACCTATGATACTTATAGGGTACAAATTGATGCACAAGGAAATGATGGATATGATTATCGTGGTGTTACCCCAGGTCGAGGTAATTTTAGAGGTCGTGTTCATGGTGGTATGCCTGGAAGAGGTCGAGGCTAGGTTATTTGCTATAAATATAATTAGGTAGGACATGTAGCTAGAGACTGTCAGAACCCAACTACGACATGTCGATGTTGCAGAGCAATCGATCATGTGATTGAGCAATGCCCACAGTTGATAGCCAAGATACAAGAAAGAAATGATGCTCCTACTCAGAATGTTCAGATGATTGCTATAGAGAAAAGACCTATCCCAGCCCTTAACATTGTTACAAGGAGTGGAACTACAACACAGGTGCAAAATAAGGGGAAACAACCTGATGAGGCTTACGTTTGTAATACCCCAGAGAAAACTCCAGCCTTCAATGTTGGAAGAGAAAAAGGAACATTTATGAAAGCTAAAAAAGAATTTGCTGATCTGAGAACATCAATAGAAACTACACAATAGCATAAACAGCAGTTACAGTTTCAAGAAGTTTCGTAAGATCAATTAAGTACATTGACATCATTTTTACAGAGTTGTATGAAGCTATTAAGAAATCAGAATGCTTTGAATGAGTTATAGAAAGTTATTGTGTCTTGCAAACCTCAGCGAAGCTCTGATAGGGGAAAAACTGTTAATAGAGTTAGAAGGACTGGAAGAGAAATGAGATTGCATGCTCAGATAGGAGATTATGACATGACTGATATCATTTTAGACCTGGGATTAGAAGTGAATGTCCTAACTAAGAAGACATGGGAACAAATGGGAAAACATACGCTTGAATGGTCCCCTATACAGTTGAGATTAGCCAATCAGTAGAAGATTGTTCCCTTGGGAAGATTCCCTAGTGTACCAGTGGATATTGATGGAGTCAGTACCTTAGCAGATTTTGAAGTCATTGAAATAATTGATGATAGAAACCCCTATCCAACATTGCTAGGAATTGAATGGGAACTAGACAATTATGTAGTAATCAACCTTAAGAAAAGACAGATGACTTTTGAAGGAAACGGCTTGAGGGTCATAGTCCCGTTGGACCCTTCTCAAATAGAAAGGTATACAGAGCCAGTCAGAGATGAATATAAGGATGTTTTGGATCATATTTACAACATCACAGCTAAAGAAGAAGACTATGTTAACCCTACTACTGAAGGTATAATGGATTGGCAGTGTGACAGTTCTTGCATGACTAATTCAGACGAAGGCCTAGAGAATTGGTAGAATAGACTTTATGAGCTACATGGACATCGATGTGCAAGAATTACCAAGTCTCTCAGATGGGTTGGCTCATAGACAAGAGTCTTACCTACTTTTGATGGCTTGATAGACCCATAATATTTTATTGTACAATTCTCAGAGCAAGTACCAGATTCATAGAAAATGGAGACTCTAGATTCAGTATTCAGAGCCACAGCTGCCAGATGGTGGAATGGTCATAAAAAGTATATTCATAGTTGGAGCGCTTGTCAAAATTTTCTTCGCCTGAGATTCATGGAGCAACCTCAGGAGGTACGAAGCAGATTTAATGGTAAGACTAGCCCTCAGGAACATTTGGATTAGTGTTATGAAGCATGGAAGCATCTACCTTGTGAAGAATGGGTACATAGGTTTGTACACACTCTGGAACCTGTAGCAAAGAACTGGTATGCGGAGGTGGAGCTTCACCATGGTACTGTAAGTTGGGTTAGCCTTGCTGATAATTTTGCGCTCACATTTTCTATTAATGAGGTTTTCCCTGCTTTGGATGCAGCTATTAGGTTGATCCATACTAAGGTGTTTGATGATAAAGAAATAGCCGAGTACCAACCTGATTGGAAGGAACAAGAAGCTAATGTAGTAGAATGCTATAACCTCACCATTGATGAAGACAATGACCCTCACAACATTAATATTCCTGAGTAAGAAGGACATTGTGAAGTACATGGACTAGCAGTCGAATCACCTGAAGTAACTCAGCCCTTGAAAACAAGGAAAGTGAACATTGGTTCAGAAGAAATGCCTAAGTACACTACCATTGGATATTATTGGGACGAAGAAATGGTGAGCAAAGTGACTGAACTCCTCCATGAGTATCAGGACTTATTTTCGATGAAGTTCTCAGAAATGAAAGGTATCCTTGGTGATATAGGAGTGATAAAAATACCTTTGAAAGCTGATGCGAAGCCTATGAAGCAGAGCCCTTATAGGCTGAACCCTAAGTATAAAGAAAAAGTCAGGATGGAGCTAGATAAGATGCTCGCTGCAGGAATCATTGAGCCTGTCGAAAATTCTGAATGGGTCATCCCTATGGTGGTATAAGAAAAGAATACCAAGGGAGAAATCAAAATCTGTGTTGATCTGAGGAAGCTGAATGATGCCTGTTTACATGATCCTTTTCCTACTCCCTTTATAGATGAAGTTTTAGACAATGTCGGAGGACAAGAGGTGTATTCTTTCACTGATGGATTTTCAAGTTACCATCAGATCAGAATTGCTCCAGAGGATCAACATAAAACAACCTTCGCTACATAAATGGGATGTTTTCAGTATACTGTTATGCCATTTGGATTGAAGAATGCACCTGCTATGTTTTTCAGAGTAGTCATATCTACATTTAAGGAATTTATTCATAAGTTCTTGGAATTTTAATTTGATGATTGGACTATCTTTGGTTTATTGAAATATCATATAGCCAGTTTAAGACTGATGTTGAGCAAGTGCAAATAGCATCAGATTTCATTGAACCCGAAGAAGTGTATCTTTTGTGCACCTTTTGAAATTCTGCTAGGTCACATTGTATGCAAGAAAGGATTGATGGTGGATCCTGCGAAGATAGCCATTATTGTCAACTTGCCACCTCTGAAGTCTGTTAAGAAACTTTGCACTACACTTGGTCATACTGGATATTACAGGAAATTCATTAAAGGATATGCTCAGATTACAGCCCCTATGGAAAATAAATTGAAGAAAGATATTAAGTTTGAGTGGACACCTAAATGTCAGGAAAGCTTGGATATCCTGAAAGAAAAGATTGTAACTGCCCCTATCTTGGTATTCCCTGACTGGAGTAAGGAGTTTCATGTTCATGTCGATGCAGCTTCCATTGCTTTAGGTATAGTATTGGCTCAGTCATCTGAAGTTAATATTGATCACCGTATTGCTTTTGCAAGTAGAAAATTGTCCACAGCAAAAAAGAGTTATACTATGACAGAACGAGAAGGTCTAGCTATGGTTTATGCCTTGTAGAAATTTCGACATTATTTGTTAGGATCTCATTTTAAGATGTTCACTGACCATTCTGCTTTGAAGTATTTGGTTAACAATCCTGTGTTATGTGGAAGGATATGCAGATGGTTGATTTTGTTTTAGGAGTATGACTTTGAGATCATAGTTAAGCCAGGAAGACTTAACCTAGGGCCTGACCACTTGTCGAGGCTCGAGTCAGGAGAAGAGCCCACTATTTTGGACGAAGGTCTTCCTGATGCCTAGTTGTTTTCCATCCAGATGGTTGATGACTATTTTCAGGATATTGTTCGGTACTTGTCTACAGGTTTTGCACCCTCTGAGATGACAACATAGTAGAAGAAGCAGTTGGTGGTTAGAGCAGCTGACTTTACCTTGATAGCACGATAGCTATATAAGATGGGACTAGATGAAATACTGCAAAGATGTGTCCTGGAGCATGAAAATCCATTGCTTTTGGTTGAGGCACATTCTGGAGCAGCAGGATGCCACTATGCAGGAAAAGCTACGGCACAGAAGATTCTGACAGCTGGATTGTGGTGGCCTATGATTCATAAGGATGCAAGAGAGTATTTCCACAGCTGTGATATCTGTCAGAGGACAGGCAAACCATCCAGGAGGGATGAGATGCCTCGGGTTCCATAGGTAACTTTACAATCATTTGACAAGTGGGCTATTTATTTTGTTGGACCAATCAATCCCCCTGTAAAGAAATCTAGAGCAAGATACATTATTACAGCAACTGATTACCTTACTCGTTGGGTCGAAGCTCAAACAGTCAAGGATTGTAGCGCTGCTACAACTACGAAGTTCATATTTGATAATATCTTGTTGAGGTTTGGGTGTCCTAGAATTCTTATGAGTGATCAAGGATCACATTTTCTGAATAATACTATTGAAGCATTGACGGAATAATTTCAAGTATATCATCAGAAGAGTACTGCCTACCATCCTCAAGCAAATGGAACTGTCAAAGCCTTTAACAAGATTCTTGAGCATGCTCTGACGAAGGTTTGCAATGTTAACAGAAATGATTGGGATCTTAGAATTCCAGCAGTATTATGGGCTTATAGAACCACTTGCAAGAAGTTGATAGGCCACACACCTTTTAGGCTGGTATATGGACAGGAAGTAGTTATTCCCATGGAGTACATTGTTCCTAGCCTCAGAATATCTTCCTTCACAGGGATGGATGATCCAACCATGTTGAATGAAAGATTGGTGAAAATACTGGAACTAGAAGAAGAGAGATTCATTGCAGGTTTCCAGTAGCAAGTACATAAAGCTAGAGAAAAAGTATGGCATGATAGACATATTAAGAAGAAGCATTGTCAGAATGGTGATCTTGTGCTCTTGTACGACAATAAATTCATGAAGTTCCCAGGTAAGTTCAAGACACATTGGAAAGGACCGTACATAGTTTAGAAAGTTATTGATGGTGGTGTAGTTCAGCTAGCTAAATTGAATGGATAAATTTTTCCCTCCATGGTCAATGGAAGTAGATTAAATAAGTACAGGGATGAGCCTATACCCCCTGATCAGAAGTAATAGCAAGAAGAAGAGTCTAAGTACCAAGAACAACTGAAATTAGGTACTAGACTATAATGAAGCTGTTCTCAGAGAGCTTCCGCAGATCGTTGAAAAATTTACGAAGTGTCAAAGGTCAATATTGGGTCAAAGATCCTTATTATGGCGAAGCTGAAGATAGTGGTTGTGCCGAAGAAGAAAGGTGTGTCGAAGCTTAAAATACAACCATTGGAAAAAAATAGATTTGGCGGCGCCAGTACTTTAACTGCATTAACCGCCTGTAACGATGAGATTTTGGGAAATCTAGCGCCGTTTGGACAAGATCTACCGCCGCTCGGTCAGATTTCATGTCTTTAATGCACAATTATGGCAGATTTGGTATAAGAAGACACCCAGGCCTGCGAATTTCGCATTACGCATTTTCTTGAGTTGAGTCCATGTCAGCTGATTGCGAAGTCCAGCAACTATTGAGAGAGTTCAGAAAGAGGGGTCTACAGAACTTTATGAGCAACCCACCTGCATCTACACCTCACGAAGAGAATCCCCAGTGCCGAATCAACCGATGCAGACACAATCAACCAGAAAGAAATTTAAGACAGAAGTTTTCTCTAAGAGGAATGAAGAAAGGCACAAACCATTAGGAAAGACACCGGAGGGTCTCGTGATTCCGATGAATCCTCCTGGTTCGACAAAGCTCCCACTTGAAGGTTTCCAAGACTTCGATGAGGATGATAATGTTGCATCGCAACGTCCACCATATCTCCCGCCTGTTTGACTAGGAGTTCAGCCACCTCGGCGGATAGCCAAGTTCACGTTACGCAACCCTTCGCTGCCACAGGGTGTGAAGTTGGTCGGAACGATGACCGGAATATTAGACCGGCTCAAGTACACAAACCACGATACGAATGATCATGATAAGTTTTGGCAGTTCGCACCTGGGAAATACTTGCACTCCATCCATTATCCAGAGGTTGGAACGATGTTACTTGAAGTGAAACAGTGGGCTGCTAGCTTGGAGCAAGCTGGCTTGTTGAAGATGTTGAATGTCCCCCACTTTGGTCGAAGCACACAGGCTACTGTGGTGGTCAAGCAAATATTGGCGTTTCATGTATGATGGGCACCTATGGATAGGAAACCAGAGAATTGCCATTGATGGAGAGCTAATTCATAGGATTATAGGCTTGCTGAAGGAAGGGCTTGATCCTGGGATAGAATTTGTTGGAAAGCATTAAGATACAAAGCTGGCGCAGCACATGAAGGATCGCTTCGGTTTGACAAAAGGAAAGCAAAGGTATCAAACCTTGACAATTCGGCACCAAAACATTCGCTTCACTGCAGAGATCCCATCATGCAAACTAATGCGGAAGTGCAGACCTAATGAAGTACCTGCCCTGATTATCAGTATTGTTGTGAATTGTGCCGAAGGCTATAGTTACAAATGGATAGAGTACATTGCTAGAGAGTTCCTTGCAGATGTCCGCGATGCACAGGAGAAAGGTAGACCCTTTCATTACTCATGGTTGTTAGTGCTTATTGCACTGGTAGGATGGAGAGAAGCTACTGAGGCACAATTTGTTGATGTGCCTCCGGAGATACCTAGCGCAGCAAGGTATGCATCTCTTTGGGTTTCATAGGATAAGGCCTTACAGCAGATGATGAACTACGTGTTCACCTTCTATTCGATGAGCATTTCATATGAGATCCTGAAAACACCGTGGCTCAGTAATGAGCTATTCTATTAGTATACTGGAGTGGCCAAATTTAAGGCTAACATGCATAATTTCTTCATCCAGGCCCGCACAGATAACAAACGTACATGGTGGAAATTACCATACATGGTAAACTAGGAAGACATCCTCGCAGTAGTTCAGCAGTGGCCAGCTGAATGGATGAAGGATGCAGGAACAAGGCCCAACATACCAGTCCCCCAGTAACATATGTGGGCGCAGGTCCTAGTCAGCCACAACAAAATGACCCACTAGAAGAAAGCGAAGAACAAGATGAGTGACAGTAGAGCGAAGGTGACCAGGGTGGAGATGATGGAGCTAATGAAGAAGAAGAAGAATCAGTCAAAACCATTTCAAACCCTAATCTCCTAGATAAGCGCAAGTCCCCAGAAGTGGAGGAAGTTACTAAGCCTCAGCCCAAAAAGAAAACTAAGGCGTCGAAGGGAAAGAATATCGTCAAAGAGCTCGCTGTGACAATTGAAGAGCTTGATCAGGCTCTGACAAATTCAACAAAGGAATTATCCAGCAAATGGGCAGAGTTTGCAGCTACACATCTTGATGCGCTCACTGGCGTAGCACAGCGAATTGCAAAACTTAAGGCGTTATTGGAAAGAACAACAACTGGCACCGCAGCAAGCAGTTCCCCAGTAGGCACACAGCTAGATACGAGACAATGGCCAGCCAGAAACAACAGAGGACGAGTACCAAGTGTAGTCCTTATAATAACGGACGCAGCATCTCGATCGCAGATGAGCATGATAGTTGAGATAGATTACACTAAGTTGTCTATGCCGAAGCTGCATCTTTGTCAATTGGCACTCATGAAAGAGATCCGAGAACGAGATAGCTACACACACATGCAGTTAGAGAATACCATGAAGCAGAGTGAGAGCCTCGAAGTGCAGTTGAAAGAAGTTGAACAGAAGAAGAGGGAAGCAGAAGATCAGCAAGCTACACTAGTGCGAGTGTTGGATGAGGTGTGTTGAAGTCTCCCTGACTTCAACATGTAGGCTAAAGAAGAACTAGAGCAAAGAATAGTCAAGCTGAAAGACTATGCACAATAGTCCAGAAGCTAGATAGAGAAGATGAAAGCAGAACATGAGGCCCAGATTGCGGAGTTTCATCTTCACCTCATTCCTGAGAGTCCACCAGAGGTCAGGGAACAGCATCACATAGATATTCAGGCCTCAACAACGAAGATCTTAGATCTTGTAAGTAGTGCATCAAAGCTGCTAGATGAAAGTGTCGAGGTCTGGGCAAACTTGCAGGACAACCCAAAAGTAGAAAAGTTGCAGGAAACCATCAAGCAGCGACAGATAGAGCTGGATGCAGTAAAAGCATAAATTAAGACATTGCCTCCTATGCAGAAGATCTTACTGTAAAGCATAGTAATGAGCTCCAGCAAGAAATTGAGTCTTGCAAAAGAAAAGAGACACTGTTAGTGAGCTCTGTGCAGCCCCTCATTAACAAGGCCTTGGAGTTGAGCACTGCTGTGGACAACCAGCTCAAAGTCTTAAAGGAGTACGATGCGTTTGCGCAAGATATGGCCAACGAAGCATCTGTAGAAACATTGTAGGAGATACTAAAGAAAGAGCAAGCAGCCGAAGATATCATTCGCAGCCTCAACAAGCAATCTACTATCTTCGCCAACAATATTCTTCCACCCGAAAAGTAGTAGAGTGTCCTGGGACGGGACATTGGTGAGTCTTAGGGGCCTATTGGGGTTCGGACCTTAAAGGTCCTTAATTTTGGCAACTCCACGGTTTTGGTGCGAAGCTTGTAAGTGGAGTTGTGGTCCAAAATAGTCTTAGGGGCTTCAAGGTGGGTTTGAAGCCCCTCTTTTTGTAAATGTCTCATGGTTTTTGGGTACCCATGGTTAGTAACCATGGTTAGGTCCCATGGTTTAAGCCCATGGTATTGTAATAGTGAACTTGTATAAATAGGCACTTATGTAAAGGAGTCGGAGAAGTTTTTGTTGTGTTATGATGATGTGATGCGAAGAAGCTAAGGTCTATTTTTGGGTTTTAGGTTAAGTCCCAACTGAATGCGTGGACGACATCTGCAGCTGAGTGCATAGAGGGTTTAAGAAGAAAGGTTCTGTAGCTAAGTGCACAGTTTTGGGTTGTTGAGAAGATCTATAGCTGAGTGTGCCGATCAGAATTGTGTCATTTTGTAAAGTGTTGAATATAAACGCAGTTCTGTGGACGTATCCCCTACACTGGTGGTGAACCACGTATATCTTGTGTTGTGGTGGTTCTTTTTATTTTGTGCTATTATGTTTTTATGCATTTGATAAGTAGATGAATGATAAATTAAGATAAATTGCTAAGTATTAACTTCGTTGTGAATTCCCAGTTAAGGGTTAAGCAAGAAAATGTCTTTTTATCTAAATTGCGAAGCTATTTAAGTGAATGTTGAAGCTCTGTATTGCATAATAATTCTTTGTTAAGGCTAAAGGTACAACAATATCCCTCTTTCTCCTGCAGAAACCTGATTCTGCGGCACCCCATAGTTGTTTCGGGTGAGACTGCAACCTCTTCGCAAGTTGTTACCGAAAGGGCCAACACTGTGGGTCTGTTTGTTGGTGCGAAGATAAAAGCATAAGAACCCGGGTCTGTCCCAGCACCCAACAGTAAAACCCAGCACAAAGCCGAAAAGTTTTAAAGAGAATCAATGCATAGTTGCATGAGGACATGCAACCAGTCAATTTGGGGGGAATGTTGAGCCGCAAAAAGACCAAATTTTATTCATCTTTCTTATACAATTAGTCACCTTATTCCTATCTCATCCTTCTATAAAATCATTAATATTCACCACTTTCATAATAAATATGGGTTTACATTACCATTTTCCAAACCATTTATTTTTTAGTATTTTGTGTGAATGTGTGGTTAATTATTGAGAAAAATAACATATTTTCATTATACTTTAAAGTTGTATGAGTTTGGTGATGCTTATAGGTGTATTTGAAGACTTTAACAAGCTCAAAAGTGACCACCTAGCCTCAGATTCGAATTTCATCCTCAAGATGTGGGATAATTTCAAGGAGAAGATAAATTTGTAAATTTGTTGAGGATTTTGAGGGATAAGTTGAGAGAATAGTGTATCTTTAATTATGATTAGTTATCATGAATTCATGTATAAATAGGAGGGCTCTCTCCTGCTTTTGGTTAGAGGCCTCTCTAGTGGTTTGGTAGTAGAGATATGGTTCATCTTTTTAGATAGTCATGGATTTGATCCTGTTGTAATAGATTTCATATTTCAATAGATAGTTTGATCTCTTCATATTTTGATGTCTTGGTGATGAATTAATTGTGTTGATTTTATGTGAGCTCACCAGTTAATGTCATTTATTTTATATCAGTTTATTTCCTGTGATTTCTTGCTTTCTTAGATAATATTTATTTCATGAAATTTCCTGATTTTGCAAGTTTAATTCTATTTTAGTTATGTATTTTTAATTTCAGTTATATATTAAGTTCAACGACACTCTTCCCCCGCATATACTTTGTTTGTATCTCACAATTTTACGCTCTCTCCAAGTCGACAATTAAATCATTGGATATATGTTATAATTTGTTTAATATTTTCCCCAATAGTGGCCTTAGTGAACTCAAGATCAAATTCCTATAAGATAACTATCCAACAAGAATATTCCCCCCCTAGTACCTGATGGGTCATAATTTAGTACATGTGGTTTTGATCTGCGAGTGTAGTTGTGGTACAAAGGAGGATGTAATGACAAAAATTTTGAACAACAATGACCGTGGCCAAAGCTAACTTCTACACACGTGAGTAACGGGTTTTAGAGTCAATAAGACTCTTACTCATGTAATATATCACGTGTTCTTGGCCATTGGGATTGTCCTAAGCTAGAACCATTCTGATGGTAGTAGCAGAGGCAACAACATACAAGAGAAAGTCATTTGAATAATATGGGGGGTGTATCACGGGTGCATGAGTCAAAGTGTGCTTCAAATTATTAAAGGCTCCTTGGGCCTGGTTATCCTAGAAGAATGGAGTGTCATTCTTCAGGATATGCATATAACTATTCATTTGCTCAACGAAGCTACACACGAAACGATGGAGAAATTTTTCCTTCCCTTGCAAACTTTGGAGTTTAGTAAGGTTTGTCGAGGCACATAAGGCCAAGATAGAAACAATTTTTAGAGGATCAATCTGGATTCCATCTTTGGAAACCATGAATCCAAGAAGGCATCCAGTCTCTACACAGAAGACACACTTGTGTGGATTCAGTCATATATCATAATGACAACACCTAAGGAAAATATCACTAAGGTGCCCTATATGGTCCTCCTATTGTGGTGAATGAGCGGGGAGGTCGTCAATGTATGGCTCCATTATGTGCTTGATATCATGAAAAGCATAGGACATGGCTTGCTGGAATGTATCTCTAGCATTCTTGAGGCCAAAATGTAACTTTTGATACATGAAGGTTCCCCATGGACAAATGAAATTTGTCTTATGTTGATCGATCACTAGTACATGTGATCAATTTTGCCACGTTATTTTTCCACGTTAGTTTTACTTTCATGGAAAAATCAAGGGTAAATTATGCATTTTTACAATTTTTTTTAAGAAGCCCCGACTTTTGTCGCTGTATCCACACCAGACCGTCGCTATAGCGACGGCACCGTTTTTTGTTGACTTATAAAATGGTCAAGGCGTCGATATAGCGACGGCCAGTTTAAGCACGCGGGTTATGTTAGATTTTTTTGTGAATTTTGTTCAACACACGCGATAATCAGCTGACTAATGTGTGGTTTCAAGCCGAAGAGATTTTTCCAGTGAATAGAACTCCAGAGGTCCGGGAACAGGTGTTTTGGATTCCCGTTTCACAGTCCTATTATGATCTTGCACAAAAAATAGAGGTATTTTCTTTGGGGGCCATGGACTGCAAGGGCCATGGACAGAATATTTCTCATTTGAAGCTTTTGAATGGCGAGTACTATACCATATTGCCTTCCACAAAGCTAACAATTTTGCAGTTTCTTTGCGATGATATAATGGAGGGTTGTTGTTTCATAAAGTGTCGTAAGAGCTTTCATGTCCCATGTGCCCTTTCTACTCCAGAATGAAGATGGGATGTTGTAAGAATTTGAAACCTTGTCTCCTAAGTCTTCTGAAGAAAATTATTCAGGTTTACAGACAGAAAAACTAAGAGGGGATTGTGCCATTTTGTTTCCCATGTTTTCTGCAGGATAATTTTGTAATGCTTTGTCCTGCTCATTCATCATGCAAGTTTCCAAATGAAAAGAGATCACGTACAAGTTCAAGGAACAACAGTTCCCTATCAAGAAAGGGGCAGCAATTTGCTAATAAGGGAATGCTGCTTAGGTCATATTGTAAATCTTCTTTTAACTTGTGGGAGTATTTACTTTTTAAATATCAATACTTTATTGGATTTCACTTATCTGTCTTTTTTACCCATTCAAAATTTTCAGAGGAGACAAAATCCCAAGTAGACAGTAAGCTGATAAAGGTTCCCAGGCAAGTCAGGCTTGGACATGGCTGCTGGAACAGTATTGCAAATGGGTTCTGTGTGGTTCTGCATTGGATTCTGCTCAGAAGGTATTGCATGTGTTTTCCCTTTATGTGTGTGTTTTAACTTCAAATCAACTTGCCCATTGAAACTATGTGCTATATGTTCTCAGCAATTCTCATTTTTAATGCATGAGCAACTTCATAATTTTGCAAGACTCACTGGTGCAACGATATCAAAAACATGGAGTCCTGCTGTGACCCATGTGGTTGCATCTACCGATGCAGATGGTGCTTGTAGAAGAACACTGAAATTTTTGATGTCAATCTTGGAAGGAAAGTGGGTTCTTAAGATAGATTGTAAGTTTATCTGATAGTCATGGATGATGCCTTCAAATATCCTTATATATACTTTCTTTTCTTAAATGCTTCTGGTGTATATTAGTTCTAAGAGTTCCTTCACTTTACAAAACATTCATCTTCAGCTAATGGTCATACTCATTTACAGAAAAATATGTTTTCAGGGATTGCTGCATGTATGGAAGTAGGGCATCCAGTAAATGAAGAGCCATTTGAAATAACTCATGATATCCATGGCTCCTTTGAGGGACCAAAGCGTGGCCGAGCTCGAGTTGAGAAAAAGGTGTGGCAATATACCAAGGAAAAGCTTTTTAGAGTTTCTAGTTGGTAAAATTGCTAATGTTTTGACAAATTGATCTCTTGCCAAACTGTTGATGGTAGTTCAAATTTATGTACAAAACTACTGTATAATATTCTTATATTCTCCACAATGTTAGAATTTTTCTATTACATTCTAATTTTTGCTATAATATTCACCTTCGAACAATATTTTCCCATTTCTTAGAGTAGGAAGACTCCCCAGCCTTTCTGATATTTCGTTATTACAGGCACCAAAGTTGTTTGAAGGGCTAAGATTTTATTTCAGTGGTGACTTTGTTGCCTCTTCAAAAGGATACTTGCAAGATTTGGCTTCAGCTGCAGGAGGATTAGTCCTACACCGAAAGCCTATAATGGGCAAGCCAGAGTGCTAGAGTACTATTGTGCTTTACAATGTAGAACTTCCCGAAACCAGTAAACTCAGTGGTAAAGACAAGATAGTTCAGAACAGGTTAAATGAAGCTAGGTCTCTTGCAGATACTACAGGAGCGCAGTATGCAGCTCATACTTGGTTAGTGAGATATGTTGATAACTTGATACCATCCATATATGATAGAACCAAGAATAAGCACTATCCATGAGCACATCGTCAACCAAGGCATCAAAATCATGAAAAAACATATGCTAATCTAGCATCAATACCCTGAGCCATCCAAATCTCCAACATGTAACTGTTTCCTGAATATCATTGCTGGGAATTTTGTGCAACAGGTAACGTGGGATGAGCCAGAGTTGTTACAAAGTGTCAAAAGAGTAAGCCCTTGGATGGTAGAGGTTGTTTCCAACATGCCTGCCATCCAAATGACACCCTTTATGCTTCCAAAGAAGAAGCTCTGAGTTACTCAGCCGCCGGACTTTCATCTTGAGGGCCAAAGGGGGATCATGGGACTCCAAATGGCTACTCTCACCAATAATGTGCTAGGGCAGATAAACCCTTGGCACAGTGTTTCAGAAAATGTACCTGCAGGCATGATACTATTTATGGGATGAGTTTCTCAGATATACATCAGAACAACATCCAATCTAGATTGTTCTTAGATAATGTGAAGCACCAAGAACCAATCACTATGTCCACATGTGTATCCACAGAACTCAATATAGGAAGCGTTTCTCAGCTCGAAAGGTCTGAGGTGCACAACAGTCTATCTTGTTTGCTGACCATGGGAAATTCATCACAGAGTGAGCATAAAATTAGTAGGTGCACCACTAGCTCTACGTCTAAGAGCACACCTTTTCTGTTGTTTGGGAAGCCTATACATACAGACCAATCTCCAAGATCTCAACAGCAACAGCAGTCTGCAGTTAGCTCTGCAGATGGGCTTGGTTTTCAGTCCTTCAATGACACTGGTTCACCTGGGCTTACAAACAACACCTCAACTGATGTAAATCAAGAAGCTGAGGATAGGGTTCAGAAGCTGATAAAAGAAAAGGCAGGTGGATCAAAAATCTCTGATAATTCTAGCATTACACACCAAAATGGGAATAGCTTGGATGCTGCTTGAACCAATGGTGTCAAAAGTCTTCAGAGGTTTAAACATGAAAATGGTATACTCAGTTTGAAGAAAAATACACATGAAAAGACATACGAGGATCCAGTTCTCCCCTGCAAAGTCTTTAGTGAGGCTGAAGAAGTAGGTCGAACCCTCGATCTAACAATGTTCAGTAGTTATGAACAGCTCTATGACAGGTTACGCAAAATGTTTGGTATTGAAGATTTGGAGCTGTCAAACCGTATTCTCTATAAGGATATTGGCAATATTCTGAGGCATGTTGGAGAGGAACCTTACGGGTATTTTTATCTCTCTTCAAAATTTACATCTGATCCATTTACTAAATTAGGACTTGGACTAAGGGTAATCTTATGGTATTCTGATTTACAAAATGTTTGTATGTATATCATGTCAATGCTGTTTTTTTCTAAGCAAATGAGAAGCACGAGCAACTACAATGCAAGAGAAATGTTGTGTAGTTAGAAGAATACTTTCCTAGTGGGTTTTCCTCTTCTTGCAATTAGGAATAATTCCTTATGTGGATTTTCAGGCAACTAAGCAAATCCTTTATTGTCTTTCTATTGAATGTAGAAAATTCATGAAGACAGTGAGGAAGCTCACAATCTTATCTGAATCTGGAAGTGACAACATGTCAAGGTAACTGTCGGTAATAGGTATACTTAAATATTCATGCCTGATTCTTCCATTGCAAGGTTGGATCCAGTTCAAGATCAATGACACAAATTTAACTTAGGGTGATAATGATATTGACACAAATTTAATGTTTTGTTAACTTGGTAGGTAATCTCCTTCAGCTGTTGAAGGCAACATAATGATCAGAAGTCCTGTGTTATTGATCAAACTAGGAAAAATAGACCCTAAGAAAAAGAGCTAAACTTCGTTAACTCTCTCAAGTTCTTCGGTTAAAACTTAAAACGCTCTGGATTCTTTGTACTCGTGACATATTGGTTTTGGATATATTTGTGTGTTATTCCTCTTTTCCTTGAAAAGAGAAATTAAGGTTATATCAACCATTGTCATAAGTTTGATTTTGTCAATGATACTAAGGGTGTTTTGTTTTTCATAAGTATTCAATTTGTTGTGTGGGTTTAGAGAACAGAGCTCCCCTGTATGGCCAAAATGAACATTATGGCGCAGAATTCTGCTAAAACTTATGAAGTATTCAATTTCAAGCAACTTGTCTCTACCCAATTCAGGACTCCATGGCAAAGCACCAGCTTCCTTAACATCAATATCTGATAGAGTGATCCAGCCAAGTACAAAACAATATCTTTCAAGTATAAGCTCATGCACTTGGGAAGCTTCCCTATTCTGCCACACTTCCAAAATGCGACAAACAACAGAATAGAGATCAGACCAATTTAAACCCAGATCTTGAAAAACTTTGTGTTCTACAATACCCCAGTTATGAACCCCACTAACGTCAATTAGTTGCTGAAAGAGATCAGCCATTCCATGCTCTTCTGTGACTCCCTCATTCACATTTATAACACTTTGTTCCAGGGCTGGGACTTTATTTAGCCACTTCTCATTTATACTTCATCGATAACTTAGCTGGATTGTTTTCTAGCCAACCTTATGCTAGACAGAGTCATTCTATCTGGAAGAATGATATGATCCAACATCAGACATTTGTTGCTTGCAAACTATCTAGTAAAACTCTGATATTGGTTTAATGTCACAGCTTTCATTTTGCAAGTTTGATAGCCAGGGTTTTCTTAGAATAATCACGGACCTTGGCCCGTCTCTAAAATCACTTCAGGCTAATGCTTCATGAATCATTTTTGTATTGACCAACAAAAACAAAAAAATATAGTACAACAGGAAAACAATTTCAAATTAGGAAATTTGGCTTTTCGTTTGACTTCTTATCTGTTTGTGCTCTGTCTCTTTCTCTGCAATTAATCTCAGATCTGAAACTAGAGTGATCATTTATCCCTCTGTTATAATGCTATAACAGAGTTTTGGAATGTATGTGCCTTTGTGTGTGTTTGTCAAGTGTTTTGATGCCGAATTTGAGTTGGGGAATATCAGGGCTCGAAAATAACACAATGCTTATTAGACATCTTTGTTTTTACTATGCTTTGGGAGGTCTAGACTAACCACCTGTGAATTTTAAAGCAGCTTACGATTTTCTTACAATCCTCAAGAGAGAGTACATGGATTAGAAAACCAGGATAGGCAGACTGTGAATTAGCCCTTTTTATTGGTGAGTTACCAGCATTTTTTGTGAGTTACCAGCATTGGAGCTTTTATCCTGTCATGGCTGTTGTGAGGGTTAACTTGTTTGGGTAGTCCATTGCTCTGCTTTTGTCTAAGAAAAGAGTTCCAAGCAAGGGTATGGAGCTTGCATGAATTGTCGTGTTATGGATTTGGTTTCCATTTTTGGTTTCCTGCTTGCCCACTTGGGCTGAGAGGACAGGGTTTGTTTTGTCCAGCTTTGCTGTGACCGGGATCCAGCATGTTCAGTTCTGCTTGAATCATTTCTCTGGTCATGTCTGCATCGGTAAACCTTGTAGTAATACATGGTTCCAGTCTCAGGCAAGTGGGACTGTTGAAGCAACATGTCTGGAGCAGGGTCAGTGGTTCAGAAAGACTCTCCAAGTCCAGAAGATGCAATTCTATTTGTGGGGATGTGTCTGGTTCTGGGGATGGCTTCAAGACAAATCTTTACTGGTACCAGAGTCCCTTACACAGTTGCTTTGCTATTATTGGGGATTGGCCTTGGAGATTTAGGTGCACCAAATTCTTCCTTTCTTCCTTTTTCTACTTTTTCCTATTAGAATCCATGTGCGTGCTATTCAATAACAATGACATTCAATAACAATGACATCCATGTTTATATCTCACAATAGAGAATGTGGGCATAACTTTATTTTTTGTCTGGTGGAATTCAAAATGGTTTAAAAGTTCAGAATACTGTTTTCTACTTCCCAAGATTATGAATATTGATGTTTGTTGAAAATTGATGTTTGTTATAACTTATGCTCCTTCACAGAATATGGGACACATAGTGGATTGGGAAAATTGGGTGCTAGCATTCGTGCCTGTGAGTCACAATCTTTGTTTATTTGAAGTACAATTTAACTTTAGAACTGGATCGTTTCGAAATAAGTAAAACGTTCTACGATTTGCATAGATCTGCAGTTACTAACGATTTTTCAAGGTCGTAGAATGTGTTTAGCTTACTCGGTTTGGTTTGTGTTCTTTTTATCAGTTTTTATTTAAGTTTTTTCACTTGTATGCAAAAAGTTGTTGTTTGCAACTTTGATTCTAAATTATGCTATAACCTCCATTTTACAGGGGTTCATCTAAATCCAAATTTGATCTTATTCATTTTCTTACCTCCTCTTCTGTTTGAGAGCTCTTCTGCCATGGAAATACACCAGTTCAACGCATGCTTTGTGAAAATGAAGGTTAAAGCATGCTTATAAGAATAAATAATAATATAATTATGCTAAATGAAAAGTCCAAGGACACACTTCTTACCCCTGACTAGTCAAGGTGTATAAGTACATCATCACAAGTCTCATTGTAATAATCTCATCTTATCAATTCATATCAATTAGTTATTTTCTATATATATTCTCATATATTTTGCAGAATTCTTCTGTCAATTGTAAAAATAGAATTGTTTCCTACATAGGTACACAAACCTCTATATGCATAAAGAATCCTACAATGTTACCCCAAGTTTCTGGGGCATGGGAGAGGGGAAACGCATTAAACATATGATTTATTGAGACTTGAAACTGGGTTGGGATTAGAGAGTAAGAAAAATTTACAAGATATTGGGGCAAGACCGTTGCTATAGTTTGCAACCTTTTTGTGTTTGTGACTAGAATTAACTACAGCCTTCTAACTGCTATATACAAGCTCATCTAGAAGTTATCAACAGAGAATAAAAAGACATGAATTCCTTGTGCTCAGAAAAAAAATGTCATACCATGGTGAACTCTCTTATTGGAGTTTACCTGTTGAAGAAGACGGTTTATAAACAATATAATGATTTAAATCCAAAAGATCAGAATTGTCTTCTTTTTCCACCAAGTTTTTTGGTGTACCCCAGTGGGCCGATAAAGATGATAATAGAATGCTAGTTTAAAGGAAATTGACCTTCGTTAGCTCCCACCATCCTACATGATATGCACGGGCATGAATTTGTAACTGCAATGTAACTTTGATCTGGTCAATCCTTTCACTTTTCAAGTGTTGCAGGCCAGTGGTCATCATTTTGACCATGTTCACACAAACCTGACACCTCCACTGTACAAATTTCCATATCCATTTGCACATGAAATCATCTGACCCTCTTCCAATCTTAAATTTCTGTGCTGAAATATGACCATAGCACATAATCAGCTTTCATCTAAGTACTAGACTAGTACTAATATGCCAATAATTACATTCAGTAAATGCATCTGTTCCTCTCAACAAAAAGTGATCATGAAATCATAGTCCCCATAACGTTACATACCTATCCTCTTACTAAAATAAATAAGATGAACTTCAAAGTTCATGGTATTCATAGCCAATCATATATCATCTACGAAAATGAGAGGACTAGCCTCTGTACCATAAAATCAAAAGAGTATTGCTGATCAACTTCTGTATAGTATTTCTCCAGATTTCCACAATGAACAGGACTGCTTTCCAAATATGGATGAAGGCAGAGGACTTACCTGTGTTGTGAAATTCAAAGTATATGAACAGAATCTGGATTGAAATAGGAGAAAGATATTTGTACATTTATGTATGCATATATGGAGGTTATAAGAAACAAAAATTGAATTCTATTTCATTATCAGATCATAAATATGTATAGAGAGTCATTTTTTCTTGGACTCATCGAAGGTAGACAATGTCCATGGCAAGTTTTATTAGGAATGACCACCCACTGGTTTTGGGTCTTCTCCATGTCTCTTATGCTCAGACGACAACAGTTGTGAGTTGGGAATATAGTGTGAAATTATTACAATCACACTGGTAGACAACTCTCTGCACACCAATGACTAACTAAGCAAAGGCTTTTTTTCAGAAAGATAATATTGTGGCTTTTATTATCCAGAAGATTGAGAATTTTGAGCTTACTGGTTGTCCAAGATTCTAGTACATAAATCATCACTTCTTAATTACATGCCTGCAATTTTGTTTCAGGTCTCTTCACATTTCTTGTGATCTAAAAGGCCACCAGGGAAGGTTTCCTTCATAAATGATGGGATTTCTTGTGATCTATTGAGCAAATATGCTACAGCCTACAATGTGTTTGAGCTACAGATTTTTTGAAATCTGTATCTGGTTTATTTCTAAAAATGGCATCTACATATGATGCAGGGGGTTGTTGTGGCTACTGAACATGGCCACATTAGGTAAACCAGATTTACCCGAAACCCTAGATCAAAGTGGGATTGTTCCTCTTGTTTTCCAAAAAGTGTAGGCACCCAAAATGTTTTATATTTTGTGTGGAAACAATCTCCATACAAAATCCGTTCCAAAAGAGAGTAGGCTTTTTGCAAGGTAGAACACCACCATCTATGAATCTCAAACTCATCAACTCAGATACACATATGTCCATAAATTCTTCTAGATGTTCTTGATTTCTTCTAACTCTCATTTACTCAAAGAGCTTAGGATATACTCCATTGCTAACCTTCTCGTACATATTTTTAGCTATGTTACTGTATGTATGTTATTTAATTTTCATTATGTTGTAATATAAACTATACCTTTGCTTTCCAAATAATATGAGCTTCAGATCTGAAAATAAGAGCTTCAGATCCTCTTGGTGGTCATTCAGTACCGAATGCAGCACCACCACCTGTTATCAAAAAGAAATTTACTTTAAAAAACAGGGATGGAAGACTTGCACAAACTTCTTATTATTTAAGCACCCTGAATATGTAGCTTTCACTTTCTCAACAATAAAACCAGCGTAGCCATGGGGTTAATGTTATCCAAGCAAATTGTGTCCACATCTTCTCCAACTGTTTCATCCACTGTAAGTTTGCAATAAATGCCTGACTCTGTCTCAAAACCTGAATGACAAGTTTTTATAATTCTGGTGTTTTTTCATCAAATATTACAAAATAAGGAAAAAAATAAAAGAAATAAATTATCCCATTCTCCCTTCCCCTGATATTAAGAACGTATAGCTTTTTGGATCCTATCCATGACCCCCGTACAGGTAGCCCATTATGGGGCTTAATGCTGTCAACCAAGCGAAGAACCTTTATGAAAGGTTCACTATTTTTTCATACCTCCTCGACTCCTTCCCAGAAATAATCTTGGTATAGTTGTTTAGCAATATCCTGCTTTTTGGCATCTTGCTAAATACTATTCACTTCCAACAAAATATTCACTGCTCATTCTTAAATTTCCAGCTATAATTCTCTCACTTCCATCAGGAACTTTTGAGATGGCTTGCTGCTTTTGAAGCTGACCTCTAAGAAAAACTTCAGGAAGCACTCCAGAAATGTCTCCAACTCAAACTAGTTAGCCAGGGTGGGAGTGGGACTTTGTTTAGAATAGGTACATGCTATTGAAGCTAAAGATCACACCTTGTGGTCAAAAGCAAGTTTTTGTTTTTGTTCTTCCATATACTTTTGTGCTGCTATGGTTAGGGTTTGAATCCTTTTGTGCTGCAAGTTTATGTTTTTGTTCTTCCATATACTTGTGTGCTGCTATGGAAGACTTGCACAAACTTCTTGGATATTTAAGCACCCTGAATATGTAGCTTTCACTTTCTCAACAATAAAACCAGCGTAGCCTTTGCAGATTTTAGGGCCGTTGTGTGAAAATATGCCTCAGAATGCCCCTTTGAAGGTTGTTTTACGAATAATAAGTATACAAACCAAGGTTAAACAAACTTGATGTTTATTGATTATTTTAGATTCATTATACTGTTGTTTTGATGCAAACTGCTACTCCATTGTTTATCTCACAGAGGCTACCGTCGTTGAGTATTTAAAGACAATTTTATTGCAGAACTTCTCATTCATGCCTAGGTTTCACTAAATAATGCTAAGGAATGTTGATATAATGGCGCAGGTTGCATTTTGAAGGCTTAGGTATGCCTAGGACTACCATCTAGGGTTTGAAAGATTTGTTCTAGGTGTTGTGCCAGTTGACCAAGCAATGTTTCTCAGTGAGCGTGTCCGTGCCATTTGCAGCCTGTGAACAGATTTGAAGAGGGCCATTCTGTTGAGGCTAAGCATGATTTCCAAGGAAAAGTGCTGTAGCTGTTTTTTGCTATTTTGGACAGTTTTTGGAACCCTGAGAGACACAGTTTCCAAAGTTACAACACTGTTTTTGAGGTGAAATCTTGGCCCAGATTTCAAGAAAAATCTGTCATGTACTGTGATTTATTGCTGTACTTGACTGCAGCGATACATTTCTGAGTTCTACTGCTTACTAATGAAAAATATTCTTGAATGGGTCATTTGACCAAAATTTCATGTGTCTACAATTTTATTTCAACCTGTTGTTCATGTGATTTTTCTACTGCTAAATGACATTTTAATGCTGTATATTAACTTACAGTATTATGAAATAGTTTCCTGGGTTGTATGGTGGTGATTTCATGCCTGTAGAAGCTTAATATCAAGTTGCATTGAAGTGTTTGACAAGAGTTGTCTATGAGTGTGTGTGGACACAGTCCAATTTTTGTCATTATTTTAATACCTTTTAGCGATTGGAGAGCTCTATCTCAATTCTATTGATTTGAGTGTTGTTCACTATATGCCAAATAGGGTGTGGAAAAAATTTCAAACCTATTTCACTCTTGTTGTTTCTATGATGGACAAGTTTGGGTTCCATATACAGTCTCTATAGTGATCAATAAAAGAGCTTCATCCTTCTTCGACATGCAAGATCATTGTTGTCATTAGTTGCAGTGGTAATTGATTTCTCTCAGTGCGACGAAATTACGATTGCAGCAGCAAATGTCAAATGCACTGGTTGTTTCAGATCAGCGACCTGCTAATGGATCTCTACCTACTGGAAAGATAAAGATGCCTTTAGCTTCTCATAATATGGTAAGAAATTTGACATTAGCATTAATTTATTCATTGAATGATAAGTCACACCTTGACAGCCAAGCAGTAACCATTTTTGCGATTTATAATGGAACTATCACTAACTTATAATTGTGAGTTCTCATTATTTGAATCCTACAGGAAATTATTCCAGTAGAGCCAGGAATCCGGCAAGCTAATGGTGTCATTTCAAGGCAGGATTCTCTAACTGCACCACCAGCACCTGACCTCCTAAGCGATCTCCTTGGTCCACTTGCTATTGAAGCTCCTCCGGGTCCATTTGATTCAACTCAATCTGGTTCTCTTTTGGCATTGGAAGTTCCAACTGGGGCTTCAGATCCTTTAGCACTTGTAATCCATGATGAGGAATCAACTTCAGTCCAGGTATTTATGCTTTTGATAGTGCAGATTTGTGAAGCATAGTCATAGATGCCAGTTATTCTTCCGATAGGAATTCTATTCTAAACCATCAAATTATCTGTCTTTATTTTGGTAGAGTGCATCCCCTTGCCTTTATAAGTCCCAAGCAATGAAAAAAACTCTTCATACATGTTTTCATGCAAATGTACTACTTTAGCTTATTTTGGATATAAAGATCACATTTCCATGTAGAGTGTAGTGTCAGGATGATTACTGTATTTTGAAAAGAAAGTGTTTAGTTAATTAGAAATAGGACAAGGGTGAAGAGGTTGGACATAGTTCTTTTAGAACCATATCATATACACTTTTGTTAATTTTTAGTGTGCATACACATACATGAGAAGCATACGATAACAACGACTATGAAATATTAATCTAGTACTAGTGCAGAAATAATACATCAGACACTCTCACATACGTCATCTCAGGTTACACATGGTATTTGTAATTCCTTCAGGAAGTTAATGTCCCATGAGTGTGAGAAAATTGTAACACTGAGGCCTACAAATGTTCTAGAATTTTAGTGATACTATTTAGTAGTATTTCTTCTTATCCTATTTTAGTATAACTAAGGGTTTCAGCTTGAACATTTTTTAGTGATGAGATACCCCGGGCCTTCCTTTTCCCAAACTGCATATCACAAAACCATATCTGCACTGTATTGTATTATTTTGAAATTCCACACTTTAACTGCACTTTTTAGATTGGCATACACACTTTTAAAACTTTTGTTGTACATTATGCTTATGCTGGAGTAACTAACTGGATTGGAAACAACTCAACATAAGGTGTAGCATCAGAACTGGAAACTGAAGATGGTCAGAAATAGTAGGATTAAACATTACCTTGCATATTTATTATTTATAGATCAAGGAGATTAGTGATAAATAATACTCTTTCCAAATGTGCAGTACACAATTATATATGGATTGATTTAAAGAAACGACAAAACCATTGATAGCAGACTGTATTAAGTTCTGATACCCAGATAGGTTTGAATGTAGATACATAATAAAAGAGATGATTCCTGTTTTGTCATAAGAATCTCATGTGTTCATTCCTTTGAAATGCAGAAACATTTCCGGTCTAATTAGGTTTTAAATCAAATGACCATATATATATATTTTTTAAAACTACAGCGAGCATCGCTATATCGACGGCTTGCCGCGGAACTTTGCGACGTCTTTCCGTCGATATAGCGATGGATTTCCATGGAACTTTGCGACGTAGTTCCGTTGATATAGCGACGACTTTCCGTTGATATAGCGATGCCTGACCGTTGCAGGTATTGGGTTTGTCTTTTTCATTTTAGGAAGGGCCGTCGTAATTGCGACGTATTTCCGTCGCTATAGAGACGGCCTAGCCATGGAAATATACACACAGGAAAATAGAACATCATCGCTCTTGCCACGCAATTAACGGGTCGTCGCTATTGCGACGAAAAAGTTTCCACGGGGAAAAAACACTTAGACGTGGCAATATCCACGCTTATCCGTGGATATTGCCATGTTTTTGTTGTGGCAAAATTGATCACATGTACTAGTGGATGGTTAGATTCTCTATCTTATTGTAGTGAGAAAAAACCATCCATGTAAGAAAAGATGATTCTTCCAGCATAGTTATCGATGATCTGATCGATATCCAGAGTAGAGAAACTTTCCTTAGGACAAGCATTATTCAAATCATGAAAATCGATGTAGAATCTAATAGTGCATTGATTTTTGGTTACAAGGAAAATGTTAAATACTAATTCCATCAGCCATATGGGATAAATAAACCCCTCCTTCAGAAGTTTCTCTACTTCGGCTTTGATAGTCGTAGCCTTCCTAGGATGGACTTGACGTAAATTTTGTCGGATGGGATTTACTATGAGAAAGGTTTTAATCTCGTGTATGACCATTCACGGATCAATTCCAGGCATTTCCTCATAATTCCAAGCAAAACTATCATGAAATTCCTTGAAAAGAGCTCTAAAACTTTCAGTTTCTTCCATTTAGTAGTTCTAGCCTACATGAACATGCTCAATGGTTCTGGGCTTGACTGATATGTCAATCAAATTTGTCCTAGTGATGTTGCAAATATTTCCCTCGAAATTTGTGTCTTGCAACAACACATGTGTTTGCGGATGGGTGACAATATTAGTACTTATAAGTGATTCAAGGTCAAAACCTACTAACTGGATTTGGGAAGAAAATAATATCGATGATGGTGATCTTCCCATATGGGTTCATTCACACTCATGATCTCCATGTTGGACTCATCCGAAGGAAAATTCTGTGTGAGATAGTCGAGAGTGGGAAGATAGGGTTCTAGCCAGTAGGGAAAGTGGTAGGGATCCAAAGCCACCAAATGAAGATTATCTGGCTAGACATTAGAGGAAGATTGGACAAAATCATACAATACTTCATAGGGTCCAATGGAGGATGACTCAACAACTTCTTTTCCCTTGGTACTATAATCGGTCGTGGAAATCATGTTCACGATTTCTAATTCCGTGCTAGGAGGGGTGGAAGGAAATACTCCCATAATGGTTGAATCTTTTAGGATACCTACCCCAATCGACTGATAAGGAGGAGGGGACTGACCTCGCATAGGGATGTTATTCGCATTGGGAGTAGTAACATCTGGTGAAAAAAAGACAATTTGATCGATAGTTACAATTTTTCCCAAATGAGGAAAATGGAGGGTTTGAAATACTATCGAAGTGACGATGGTCATGGAATAGAACCAATTTCTCCCCAATAGGAGATAGTAATCTAACGGGGCATCCACTACTTCCACCTAAATGGAAACAATTTTTCCCCAAGTTCGACTGAAAGGGCTAGTAACAGACCATAAGGCTGGAAACCTCGACCATCAAAATATTTTAACATCGTATGATACTTTATAAGCTCAAGAGAACCAATGGCCCTCTAACAGGCTATAAACAAGACTCATGTTGAATCTCCTTCATCTAGGACGGTCCGACGGACCTTTCTCCCAACTAATCTAGAGGCAATTTGAAAAGTGAGTTGGTGAGGTAATCTGGATTTGTAGTTCTATACATTGAAATGAATCAAGTTGGTATTATCTAGGTCTAATGCCCCACAATCCATTAGCATTTTTTTACACTACGTTGGAAAAATTTGGAGTACCTCAAGGGTGGGCATTATAAAATTGTGCAGCTCAGGAATTGGGATTGAAAATAGCCTTCTTTAGGGTAGCCTTAGGTGGTCATAAAATTAAATCAAGATTCATTTTTTCAATCATGAGAGGGCCATTAGAAGAAGATGGAGGAGAAATAGTAGAAGGAACTTTCTCAGAAGAAGGATTTTCATCCTTCTTCTCTACTGTCTAGTCATATGAATGACTACGAGTGTTCAAATTGATGGTATCTGAAGACATCATTCTGATTTCTTTCATGGAACTATAGGTCTCCTAATTAGACATATGGTCTATTAGTTGTTGCTGAGATGGTAAAGGATCGGTCACTAGTACAAGTGATCAATTTTGCCACGGCAAAACGTGGCAATATCCACGGAAAAGCGTGGATATTGCCACGTCTAAGTGTTTCTTTTCCCATGGCAGTCCTTTCGTCGCAATAGCGACGACCCGTTAATTGCGTGGAAAGAGCGACGGAAATACGTCGCAAGTGCGACGGACCTTCCTAGAATGAAAAACTCAACCTGCGACGGTACGACGTCTCTATATCAACGAGTAAGCGTCGCAAAGTTCCACGAGTAAGTGTCACTATATCGACGAGTAGGTGTCGCTTTATCGACGAGTAGGCGTCGCTTTATCGACGAGTAACCGTCGCAAAGTTCCATGAGTAAGCGTCGCTATATCGACAAGTAACCGTCGCAAAGTTCCACGGCACGCCGTCGATATAGCGACGATATCTGTAGTTTTTTT
>LPNX010740336.1:99426-122895 GCA_001517045.1 Pseudotsuga menziesii | reverse complement strand
ATACAGTCCGAAGACCAACAATTGCACTCCGGCAATTAATTCAGCTCTCACAGCTTAAACAGGGAAAAACGAGTTACACAGCCCCACACATAACAGCAAAAACAACTCACACATGAGGAAACACACACAGTCCTGAAGCTTATCATTGAACACAACTCACAGCAGGGGGAAAAACGTCCCAATGGCCTGTGCGTGAGGCCAATAGTCGTTNCTCACACATGAGGAAACACACACAGTCCTGAAGCTTATCATTGAACACAACTCACAGCAGGGGGAAAAACGTCCCAATGGCCTGTGCGTGAGGCCAATAGTCGCTGAGACAGTCAAAAACATGAATGGCTTTTCACAGCCATGGTAAAAACATATGAAATCACAAAAACGTGAATGGAAAAATGCACCAGCAGCTCCAAAAACGTGAGGAAGACAACCCAGTCTCTGGCATTACAAAAACGACCTCCCATCCATGGGAAAAATTAAGCCACAACCAAAAACATGGAAGGAAAAACACACAGGAAACTCCAGCTGCTCCCAAAACGTGAGTAAAAATGTTAAACGTGAATGCCTAGCAGAATGGCATACGTTTTTGGGCATTTTTCTTGCCAAGGAAGTCAGAACACGTTTTTCAAAAATGGGTCTCTGCCCAATTCGAATTTGGTTGCCCATACTCTTCCCCTTCCATGCAATAACTGCCTCAACCACATTCTGGCAGAAATAAATGATTGGGGAANCTGCCTCAACCACATTCTGGCAGAAATAAATGATTGGGGAAAAAGACAAGAAAGGTAGTTGACAGTTTGATGGGTTCTCTCATAGACATTTGGCTTTTCCTGATTGACCCATAGGTTAAATATTTCACCCCCCCTTATCCTCAGAAAATCATGCCCCATTCGATTTAGTTGCCGCGGCCGTAGCTGGTTGTGTCCATTAATTAATTATGATGCATATTTACATAATGGCCAACATAATATGTGCCGCATGCCCCAATATTCAATCGGTGACAAATTTTAAATCCATAACATAGCATAACCGATCAATGGTGGGGCCTTGGCCTTTAGCTCCACACCATGATCATTACAATATATACATCATGTACATTTAATGTAACGGGGTCAAAACCGGGACATTACACGAGTCATCATACTATGGTCGATATATTAGTATTATTGTGGTCAAGTATTATGGTTGAGGTTGTCAAAGTTTATTTTGTAAGTTATTGTGTTAGAGGGGGTTAAATGTGAGTCTTTTGAGGTAGGCGATCCCCTCTACAAATGTAAATCAAGTCGATCTCTAGTTGACTTAGTAAATCATGTCGAGTCAAGTTAAGTCAGTCAGCCATGATCAATAGCAGTCGGCATCGACTACAAGCAATGAAAACTTTACAAAATTGCAGGAAATTTAAACTCTCATGACAGAAGAAGATGACGAAGATGGAATTTAAGCAAATATCATTCACCTACACAGTAAAGAGCTCCAATGAGACATGATGACAATGTACCCCTCATTATCAAAATGCTGAAACTGTTCCTGGGTTGTGACCTCGGAAAGCCAAAAGATAGAGAAATGGCATAGAAAGTCAAAGAGCCACAAGGCCCCACATGCCTGAACCAATAGAGATGTCGGTTAGATGAGCCAGGGTGAGGATTTAAACTAAAAGACCTCATTGCGAAAGAAGATGGTTTCCCACCATTGTGAGAGGATGAGACTTCGATAGAATACTGCCAGATTGAAGATGGAGGCTAAAGAGTAACCAGTCACAATAGAACCTTGTACACGTGTGTTTTCCTATCGAGCTAGCCGCTGTTACGGTTGAGTTACCTATGCAGACCGGTATGCATGGTTGATGCATAGTGAGGACTACTTCAGCAGTAGCAAATACCCAGGATGTTGATGCCTATTTTTTTGTTCTCTTAGGGACAAAGAAACGTTTTGTTTGTGGGGGAGATGTAGAGGGGGCCAAACCTCTTAAATGTCATCATAATTGTATAATTACATAGATACTAACAATTGAGTAGTTGGAGCGGGTACAACCGCTCCAACCTTTATCATAATGTATAAATAAGCATCAAATATGAATAAAAAGGTGGATTGGATGTCCCTTCCCAATACTTGTGTTTGATGGCTGTGTATGGGCATGTAAAGTATGCTTGAATGATGTGAAAGCATGGCTTTCAACAGATCGTAAATAACCCATTATTGACCAAGTCATGACTATGAAATTACAACATTTTACAAGGAATGTTTTCCTAATTTTTTGATATGGAGGTGTTGTCCTTGAAACCCCGCTAGGGGGGATCCAAAAATAGTCGTCGCCCCCCCTTGGGACACCCTAACGACTATAGTGGGTGGGTGGGGAGGAGAAGCTCCCCACACCCCTCTTCAATTGTTGTGATCCAAATGCAACTGAAATAACATATCCGAGTCTGGAAGATTAGGATAAAAAACCAATAGATTCAATTAGAATCTCCTTGAGCTCTGATACCATGTAAAATTATGATTCACAACAAGGTGTAAAATCTAAGAGATTCCTCACAATACACGAATTTGACAAAGCATGCACAAAATAGTGTGAAAAGAGGCACAATGACACTGACAAATGATGCCAATAAATGAATTTTCTATTATAGTCGAACATGTGAACATGTTTAGATCATCATTATAATACAATAAGGAAAAATTGTTATCCTTTGTATTAATTCTTGCACATGATCTAGGAACTAGGAATCAAAATCATCAAAGAATTATTAACAAATACTCATGAATTGGAAAATAACTGGATCCAAAATAGGTTTCCTCTCTGTATATTTTATAAACAATAATGGGTTACAATTCCCATGCAGAGCAATAGCTTAACTCCATGAAGAATTCGAATACCTAAGGAGACAATTCGAATTCAATGAGTGAGTCTAGCTTAACTGACTCTTTGCCATGCAATCTCACCCAGTTAACCACTTGACTAAAACCCTAATTGACTCACCAAACCCTAACTGAAGTCAGAGTGCAATAAATGACTGAATCTCAACTGAAGGAGATCAAACACATGTCATAGCACTCCAACCATCAAGTGCTAGTCCTGCATGACTCCAATGAACCCTGATGAAGTTAACTGAAGCTGAACTGACCATCAGAAGTTGGTGGAGGCACCTTGTTGACTCCAGTTCATTAAATAATATTAAATAATCATTAAATAATCATTAAATAATATATTTAATGCATGGAGGCGCCTTAACTGACTGTAACTGAATGTTTGAACTGAAAGTAACCACCAGTTAGGAATTAGGTGCATTAATGTCACACAGATCACCCCTGGAGTGCTCCAGTTAGCCTCCTTGACTGTAGGAGAAGGCTAAGTTAGCCTCCTTGACTGTAGGTAGGCGTGGGAGTGACTGGGATGATGGTAATTAATGCTCCACTGATGTCAATTAAACTTAGGATAGTGGTTTAACTAGGCCAATTTGACCGAAAGAGTGTGTATGATGGTAAATGTCTCCAACACTTTGGAGGCACTAAAATTGCATACATGTGGTAGACTTACATTAGACCTCAAAACCCCCTAGGTTGACTAATAGGATCCCAAACCATATAAAATGATCACGGATATCAGATGTGAACATTGGGATGGAATGGGTGGTCATAAATGATGGTGGCCCAGGATTGGTGGAGTGAATGGTGACATGGGAGTGGCTCTAGGCAGTACAAAAGGACCAAAAGAGGAAAAAACACCCAAATACAATGCATGAGCACCCTTGGTCAAATCCATATCCATATATTAAGGGATGGGAGTGCCACTAAGGACCAAGTGGTCATAAATGAGGTGCATTATCTCCTGGTTAACCAAAATGAGGGTGCCAATGGTCATTTATGGTCCAAAACCCCCAAACACTGTAGGAAATCATCATTAACCATGGTTTGGACCATCTAACATAGGAAAAATGAATGAAACTATGGTCCTAGCTGTAATAATTCTCTAACACCACAGATAGATGTGCATTGTTTCATCCCAAATGACAATGCACTGCTACTCTACGCTACTTTATACGAGCACACCGAACAATATTAATTAAATTTAAAATTTTCATTTCGATGTGTTAATCTTACAACAAACAAGTGCATTTTGTTGGTAGGTATACACTGCTATTAGTTCTATGTTGAGGTAAATTCACCAAGAATCTTTGTAAAAATTCGATGCTCCTCACTATGTCATAGATGCATGAGCTAATAATGGGGCGTTCTCAATTTTAATGTGCATTGCTAGTGACGCTTACGTGTTTAAAACATACACTAGTTCTTCCTTGGTTCTTTCCTCTTATGGAAGCACTAGTGCTTCCATTTTTTAGAGATGACTTGGCACCTTCCTAAGACTTTTTGGTAGTTCTTTAGCAATTCTTTCTATTATCTACAAATTGTGTCGGTGCTAGTCATTAATTGAATGCACTGATGTCTTGTATGTATATAGTGCGACATGTAGATTTCATATAAAAAACAATTAGTTTAATCGGCAGGTTACATATATGTGGCGCATCATTTCCAGTGTGTATATAATACTACACACCACAGGAAGTGCTTGACTATTTTTCAGGTGCACCGGTTTTGAAATTCAAGTGTTTTTAGAAAAAAATATTATTTCATATTTATAAATAAAATTTTCATCTAATTTTTATTTATTTATTTTATATAATAGACTAATGTATTTTACATGTTAATTGTTGGCCTCTATCACCTTCTTGTCTTGACCTGTGGTTCAACAACACCGTAATACCAACAATAAACCACAAGACATCGGCCCGACAGAGCAAGCTCAACTAGAAACACCTACGAGGCAGCTGCAGTCTCACCTGAGATATCTAATGGTAACTACCAGAACCATTTTTTCACAATTGGCGAAGGAATTATAGTCCCTTGGCACACATCTAAGGCACTCGACAAAGGAAACTGGACGATGGAGTCTATTCCGGCATGACTGGGCACAACTGTATGTCAATGCGCCCAACACAACACTATCCTTAACCTCCACAACTGGCACAACTGGTGCGACACAGCTGGTTCTTTATACCGACAGATAGTTGTGACTCATTCTTTAATTTAGGAATTCAACCATAAACTTATACATAAAATTCCTGCAATGCCTTTAACTTTCATTCATTCACTGATTAACAAGATAGTGCATACATTCAACTGTAACTAAGCAATATACAATAAGAAAATACTTCAAGGTTCACATAAACATTCACCATAATCATTCATTCAACATAGGAAATAACATGGAAACCCATATGGGAAAAACCACCAAGGTGCTCTTTATTTGGCATGAGAAATTGTGTGTAGCACCTTGTAGTCTGCGATCTGCAGACTGTTCTTAAGATATGTCTTTCTGACTCAATCTTCCGCTCTCATGCTCTCTGGTTTATTCTTCTATCTACTCTTACTGATCCGCACATAGCCTAGATAAACTCTTCTACCTACTATTTGTGCACTTAGCTGCAGACACCTACTACTAGCGGTTTGCGCACACAACTGCAAGATCCGTGACTCAACAGCCTTCTACTCTACTAGACTCTTCTTTGAGCCTTTTCTTCTACTTACCCTAACTTCCTTAACAGGCTAAACAAAATGGTAGAATGATGGACCTTAATGAATGTCCTCTCACAACAATGACGAATGTCCAACCCTTATACAAAATGGGTTCTTCCTATTTATATCTTTTACTGGACCACACAAGGTCGACTACATACTGTTCATCAGTTACAGGTCATGATCAACCATAAAAAATTGTTACAGGCTTTCAGGGACTGACATAAGGAACTATCGGCCTGACTTACTAAATATTCCTTCAAACGTGCGTTGTCCACAGGCTTATGCCATCTTTTAGAAGCCATGATCTTCACCTGTTGCTTTCTAAGCGTTACCCACTTGCATGCCTGGAAGATTTCCTTTCCTGTTTCATACGTATGCTCTATCCTTCTTCCATGTCAGTTCCTTTTCTTCCTTTGCGACCTGCTCTCCTCCTCATCGTGTGTGCTTTTCCTTCCTTTCTTGCATGCCATATTCTTCCTTGTATACTTATCCTGGCCCAACAGGCCCCCAACATTCACATGTGGCTCATCCCGAGCCACTAAGAAAATAGGTGCTTGTCTGCAAAAATGGATTGCCGCAAGAATTTTTATTGCCTTACAAAATCTATGCCTCTGGCACTGGCCCAGGCTGCGCAGTGGGACAAACCTTGTCCTAGAACTCCTTCACCATATGTTGCACCTTAGAAACTTCCCCTACTACTTCCTCTGCTTGTGCAGCAAGCTGCTCTACACAATCGAAACTGATATGTTTTGATGGTCCTTCCTCTAACGATTGCGCGACTTGATGAAGTTTCTGCTGCACATGCTGAAGAAGGCCTATGAGTAGGGTTGCTTCTGACTAGTGTGTCTCGACCTCGTCTTCCCTAGTCCGCTCTTGATGTCGAAGATCCTAGACTTCCTGCTGCAATTGCTTGATCTCCACGCTTTTATTAACATTTTCCTGAAGCGACAGTTTCTTCACTTTTTCCTTTGCAGCGCTGATTTTCTCATCTGCTTGTCACATGCTTTCCCTTATGTTTTCTATAGTTTCATCTTCTAGCAATGCTCCCCAGATTGTAGCGACGACTTCAGCTTTCTTTGCGCAGAGTATTTCTCCTTCTATGATCTTCCCAGCAGCCTCAGATGCTACTCTTCTTCGTTCCTCAAGCACCTTAGGAGGTGTTCTCAGTACCTGTCTCGCTTGAAGCTCCTCAACTTGCTTCTTCAGTTCGACTGCGATTTGTGTGAGCTGGGAAACCTTAGCGGCTAGGTCCTCATCTTCTTGTCCCACCTCAGGGGAAACTCTACAATTGTACTCTTGATGGTATCGACTAATGCGACGCGGCTTTGCTCGCGTGCCACAAGTTCTTGTTCCTTTTCAGCAAGGAGGGCATTACGCCCTTCTAGTTCTCACTCTTTCTCCTTAAGGAGGGCCTTGCGCATCTTCACCTTTATTTGTGTTTTCTTTCCTGATAGGAAACAACATTTTCCCTCAGCCATATTTCTAACGCGGCTGCTTGCTAAATTTCATAGACTTCACTGTTGGGTGCCAAAATGCCCCTTTTTAACCACATCCCTTATACCCTATTTGTCTTGTCTTATTCCATTTTGCGCACCAAAAAGATGTTATTTTCTCACTTGAGCCTTGAATCTTCAAAGGTATGATTATTTATTGTTTCATCTTATTAATGCTTATGATTGTTATAATTAGGACTTTGCTTCTTGCATTATTCTAACTCATTATGATCTCACAAAGATAGTGCAAGTTGTGAGAGATTATAGGTGTAGCAGCTCGAGTGGTCCAGAGAGAATATGAGTATCCACTATCAGCTATGAATTTCTAGTCCTGTCTATACATGCAAATCCAACCAAGGGTCATCATTCCACGCAGGCTACGATAGACACAGCTGCAACAGACTGAGCTACAACAACGTGCCACTGCTTGAAGTTAGCTGCAATCATCCAGGTTGTTCTTGAATTGGTTATGTTACTCATTTACTGGCTTAGGCAACATAATTTCCTATATTCCCTACCTCTATTTAATTCCCCTCATAGTTGTAATAGCGCATGTAACAGGAAAGCCTAAAGATCGTAGATCTTCATTGCTGCCCGATATTAGTGGGTGAGGGTTACATTTGTTGATGTATAAGTGCAGGGAAGAATTCATAGCTAGCGGTTGGACAATATTTTGTTTTGTAAGCTGTAACAGAGACTGTATCTTCATTTCACCATTTTAATACAAGGAGTAGGATTCTTCATATTTATGTGTTTTAACTTGTGTTAGTTTCGGCATCTCTTTTTGAAGGTTGGGCCCGCCTTCCCATAGAGATCACCAATTTAATTATATGTTTGCTTAATTAGTTCTTTGGTGTGGATGTTACATTATATGCATTTGTTTCAGTAGCTGCAACAGTCATGTTAATCGTTGTGTTTCCTTGAATACTCAGTACTTGCGTTTCCTTTAAGCTGCAACAGTGTGGTGTGATAGTCGACTATGTAGGTTAGCTTCTTTCATGCATGTGTGTGGTAGCTGTAATAGTCAATCTCTCCCTTGGTTTCCTTTCAATTACTTGTCTTGCTCAGGTTTGGTAATTCAGGTAGACTATGGTTTAGAAATGTTAATTCAATTCCTGTTATTTATCATTTCTAGATTAAGGTTGGATTAGATAGTCACAATGGATCTGCATATAGTTTGGTAAATTAGGATTTAACTTTATGCAAAAGTATTCTAGATATTTATTTCAGGAATCATTAATTATTGTATTGAAGTTGTAGGAAGTAATTGCAATTCTGAATTCTTAGATAGGTATTTTAGATCATTTTTGATTTTGGGAGAAGTTTGACAAAATAGATAAGTAGGACAGTTTATTTAGTCATCAAATGCTTAGTGTTTAAGCATATATAGTGTAAGTTATCTTTGAAATAAAATACTTCCCTGGGTTGACAATTTATATTGAGCATTCTGCATTATGGTTTTAATTAACTGGCATATAGAGTGACCAAAATTTTGGCACTGTTACCGGGGAAGGTAATAATTAGACACCATAGTGGTTGCATCCATTCATTTTTCTTCCGTTTTTAAGTTTTCATGTTTTCGGTTGCATGAATACAAGAAGAGTATAGTGTGGCATTCCTATAACCCCCAGAACTCCCCAGAATACTAACATTGCAAGTGGTCGAGGTCATGGTAGAAACCCAGCATTGGGAAGAAGAAAATTCATTGACAATCTGGATGCTACAACCAATTCCTCTACTGGAGCTCTCCATCAGGGGTCCTCTATCAGAAGAAGCCCAATTACCCCCATGGTGGAAGCTGTTAGACACTGAGAGGGGGGGTGAATCAGTGTAAAGAAATTTTAGAACTTTTCTATACATGTCACAATTAACTACCAATTCATCACTGCATAATCATTTCATAAACATCTTTCACTTCATCATTCACATATCATAAGCATTTGAATCATCAAGAGCCATAACACAAAAGAACACAACACCATATAATTTTGTAATCTTTTTGTATTAGTTTTGGTCTGGCTACAACCATGAGTTAAAATCAGCACCTACTGATACGTAGAGCACCTACTCTACATCCAAGACCCTGCCTAGTTTTCTTAGACCCTGCTAAGAAGGGTTTGAGGTATCCTAACCTAAAAAGCAAGACAAGATTTCTTTTACAATTAAAGCTCACTGTCACATCATTTCATCAATCATATCAACATCACCTATCTCTTCAATCTGTTGCCAACTATCTCTGCTCATACTCATCTGCTCATCATCAACGCTGCTCATCATCAACATTGCTCACCATCTCTACTCATATTGATCATCAGCTCTACTGCTCAAGGTTCATGCCAATCACATCTAGTCTGCTCTTATCGTCAAGTTAGGGCAGTCATCTCCCTAAACTATGCATCATCCTTATATTTCATTAATAGCTTCTGGGGCTATTATCTTCATGCTTGTCAACCTCTATGCATACATTTGTGTATGCTTGCACTGTGTATGTTCTAGGAAGACCTTACAAAACATATCTACAAATACTCCAAACTTCAACCCAATCATATTATATTGATATTCCAAGGTCAGATGCCATCAGTGAACCAGCATTCACATAAATCATGTATGCATATACATTGCACCTGAGTTGTACTTAAATTACCTTAGTCAACTTAAATCAGAGCTTAACTAGATGAAGAAACTTGCAAGCTTTCAGATGCCTTAGGCTTGATTACCTTGTGCATACTATTTCAACATACTTCAAAGTTAACATACCTGGGACATGCTTCTTCAATTGTTCAAGTGTGAGTACACCTTATATAGCTCTGCTTTGGATGCCTTGAAATGTATATAAACTTCAACCTTGAGTTGAGAAGACCTTCTTCAAAGGATTGTCATCATTAACCCAGACGTGTGTTTACCGTGCAAGGTGAACTCAAACACTATGATACTCTGACATACACAGATTGTATATTAACTAAGACTGTCATGAACACTGTCAAACAGCCCTAAACCATGTCAGACCTTGGTCAAGACTGTCACCAATTTGGGACTGTGGAAGGATATCAGTCACCATCCAACTCTAGCAGCATTCAGGATTGTATGTATATGCTAAGGAAGAATCCAAGCCAAGCCATCCTTGGACTGTTTGTACTCAAACATGTCAACCCCAAACACAGTCACTTTGGATCTTGGACTGTGGTCCACTTTGACAAATTTGGATTGAGTGCTAGGATGAAACTCAGATAGTCACCAAACCATCCAAATTAGATGTGTCTTTTGTCAAGGTGTGTGCTAGTAACTTGGACTGTTAAGTTTGGAAAGTCAAGGTGCAAAAACTGAACTGCTTTCCCTTCCAAGCTTGGGACTGTGTGTAGATTATCTTAATCCAAGAATTTGGACTGTTGGCAGCCTTCATTCAAACTTGTTGGAGCAGGGTCCCGCAGCTATAGGAAAAGCTGCTACATCGGGACAGGGAAGTCAAAGAAGAACAGTACCTGAGCGGCTGAGAAGAGAGAGCTCAACCATTGCACTTAAGGCAGTGGTGAAGACAGGAGGGATCAGCTACCCTCATAAAGGAAAAGGAGCAAAGGGATGAGGCATTGAAGACGAAGGACAGAAATGGAGCGACCAAGGAAGCGGTGCCCATACCCACGATCAGCGCCGGGAAGCGTGGAAGACTGCAGAAAGCTGTGGTGTGACGGAAAGCGGCAGCTCAAGTACAGATAGGCCGACTTTCATGATTAGGGTTTTTGGGGTTACTGTTGGGACAGGCCCACAGTTTTGTAATGGAGAGACCTTCGGGCCACCTATATAAGGATGTATTTTGTATTGTAAAAGGTTAAACAATTGGGTAGCTGTTTAGACAGTTAGACATTTAGCCTTCTGAGTCATTTAGCTAGCTAAGTGTCTCTAGTGTCTCAGTATTGTAAGAATCGAGCTTTGGTTCTGTTAGTCCATATGTATTATCTTACTGTAACCAGTAGCCGACCCCTTGAGCATGTATGTAACAATCCACAGGGATTGAATAATCTGCAGGGATTGAGAGAGAGAGAGAGAAGAAGAGTATATTGTAAGAGAAGGCAATATAAGAGAAGATATCTAAGAGAGAAGGGCTCCTGGCAGTGTGCGCGGAGTTTCCCAGAAGATCTCAAACTGCATATCAAGTTACAGCAGAACTGTGTTTACTCTTTCAAGATATAATATAAAAACCAGTTCCCGTGGACGTAGCTTCCCCCCTGGAGGTGAACCACGTAAAATCAGTGTGTTGTGTGACTATTCATGTGACTGTGCTTTATTTATTTGTTATCTATTATTCATGACATGAACTTTACTACCAGTTAATGAATGAGTAAATGTATGCTATCTTTAGTTACAGTAGCGTGGAAGGTTAACTATGAGTTGAATCTATTAAGTTTTCTGTATATGAGTTCTTAGCACTTGATGCGCGATAGTTGCAGTTACAGTGTTAAGTGATTTCTGCATATTAGTTCAGCAAGTTGAGCATAGTTGATGTTAAGTATATTAGACTGTAAGAGTCTAAGTGAGGCTGTTTAGCTTAACTATTATACTAAGAGAGGAAGACGTTGGACCGTGAGAGTCCTATTGAAGCCTTATCATAAAGGATATCCCAGTATAGAAAGGCGATATCGCACTGCCGGAGGAACCACGGTGTGAGATATCACATATTAAGAGTCGAGCAGAGGAGATAGTTTACGCATCACGCTAGCATCGACGATGCGATAGGAGATCGCTCCCTCCCAGGACCAGCAAGTAAGAAAGGTCACCATCGCAGAGAGATCCCACTGACTAAAAAGAGTCACGTGAACCACCAGGATGCTATAGAACTTGATTGAGGACACTTGAGTCCTCAGCCAACCCATCCAAGATCACTTCGGGTGAGACTTCAGACCGTTCTACGGTTTGTCGCCGAAAGGGCCAGTGAGCTAGGGGTTTTGTTGGTACATTAAAGGAAACCCGGGTCTTCCCAGAGAGACCAACAAATGGTTTCGTTGGTGTTTTTGAAAAAAATGATGAGCTAATGTTCTATTGGCATCCTACTAAAGAAGAACTTAACCACTGGGTTGAGTCTAAGGAGAAAGAATTTGCTGAAAAAGAAAAAAAGAGTCCTAGACTGAGTACACAGGACTGGTTACAAAAACATATCTTCACTGACCTACATACGATAATTTTTACGACCTATGCAAATGAGTTGTACGACTGGTTATCAAAGTTGACTGATAAGAATATATTCAAGAAGAAAAGAAAGATTGTCTAGGCACCAAAGCTGATTTAGACCGTGAAAAGCGTTGATAATCCCACTTCGCGGGCAGTAGACTTCTGGCTTGCGAGTTTGCTGGAAGGCTTTGTTACAGAGTTTGCAGTCGATCAAAGAAAGAGCTTTAGTGAAGCAGAGAGGTACTTATTCAAAGGATATCGTGGTAAGTACCTAAGCTCTTTAAACTTGTCCATTAAGATGTTATTACATGAAAAAGGAGTAATGGATATAGTCTCAGATGAATAAGTAAATAAGTGTAATGTCACAAGATTTTGAGAGTGACTTTGATGAAATTGGATGTACACGTAGTGGTAAGAAATATAAAGTAGATTTCAGATCTTCTCTCTTTGAAAACAGTTCAGACACTACTAGAGAACAGAGTCCAAGTAATATAGAGAGAACCGTAGGGGGTATCCCTTACCACCCTTATACCCCACAGAAAGCAACTGGGACTCAGAATAATCCCGTAGGAACTACATCTAGTAGTTCACAGATAGTACATACTACCACTACATCACCTACATCTACACCGCTGATTGGTAGTAATACAGCAAACCAGAATCCACCACGTAGAAATAGAATGGGGGATGACATGAAACTACCTACCTTCAAGGGTACAGGGGCAGAAGACCCAGAACAACATTGGTTCTTATGTGAAGCCGTATGGACCATTAAAGGGATTCAGGATGATAATATTAAACTTGTCCAGTTGGTCACTACACTTAGAGACAGAGCCTTAACATGGTATATGAAGTATACCACAACACCATCCAGAACACTTGTACAGGTCAAGACCGCAATGATTAAAGAATTTAAGAAACCTAAGTCTGAGTCACAATGCATTACAGAGCTTAAAGACATCAAACAGCTACCTATAGAGTCAGTATGGGACTTTGATCAGAAATTCAAAGCCCTCATAGACCAAGTCAGCTTTGAGTTTGCGTCGGATCAACATAAGGAATGGTTCATCGCAGCACTGCTCCCGCACATCAGACTTCCATTAATGCAACAAAGACTCCGTACGCAGGATGAAGCATTGGAAATGACAATGAAACTAGAGGCCTCACCTCTAACTGAGACTAGTACAGGTATGACAAACCTACAAAACCAGTTAGCTAATCTCACATTACAGATGCATGAGATTAAGAAAGGGAAAGAGATTGCACAAGAGCTATGGTGTACCAAGTGTAAAGGACAGGGCCATACTAAGGATAACTGTCCAATATTTGTTGAGTATTTAGCAAGTGGGGCTCCTAACCCCTTATTACAGACTCAAGGGCCGTGGTGTGAACTATGCAGAACAAGAGGACATTGACCATAGGAATGCCCTTTACTTCAAAAGTATGTACAGACCCCTAAGAACTTATATTGTAACTTCTGCAAGTCAGTAGGTCATGATGAACATAATTGTCGAGCTTATGATCTCATGGTCGAGAGAAAGCATGACTTGTACAGAGTCTAGTTAGAAACACCTGGTCCAGCAGTAGGACCACAGCATGAACCGGCTCGTGATGGCCGTGGAGGAGGATTCAGAGGATGAGGTCATGGAGAAGGCTTTGGCCATGGCCGTGGACCTATTACTTGTTACAATTGTGGAATTGTAGGACATTATGCTAGGGATTGTCAGAACCCTACTACAAAATGTAACTATTGCAAGTCCTATGATCACACTATATAAGAGTGTCCAACCTTGATAGCCAAGATTAGAGACCCTAAGCCAGCAGTACACCAGAACATCCAGCTTATCGCTGCTGAGCAAAAAGAGCTAGATCCAAGAGTCAACATTGTGACTCGCAGTGGTGCTTCTACTAGTCCGACATCGCAGGATGCAGAAAAGAACACAGGTCCGGAGTGGGTGCGAAAAGCCACTACTAAATTAACACCACTCGACCTACAGAAGAACAAAGAAACATTCCAGGAAGCTCAACCTTTCTCTGATGACCCTACATCATCAGGATCGCAGGTACTGCCGTGCAGGGGCATACCGCAGCAGCAAACACATTGTGGTGTTAGTCCTGTGCAGATATCACAGGCTACCACATCGGGAATATGCGAAGAGGATGAGTCGACAGGAAGTGTACAATCCTTCCTACGGAGTTGCTTGAAACTTGTTAGAAATGAGAAAGCTATCAAAGAGCTTCAACGCATCATAGATTAGTGTCAGCCATCTTCTTCCGTGAGTAGTGTGCAACATGCTGTTCATAATATTATGGGCCATACCAGAACAGGAAGAGAGATGAGACTCACAGCACAAGTTGGAGAATTTGAAATGGATGAGGTAATCCTAGACTTAGGATCAGAGGTAAATGTTTTGACTATGCAGGCATGGGAACAGATGGGTAACCCTAAGTTAGCCAGATCGCCTATCCATCTACGACTAGCCAATCAGCAGCGGGTATCACCACTGGGTCAATTACCGCAGGTACTAGTTGATATCTACGGAGTTCGTAGCTTTGCAGACTTTGAAGTTATAGAGATCATTGGCAATAGTAGACCATATACAGCTCTACTAGGTATTGATTGGGAAATCGATAACATGGTTGTTATAGATTTAAATAAAAGACAAATGACCTTTGAGGATAGTCAGATCCAGGTCATCGCACCATTGGATCCTTTCTAGGGTCCTCACTACATTGAACCTATCAGGGCAGAGGAGGAGGTGCACAACATGGAAAGCCTCTATCAGATGACAACTAATCAGAATGATTACATCAAACCTACCGCAGAAGGAAACATCAGTTGGCGATGCGACAGCTCATGTGCATCAGATTTGGAGGTTGGTCTAGAAAACTGGCAGGACAGACTTTACGAAGTCTCAGCGCACAGATGTGCGTTTATGACTAAGTCACTACGATGGATTGGCACAGACATTATTGATATTCCATCATTTCATGGCTTAGCGAATGTCAACGAATTCTTACAACAGTTTGAGCAAGAAATTCCTTAGGAGCAGAGGTTGACAACTATGGACCTTGCAGTAAAATCCACACCTGCAATATGGTGGCATGCACATAAGGAACATATTGCATCATGGGATGACTTGAAGAGATTGATGGTGATCAGGTTCTCTAACGACAAGGAACCCTTACAACATAAATATACAGGAGAAAGTGACCCCAGGTCACATATTCAGATTTGTGAACAGAATTGGTCAGAAATTCCAGAGGATGAATGGGTTCACCTATTCATTCACACTTTAGACACAGTTCCAAGGAAATGGTACACTGAGACCGAGTTGCATAGAGAAACCATCACATGTCCAGCAATGATAGACAGTTTAAGAAGTGCAGATGTCCAGTGTAGTTGAAAGGAGGCATCGCATCGGGAATGAGTCTACACAGTTAAAAAAAAAAAAAACCAAAGTATGAGGAATCGCATTAGAAAAGTTATGTTGCGCAAGTCATAGGACGCTTGCGGAGTTCATGCCAACACTTTGGTTCGAGACGATGCGGTGTGAAATCGCAGCAATGCGATGTTCCCCGTGCCACGTTGACCATTTTGAAAAGAGACAAAGGGCCAGTCACTTCACCTTCTGACAAGAAGTTAATGTAAAAATGACCGGTATACGATTTGGAAACAGTATAATGATTTTTCTAGATTTGCTAAATCTTCGATGAGACCGGCACCTACACACAAGTTTAGAGGGAAATTTGATCAGATTTCAGCAATTAATGAAGATCGAAACAATGGGTATTGTCTTGTCCATGCAATTAATACCACTGATGGTTCCAACCTAGATGACCGTTGCTGTAGAGATTATCACCTTCGTTATAAATTCGAAGATCATTCAGACAGAAGGGTTATTGTTGTGAATTCTGATAGTACAGAGAAATTTAAAGAGTTTTCCCTGTGAAGAGATAACCCAGTCACAGAGTGCTAGTTTTCACCAATTTCGCAGCCATTGCCAGTTCAGAGTATTGCACCAAGTGGTCTTTGTCTGAGACGGAGCCTTTAGAGGACATTGTGCAAAGATTCCAGCGTGGTGGCCTCAGGTCTGCTATGACGACGCTGCCCAGGGTTGTGAAATTAGGTACATCACAGGTCAGACAGCCGCAAAGGATGAGGAGTCAAACCTAGGATGTAGAAGATATCATCAAAGTCTTTGCTGCAGAGAAGTAGAAAGATGAGCCAATCACTGAAGATAAGAAAGCAGAGCAGAAGAATGATGAAAATAAATCTCCAGCCAGGAAGAAAGTAAAAATGAGAAAAAGATGGCAACAGGAGAAGGAAGATGACCTATCTCATCCCCTAAGAGAAGAACAAGAGATTGCAGAGGCAAAGAAATGAAAATATGAAGATCAAGGCAGCATGAAAACCTGGAGCAATTTGCTGAGAAGAAAAGTGAAAGGGGAAAACAAACCAACAAGCAGAACTTCAGAATGCAGACAAAGGCTTGTTCTCGGAATGGAATTCATGGTTTGTATAATTTTCATATGAAAGGATCCAGACCGAGTGAAATGTTTAAGAAGGCTGGAAGATACAGATTTATATTTTCTTTGGGATGCGAGTTCTAACCCAACTAGAGAGGAGTTCTCGTGATACCAGGGATTTGAATCCTTGTGATGAACAAATGGATGGCAGGTCTTACAAGCGACGAGAACGAGAGCATGACAATAAGGGAAGGAAAGGTAAGAGAGACCAACAAATGGTTCAAGCTATGCTTGAAACGGCACAAGAGTGTGTCGAAGCTATGAACAATGAAGTCGCAGGACTTCGAGTGAGATTCGCAAGGACTTCACAGGAAGCCAAGGAGAAGCTACAGCAGGAGAAGCCAACTATTAGTGGCTCAGGGACGAGCCACAAGTAAGTGTTAGCAGACTATTGGAGCAGGGTCCCGCAGCTACAGGAAAAGCTGCTCAATAGGGACAGGGAAGTCAAAGAAGAACAGTACCTGAGCGGCCAAGAAGAGAGAGCTCAACCACTGCACTTAAGGCAACGATGAAGAGAGGAGGGCTCAGCTACCCTCATAAAGGAAAAGGAGAAATAGGCAGAGGCATTGAAGATGAAGGACAGAAATGGAGCAACCGAGGAAGCGAAGCCCATACCCACGATCAGCCCCAGGAAGCGTGGAAGACTGCAGAAAGCTGTGGTGTGACAGAAAGCGGCAGCTCAAGTACAGATAGGCCGACTTTCACAGTTAGGGTTTTTGGGGTTACTGTTGGGACAGGCCCATAGTTTTGTAATGGTGAGACCTTCGGGCCGCCTATATAAGGATGTATTTTGTATTGTAAAAGGTTAGACAATTGGGTAGCTATTTAGACAATCAGACAGTTAGCCTTCTGAGTCATTTAGCTAGCTAAGTGTCTCTAGTGTCTCAGTATTGTAAGAATTGAGCTCTGGTTCTGTTAGTCCATATGTATTATCTTACTGTAACCAGTAGCCGACCCCTTGAGCATGTATGTAACAATCCACAGGGATTGAGAGAGAGAGAGAAGAAGAGTATATTGTAAGAGAAGGCAATATAAGAGAAGAGATCTAAGAGAGAAGGGCTCCTGGCGGTGTGCACGGAGTTTTCCAAAAGATCTCAAGCTGCATATCAGGTTGCAGCGGAACTGTGTTTACTCTCTCAAGATATAATATAAAAGCCAGTTCCTGTGGATGTAGCTTCCCTCCTGGAGGTGAACCACGTAAAATCAGTGTGTTGTGCGATTATTCATGTGACTGTGTTTTATTTATCTGTTATCTGTTATTCATTACATGAACTTTACTACCAGTTAATGAATGAGTAAATGGATGCTATATTTAGTTACAGTAGCGTGGAAGGTTAACTATGAGTTGAATCTATTAAGTTTTTGGTATATGAGTTCTCAGCACTTGATGCGCGATAGTTGCATTTACAGTGTTAAGTGATTTCTGCATATTAGTTCAGCAAGTTGAGCATAGTTGATGTTAAGTATATTAGACTGTAGGAGTCTAAGTGAGGCTGTTTAGCTTAAATATTATACTAAGAGAGGAAGCTGTTGGACCATGAGAGTCATATTGAAGCCTTACCGTAAAGGATATCCCAGTATAGAAAGGCGATATCGCACTGCCGGAGGAACCGCGGTGTGAGATATCGCAGATTAAGAGCCGAGCAGAGGAGATGGTTTGCGCATCACGCTAGCATCGGCGATGCGATAGGAGATAGCTCCCTACCAGGACCAGCAAGTAAGAAAGGTCACCATCACAAAGAGATCCCGCTAACTAAGAAGAGTTGCACAAACTACCAGGATGCTACAGAATCTGACTGAGGACACTTGAGTCCTCAGCCAACCCATCCAAGATCACTTCGGGTGAGACTTCAGACCGTTCTGCAGTCTATCGCCGAAAGGGCCAGTGAGCTAGGGGTTTTGTTGGTACATTAAAGGAAACCCAGGCCTGCTTAGAGAGACCAAAAAAACTCAGACTAAGTATTTGTGGAAACCCTCAAACTCAGTCAAGACTCAAAATTCAGATCTGTTTCTCTTCCTTGCAGCTGCTGTAACATTTCATACCTTACTGCTGCTACAAAAAGAATTTGACTGCGGAAGTATATGCTGGTCAAAACCCCAAAGAAGTCTTCAAAACAACCTTACTCATACTCTAATGTACTGTTTCATGGCAACATCAAGATCAGCATACATGCCACTTTACTTCAAGCTTGGGCTATAGAGAATGACCTTCAAACTGAACTGTTCATATCTTGGATCACTATTCTAGGCATCAAAACAATGACTAGGGTTTGCATGATCATACTTCATTCTACACTAGTGCATATACTCAGTACTGTTTATACTCACAATTCATTTTATCACTGTATCTACTTCATCACTGTATGCGCTATTGCTAAGGTTATCATCATAACGTTCTACAATAATATGCATCATCACAATTTCACACTAACATTTACCACTGTATGTGCCACTCATTGTACCAACATGATACAACATTTTGACCATACCTTTACATGACAAAGCTTGTATTTGTCTGCTGCTGTACATGTGGACTGTTTGTATATGCTGGTACAAAATTTAAGCCAAAACCATCTCTATGGGTCTCAATTGACCATCGAAATTTCCATTTGTTGCTTGGGTTGTTGTCTGTTGTAAATTAGGGTCTTCTCCTTACTGCTGCACCGAATTTTACATTGAAAAAAAAAATTTCAGACTGCTGCATAAGAACAAAAAAAAAAACCTTCTCTGCTACTCCTGAACAGTCCTAAATATCCTCTGTCAAGATGAATGAATTTCCTTAGTCAGTTGCACCTTTGAAATTGCCTCAGTCTGCACCTCTGAAATTTATCTCAGAGCTATTTCAAAATTCACACCCTAAAATGAAATTTGTTAGGGTATTTATAGTGGTTTTTCCACCATAAATTCTGGAGCCGGCTTGTATTTAAAATAAACAAAATTTTATTTCTTTATTTTAATTTAAGGAATGGTCAGCGTTGGAGGAATTAGGCTGGCTGACTTCAAAAAGGTAAGATGGTAAGTGTTTTAATTTTTAATTTAAAATTGTTATTTGAATTTATAATTTTGACTTTGAATTTGAATTTTATTAAATCACTTTTTCTCAAAATCCACCCTACACTTAAGTCACACAATCACTCCTTATCATAAGGGTGTCTTTGTATCAACACATCAAAGATTCATACACATGAGCCACACCATTTTCACCAAGTGTGGGTTCAAGGGCCTTCATAAAGGTTTCATGACTTCATTAAGTCATCAATGACCATATCTTCATGTCACCTAACAATGTAAGTGCAAGTAGTGGGCTTGATGATCTTTGCAATGCCATCAAGGTCTTCATTAGGGGTTCCAAGTCTTCATGAGCTTCTTCATCGAGCAAGGGGCTTCATGGTCTTATTTAATTTCCTCAACCACATGATCAAGCAAGATATCACCTATGGGGTAGCTTGGTTTCTCTTGGTGTACCATGACACCATCAGAGCATGAATGACCACAAAATGGGTCATTAATGCTTCTCCAACCCATCTAGGGTTTCTTCAACATCTACCAAGGGCTTCAGGACCATCTCTAGGGTCTTCAACATCTTCAGCAAGGTCTTCAACATCTTCAGCAAGGTGGTGGCATAAAGATCCAGTCTTGTGGGTACAGGGACCTTGTCAACTGGGTACAAGGTGCTTGAAGGCACAAACCCACTCTGTAAGGGGTCCAAGGAACTGCAAGTGGGACTTGGTGGAATCAATGACATCCTGTGGGGCCACTGCAAGTCCATGTTGGCATCAATGACAATTTCATCAACAATCTCCCCCTTTTCCATTGATGACAACAACTCATGCTCCCCCTGTGAGCATGCTCCCTTTTATCTTCATCTCTTCCCCTTTGGAATCAATGGCAAAGGGTGTCCACATACCTGTGTCTGAAATCTCTAATCACTACTGACTGCTCCCCCTGTCAATATGCATGATCCTAGGACCTGTCTGTATGCCTGGAGTTACCATCCTTTCTTCATTGAGTTCATCCTCTAGCCTTATGAACTCAAGGTGTGCTAAGGTCTAAGAGAGACCTTACACTTGGCTTTCCATATGGTAGCCATCCTCCCTGCTCTGATCAACTTCTCCTATCTGCAACTGCTCGATATTCCTCATCCATACTTGCTTCTTAACATCTGTCCTTTGAGCATTTGTTCCTTCATTTTCACTGGCTTTTCTTGATGAGTTGTATAGGAAGTTTCTCAAGGGTTATTTCTGTGCACTCCAACAATCTTGAGCTTTGTGCCCAAGGCCACTGCAACTATAACACCTCATCATATGACAATATGCAGCAATGTGACCAACATTGTTGCATGTCCAGCACTTGACTGAGTTGTTGGAACTTCCAACACTTCTTTGATCAGCTTCATTTCTCCATGCCTGAGCGTATCCCTGATTGTAGGCATTTGTCTTCTGATCTTCAAATCTTCTTGCTGATGTATATGAAGGACTCCTTCTTGGATGACTTCTTTGACTTGCACATTCTTGGGCTTTGTGGCCAAACCCATTGCAGGTGTAGCATCTCAACGTGTGACATGTTGCAGCAACATGTCCAACTTGATTACATGTCCAACACCTAACTGAGTCATTGGGGCTTCCAGCCCTTCTTATTCCATAGAATCTACAATCCAAATCCTTATGACCAAAGTTAGAACAAAAATAACAATAACCATTGAAGCCACTTTCATACCTGGGTCTTGGATTTGTTTCTTTGCTTTGAGGAATAGACCTAAATCCTTGTTTCATCTTTGAACTTCCAAAGTCCTTGTTGTCATGTGCAAGTGCATGGGGAGTAGCTTTGGACGTTGATGGACCTGCTTCTGTAGTCTTCAGAGACTAAGTGTCATCTTCAGATTTTTCTTTGTTCTTCTTGTAACCAAGGCCAGTTTTGTTGAGTGGATATCTTTGGCAATCTAAGATCTTATCTAGCACAATTGAACTGTCCTGGAACTTGACCAAGGCTTCATTCTTCTTACCTTTCTTCCTGAGACCAACTACCTCCATTTCCAACTTCTTGACTGTCTCCTCATTTTCTTCCAGCTGACTCTTCAGGATTTCTTCTGTCCTCTTGGCTTCCTCTAGCCGAGTCTTCATATCATGATTGACCTCTCTAGTTTCTTCAAGCTCTTGAGTAGGATTTTCTGATTCTTCCTTTTGACTGATCAATTCAGTCTTTAATTGTTCAACTTCAACATCCTTATCTTTCATTTGACCTTGCAACTCTTTGTCCTTTTCTTTGAGATTTACAAGCAACACTTTCATTGACATGGTCTTCTGTTGATATTCATTCAAAGAGTCCAAGATTTTTTTTTTGAACTTTGTGAAATCACTCTGGTTCATATTTACTGTGTTTAGGAACCAATTAGCTCTGAGATCAATATTTAGCAACGTGAGATGTATCTCATGTGCATTCTTTGATAGCCCTTCATCATCTTCTGCAAGAACCTTCTCAATTTCATCACACAAGCTATCATTATAATCACAAGAGTCCATACCTTTACTAGAGTCCTCTTCTTGTTTGTCTTCTTCTTGATTGAGCTCTTCTGGGGGCTTGTCTTCTGATTCTTGATCTGTCTTTTCGGGTTTTGGTCTTGCCTTCTGATACTCACTCTCCAAATTGAACCATAGGTATTTTGCCAAAGTGTACTCTCCTACACTTTCCTTCATTGAGCTGGGAAGTCCATCCATGAGGAACTTCAAGGCTGTAGTGTTGTCCTTCTTTGCTTCCTTCTCTGTAGTTGATTTTCCTTTCTTGTTTAATGGAGCAGCTAGATTGATAACAATTTCCCAAACCGTCCAAATTAGATGTGTCTTTTGTCAAGGTGTGTACTAGTAACTTGGACTGTTAAGTTTGGAATGTCAAGGTGCAAAAACTGAACTGCTTTCCCTTCCAAGCTTGGGACTGTGTGTAGATTATCTTAATCCAAGAATTTGGACTGTTGGCAGCCTTCATTCAAACTCGGACTAAGTATTTGTGGAAACCCTCAAACTCAGTCAGGACTCAAAATTCAGATCTGCTCCTCTTCCTTGCGGCTACTGCAACATTTCATACCTTACTGCTGCTACAAAAAGAATTTGATTGTGGAAGTATATGCTGGTCAAAACCCCAAAGAAGTATTCAAAACAACCTTACTCATACTCTAATGTACTGTTTCATGGCAACATCAACATCAGCATACATGCCACTTTACTTCAAGCTTGGGCTATAGAGAATGACCTTCAAACTGAATTGTTCATATCTTGGATCACTGTTCTAGGAATCAAAACAATGACTAGGGCTTGCATGATCATACTTCATTCTACACTAGTGCATATACTCATATTATTGTTTATACTCACAATTCATTGTATCACTGTATCTACTTCATCACTGTATGCGCTATTGCTAAGGTTATCATCATAACATTCTACAATAATACGCATCATCACAATTTCACACTAACATTTACCATTGTTTGTGCCACTCATTGTACCAACATGATACTGTATTTTGACCATACCTTTACATGCCAAAGCTTGTATTTGTCTGCTGCTGTACATGTGGACTATTTGTATATGTTGGTACAAAATTTAAGCCAAAAGCATCTCTATGGGTCTCAATTGACCATCAAAATTTCCATTTGTTGCTTGGGTTGTTGTCTGCTGTAAATTAGGGTGTTCTCCTTACTGCTGCACCGAATTTTACAGTA